>RSDY01000001.1:5891-362425 GCA_010758995.1 Sporobolomyces pararoseus
TACCGAGACCATCCCCTCTACGCCAAAGCGAGTAGAAAGAGAGAACAAACTCACCATTCAACTTGATCATTTCTTCGAGTTACTCCACCTTGTAACCCTCTGTGACTGTCCTCTTCCATTGCGTTCATGTTGTAGTTGATCTAGAGAGTGGCTGCTGTGGTGATCGGGAGAGTACTCGAGGTGAGAGAAGAGATTGGCGAGAAGAGATCAGAGTCGAGAGGAAGTCGGAGAGCGTCTGCTTCATCTTAGCTTGCGAGACTTGGTCAGGTCGTTGCTCACACTGTATTGAGTGCAGTGGTCGAAAAAGAAACGCCGAAATGTAAGATGGAGAGCAAGTTTTCTGGAAAAAACGTTCAACTTTCGATTTAAAAGTTGACGGTTTCCGGCAGAAATCATCCCTTGAAACAAATCGTGCGCTTCTCTCGTTTCGGCACAAGATCGAGACTGTATTTATACATCTCCTGACCGCTAAAGCATTCAGCAAGAAAACAGTCTTTTCGCTCTCGAGAGGTAAAATCTTGGTTGCGGAAGAGTTTTTTCAGTCCTCACAAGCAGAATTGTTCCTCTGAAACCAAAACTAAGCCTTAGCAGAGAAGAAAGATCAAGAAGCAAACCAAAAGCGAGAGAACCCTTGATGGAATTGGTGATTGGGAAGGTGGAATTGGTGATTTTGGAACTCGCGCGAATTCCACTGAATTCCAGCACCGCCTCGTTTTCGACGACGACAACTTTTCTGCTACAGCCACTCTACGGAGCTCGGATCTCGACCGGTTGCTTGCTACAAGTGTACTGATCACCTAGGTATCAAAGGGTTCCAAAGAAGCCTTCAATTGCAGTCTCTAGAGCGAGCCGGGAAGTGGAATTCGCGCGAATTCCGAGGGACATAGCAGTTAGGTGTAAGGTACTAGCAGAGTGCTGTGATCGAGTAGAAGCGTAGGTGAGGGAAAGTACAATGAAGAGTCAGCTTTGACGACGGCGAAAAGGTAAATTAGAAGATTTCGCCTCACAGAAAGAGGCCGTCTCAGATGGATCAAATCGAGCTCGAAAGTAACATGTTGCAAGATATTTGATCACGTAAGCTTGGGTGCAAAGCCTGCGGAAACGAGGAGAAATGTCAGAAATCGTGAGGTTTGCGACGGAACCGAAGATTGTAAAAAGAGCTTGATACAACTTACCTTGTCAGAACGCGACATCTCAAACGTGTTCCAGATGGAACCCTAACGGAAAATTCTAGCTACAATCATCGACAACTAGTTTGGAGAAAACAAATTAGCTTGAAATGCTTCTTTGAAACAGGAAGCGAGCTCAACTCACCAACACCTTTTATTTATTTCTTGTGGTAGCTTTGTGACAGTCATTGACCCACCAACCTATCTGCATCTCCTCCGTAACATGGCTGAGCTGCAAACCATGAGAGTCATTGGGAGAGTCAGTCAAAACTCGAGTGCAACGATTGAGCTTTACGGACTAACCCTAAGTCTTTGATTGACTCGAAACAAAAGAACGATCAAAGAAGAAGAAGAAGAAAGAAAGAGAAAAACGCGCAAAGTTCCCCTCTTCGTTCTTCGAAAGTGTTCCGCGGTGTCGATTTTCGGGATCAGAGCGCTTCAATCGTCGATCTTGAAATCTCATATTTTCAAAGCAACTGAGCAAGGTTGAGCAGATTTGGGTTGGCAGATATAGCTACGTCACAGAATCAGGAAGAAAAGACGAAATTTGACCAATTTCTCCTCAATTTCAACCTCGATCGCTTGCCTAGCCATCTCCCATCTGTTTCCGAGAGTCAATTTGAGAGTGAAAATACCGTCAGAGCATACTGAGAGACTCGAGTTACCGGTAGGAAGGAACCAAGTTGAAAAGTCGTGAGAAAATGAAAACGACGTCGGAATCAAAAGCAGAAGCGAAGCACCAGATCAAGCCATCAGAGCCGAGAGAGGATACGAGTTATCTGAGACTTAGCACAACGGTAATCCTGCCAAAGCTCTGCATTCCATCCCAAAAGCTGAACTTTTCCGTTTCTCCCTCTTTTCCCTTTCTCCCTCAATCGACTCCTCCGTAAATCGAGCCCCTCGAACCTTCGAATCGATATCCCTACTATGTCTTCGGGTACCTCAATCAGAAGAAGTGATGTAACCTCGATCCAACCGAATCTCGAAATACGACCATTCGGGACGAAAGTCGAAAGTGTCGAGGAGAATCTTCTTGGCTCTTCTACTGATCTGACATAAACTCAGCGACGAGATAGAGTGAGATATCGCTAGAGAGTGTCGAGGATTCAGAGCTGAAAGTCGGAGTAGAGCGAAGGGTGAATTTCGGGGAAAGAAACGAGGTCGAAGAAAGCTTGTCAAAGTCGAAGGGGAATCGGTTCGAGGAAGGGGCAACTTGAATGAGAGGCGGTAAAGATGTAAAGAATCTGTCGAGAGGATTGAGCAAGGACCGGTGGAAGGGTAGAAAAGGGGAAAAGAGGAAAGTCGAGAGTCGATTTGTCGAAACAGCTTGAAATGTCGAAGATACCATGTTGTTGGATTCGATTGGACTTGGTGAGTTCATGTACTAGGTAGTCAACATTCGAATCGCAGGTCAGTAAACTCCAGTCGCTGTCCACCTTCCTAGCTTTTCCGACTTTGGCCTATTCTGCTGCCGTTCCAGATTCCTTCGATACTCCCTTCTGAAACGTCGAGCTGCAATGTCCGTCGCTATGAGTAGATCTTGCCGAATGAACTGATAGACTAGGTCGAGAAGGAAAGGAGTAGAAGCCGGAGGAGTAGACTCGAGAGTGGAAGTGCGAGATTTCGAAGATATCTCGGGGAAGTGAAGTATCGAGGCGGAAGTGGGAGTGATAGGGAGTATGTTTGGAGCTCGTTGTACTCTGTGACGTTCTCGTGAGTCCTAGGCGACTGAGCGAGAGGGGAAGCAAGAGAGGGATGACGTCAAAATGCGTCGAAACGAAGGGAAGAGAGAGAGCAAGCGCTTACGATCGGGCTAGCTAGTCAGTCTATACTACATGATACAACTCATTGTCTTCTAATCTGTTCATGAGCAGCCGAGAGCTCGGGAAGCGGTGAATCGAAGTTCTGGCGTTTATTGAGACCACATTCGCTCGGAGAGAAGGGAAAGTCGGTGCTGCGAGTTGACAGATAATCTGAGAAGCTTCTCGGAGGCACTGGAAAAGTGCTAGCTGCTTGGTGAGAGTCGAGTGAGCTGTAGAAAGTCAAGAGAGAGACGAATCGTTTCTTGACCTCGACCACATCACTTCGACAACGCTCTGAGCCTTCTTGGCTACCTCAAGTCACTCGAAGTACTACTCAAACAATCCTACGCTCAGTCATAACCCGCTCGGCCTCGAGCTCGACTCACTTCCACCTCAATCGATTCCTCCACCTTGTCTCCCTCGACTCGATTCCGCTAGCTCTCTACCACTTCAATAAGCTCAGAATTGTTGTCTTTCACCGAAGAACTATTCACAGTTGGAAGGAAGAGTTTCAAAGGTGCGCTCGCTGTCGATCTTCTCTCCCTCTCGTTCAATCGCAGCTGACTTCTCTTCCCTCGCTAGGGCTGCTCCAGACTGAAGGACACGACAAGTCGATCGATGCAAGTCTTGGAAGCTGAGACTCGAACGAATTCGAGACGATTCCGTTTTCCCTTTTCGCAACTTTCTTTCGCGCAGTCCGACATCTTTCAACCCATCAAGCAGCTCAAACGGCTCTTCTTCGCTTCGTTGGAAAGTTCACACGCTGCGCAGATCATTTCAACCTCCCTGAACTCAGGTCCATCGATCTCACCCCGCTTCACTCAATTTTTCAGCATTCCTCCAATTTTCGTCTTTCCTTTGAATCACAATCGCTCTCCTCTTGCGGCACTGTTTACAATCTAGGAGTTCAGACTGGCTGGTATGAGGTAAGTAACGGCGACGGAGGAAGCTGGAAAGGCCTTTCAAGATGCGAGGGAAGAGTCGGAATCGAAAAAGAAATTCTGCTTCGCTCCGAGGTCTTTCAAATTGTAAAGGCTGATCGTAACGGCTCGGACAAATTCGGGTCTGTCTTCAGCTACTTCAAATCGCTTCTAATGAATCATGCTTCGCTCAGATAGCTTGATTCTCAACGCTCTCTCGCTTCGAAAGATCGAGAACTTTCGCTTTTACTTCGAGACTCTCAGGTTCAACCTCGTATTTCTAGAGCCCACGGAATGGGAGAACTGCGATCAGTCGCTTCCACTCGAGGCGAAATTGAAGAGATCGATTGTTTGCATATTTTAGGAACGTTACAGAAAAGCCTTTTGAAGACATCTTTCAACACCTTCTTATCCTCTGCTGAAGAACCACCAAGTGAGAGCGCTTGAAGCGTCCGAACAAACCTTGTCATACATCAATCTGTGCTCTGCTTCTCCGAGAAGACGAAAGAAAAAGAAAAAGAAGCTCACCAGCTCTCAACACCTAGCGAGATTAGCGACTTTGTTGCGTCTCGTCCTTAGAGCGGAGTATGATCTTGACTGGCTAAAGCGCGTCGAAACGTGAGCAAATCCGACAACTTGCTAAGAAGGAGAAAATTTTGAGCTTACAAGGTGATTCTTGCGGTGGATGAAAAGATGTTGAGAGGTGACTCGTCGAATTTTCCCGAACTACGTGAGCTTGGGTGCAACGACATTTTTTGATTTAGCTTTTGATTGGCAGGACTGCAAGTTGCACAACAGCTCAGTGAAGCTCGAATTCAGAGGAAAGGATGGGCTCACTCTTCAAGCTACCTAGCGGTGACGACAAAGCCCAAAATCCCTGTTCGATGATCTCAACACTGTGTGAGTCAAAAAGTGGGTAACAGCGTCAGTTTTGTGTCAAAAAATGAGGTTTTGGGAAAACTTACCAGAGTCTTCTACTTTGACCTAACCTAAAAGGGGACAGGAATTGCCCTACGCTTTCTATCTTCTTGCGTAGATAGAACGAGAGAACCACAGGAGAAGAAGAAAGAAGGTGAAGAAGGAGAAGAGAGGAGGATCCCGAATGAAATATGAAAACTCAAGCCTCTACGCTCAGACTCGAAAGCGCTCCGCGGTTCAATCAAGGGATCCGAGCGGAAACGACAACGACGGTAAATACTCTCACAGGATCACAAGATCGACGCAAAGGAGAGAAAGGAATGCTATGCCCTTTTACAATGCGTCTAAATCCCAAAAAAAGTCTATAATTCCGTTTTAACTCTCCCATTCGAGTTCAATAACCCTAGATCTTCCTCCTCTCTCGCTAAAGCAATCGTTCCATTTTTCCTCCCCACCTTCCCAGATTCAAGTTCAAACTCTTCCGCCAATCTCAACCTCCTCTCTCCATCTCCTCTCTCTAACCAACTAACTCCCTCCAACTCACCTCCTTGTCCTTTCCTAACCGCTTCCCATTCAATCCTCAAATAAACCCATCCCCACCTCCTCAGAACTTCTAGTAATTCCATCACGAAAACTCCAGATTCTAAATCTCCCATTTCGTGTAAATGAGGACTCAATTTCAAACTCCAGGTCAAACGGAGGAGTAAATCGATAGCGATAGCTAGGTAATAGATCGTCGGATCTGGAAGGAGTAGGATGGGTCGAAGGAAAGGATAAGAAACGTTTGGAGATTGAGCGGTTGAGAAAGCTCGAGTGTGTCGAGAAACTCGAGAAGGTACGGAAGGAGGAGCTGGAGTCGGAGAAAGAGTCGAACGGGTTCTAGTATGTAGTGAAGGAGGTCCAGATGTCGTTGATTGAGACGAGGTAGAAGGTGGAAGAGGAGGAGCGTGTCGAGGAACGAGTTGGTAAGAACTTTGCGAAGATCGAGACCAACCAGAGGGAATAAGGAGTGATAATCCCCAATCGTTTGTGATATCCCACCAGAAAGAATAAAGCGAGTTTACCAACACTGCCAACACCCTGTTGCAGAAAGAGATTGAGTCAGAATTCAAAGAGAATCCGAAACAAAGCGATCAAACGAACCATAAATTGAATAAAGCGGTTCTCCCAATCCAACGTTCTCCTACTTCTTGAATCTCCCTCTCGTCGTCAAACGGATCTCCTACTACAGTTTGCATCGCCGATAATAAAATGACTGGGAAAGCGGTAGCGTATTTGAGAGCGTTGAGGAGAGAACGTCGAGGAGTCGGAGTTTGTTTCGTAACGACTTCACTCAAACACTGACGAAACCGAAAGATATACGGTAGACTAGACAATTGGATGAGTCAGAAAGCGAGTCCACGCGGAAAAAAGAGGAGAACTCACGCTACCATCAAAGGTACTCCCCAAATTCTTCCGCAACTCGATTTTCCATTCTCCTCCTTGACTCCGATCGGCGTGATGATGTAGCAAGCGGCTAACCACACATCCCCGAGTACTTTCGCCGAAGAGGTGAGGATATCTGCCAAAATGACATCGGAGAAAGGAACTGTTTTGAATAAATTTGGTGAAATGATTCGTTTCAAAGATCTAGACATTGGAATCAAAGGGTCAGCTCGACACACCACACACGAAAAGTAGAAGATACACACCTCAGAAACATGAAGCGTTGTCTCCTACAAGCCCAATTCCAAGGAATGAACCAAACTGCTGTCAATCCAATCGCGATGAAAGCTGGGAACCATTTCCATTCGTCGAATTCCTCTCTCGTTCCCAATCCTCTCGTCAACGCTTTATAAACCAACCAACCTACTGAAGTAGCACTCAATCCAGATAACCCGAGTTGGTAAAGAGGTTGATAAAGTTTAGTTGGATGAACGAGAGGAGGTGGATTTGCATTCCCGTTTGAAGAGATCGAAGCCGGGTGATCTAGTCTAATATCCAATACTTGGGAAGTATCGATACCTAGAGAACTGAGGATATGGAGGTTGGTTGCGAATCCGATCACGGTGAAGAAAGTCAAGACGAGAATTCGGAATGGAAGCGGGTAACGGAGGGAGAAGTCATCGAGAGCTGCCAGTGAAGGGGGTATTGAGATCTCGGGGGTATCGATATCCATTCTCTCCGTCCGAGTAGTGAGAAGAAGGAAGTTTCGAGTCGAGAATGGACGAGTCGGATCCAGCCGATTTAAAGAGAAGAGCAGACCACGTAGCTCCTCCACGCTAGCGCTACTGCACTACACTGGCTTCTGTTGAAATCGAGAGTCGTAGAGAGAGAGAGTGAGAAGGGTAAGAAACCGAAAGTCGCGTCGACCTTGAACTCTTTCTCTTTCCTTCCTACGACTCACCAACTCGACCAACATCTCGCACAGCCTTCTACTAATCTCATAGATACAAGAACCGTCTCATTCAGGAAGAGAGACAAGGGCACACGACCTCGATTTTGAAATCTCCGCGTTTTTTCTTGGATCGACAACGACGCTCTCCCTCTCTCACTCTACCACCACGAGAGGAGCTCAGCATATCAAGAGACTCACTCACGACCAATCACGACGGAGAACGAGCCCTTTCGAAGTCTTCCTCATCTCGAACCAGAACGTCATCCTTTCTCTCTCCCCCCTTCCTGTCCCCATCTCTCTCACCTGACCTCCCTCGCCACGTATATCTATTCAACCAACAAACAGACTCGAACAGAACCCCTCGCCAGAAAAGGTGAACGAGATGGATCCGATTTCGCCAAAACTCGCTCCTTTGCCCCCTTCATCTCCTTCCAAAATCCCTCGCAGACGACCTTCCTCTTCCGCCTCGTCTTCTACTCCTCACACGTTCAATCCTACTTTCCCCTCTTCACCTCCATCGAAAACGATTCACTCGAGTATCCCGACTTCAGTTTCTCGTTCTTCGAATCCTTCTCTATCGGAACAAGCACTGCAAGACAGGAGGAGGAGTAGAGAACTGAGTAGCGCATCGAGTCGGACCCAGTCAAGGACGAGAAGTAGGACAGAATCGACTGACCTTTCGATGGATTCGACAACTTTCGAAAATTCAACTTCTCGCAGCAAAGTCCCACCTCTCTCGATTCATATCCCTCACTCGCACACTCAACAACAACGATCTACCTCATCATCTTCTCACCCCGTCACGAAACAATCGATTTACTCTCCCTCAAACTCGAATCCTCCACTCGATCCCGCTCCTTCTTTTTCTTCTTTCACTCCCCGTTCGCGTCAACCCTCTCAATCTCACGCACATTCACTTCGTACTCCAAGATCGGCTCACTTTTCTCCTCATCAGCCTCATTCCCAACAACCTCCAATGTCTGAACGACCTCGAGTTTCTTCTTCTTCTTCCCCCCATTTCTCTCGTTCCGCTCCACCAACTGCTCTTCCCCGAGATAGAGATAGAGAACGAACGAATACTTCATCTCACTCTACGACGTTGGCAACTCCGGCAACTTATGAATCTTTCGATTTCCCTCTACCTACTGAAACTACTCCTCGAGAAGAAAGGGAAGCTAGGTTGTGTTTGGAGAGGAAGAGGAATAGATGTTGTGGATTAGGGAGACTGTTTTACAGATCTACAGGACCAGGAGGAGATACTTCGGCATGGGAGGATGATGAAGGAGAAGAAGGGAGAAAGAAACGAGTTTCCGAACGAACTAGGTTACTAGGGGATGACGATGGAAACGAGGAGGTTGGGAAATGGGAATACGTTTGGGGTGAGGTAGTATGTTACGCAAAAGTGAGTTTACTTGGATCTTTTTTTCCTCGACTTCTTCTCGAGTTGGAAAAGAAAACTCACCTTTTTCTCTCTCTTTCTCTCGTCGGCTTTTTCAGCACATGCTTCCACCAATCTTCCTCTTCGTCGTCTTGGTACTGGTGATCGCTTTGTTCGCTTACAAGCAAGCGATAAGGAGGATTATCGACGATCGTTTCCCTCCTCTGACTGAAGAACCTTGAGAAAAAGGAAAGAAACGACTCCTTCGCTCGAAATACAGACACTTTCTCTTTCGCCTCTACCCCCATCTCCTTACATCCTTTCTACTCTCCCTCGACCTCGTCGATCCACGCAAGACCACCCGAATAATTCGCAGGAAACTGTTCGAAACCTGTTCATATCATTTTTTTCTGTCCTGTCTCTCACCTCATGCTCTCCTTCTCCTTTGTTGATCTCGTAACATCTACTCGTTTTTCTTTCTCTTTCATTGTACGACTATTCTCCCATTTACCACACTTGTCATTCGAAACAAAGTCTCAACAAGTTGAACGAAGAACGACGTCGTTCATCGAAGAGGTTCGTTCAAGCTGATCTCACGAAAGTGGTTCAATCTGAGAGCTCGCAGGTAGATCAAACGAGAACCAAGAAGCGAGGTTCGAGAAAGAGTCGAGTTCCCCCTCTCTTCTTCCGAACGAACCTTTCTCCTCTTTCCTTCTTCCACCTTCCCAACGACTGGTCAATACAAGATGACTTCTACACAAGGTATCGGTATCGCCAACTTACCCAACCAGGTACGCTCACGTTCAAACAAGGAGGAACGCGTTTCCCATCTAGGTTGATCAAACTGACACCTCGTTCGCTCCCTCTCTCTCGCCTGATCTATTTGAATCAATAGAGGCACAAGATTGGTAAGCTACACAGCCACCTTCTATCTCTGTACTTACTGGAGCTGATCATTCCCCTCTTGAATCAACTCTCGAACACGTCCCTTTCCTCCCCTTGTCTCTCTCGTCTCCTCTCACATTCCACGCTCTCTCGAATCAATTGGATAAATAGTTGCTAAACGTGGTGGACATTTCACTCTGATGGTGGTGGGAGAATCTGGATTAGGAAAGACTACTCTCATGTTCGTTCATTTCACGACTCTCTACTCCTCGTGAGACTGACAAGACCAGCTTACAATGGTTACAGCAACACTTTGTTCTCGACTGAGTTGGCTAGCGTCAAAGATTATTCTAAAAGGTTTGCGAAACAAATGGATAAAACTACTGAAATTGGTTCGTTTTCCCTCTCTTTCTCTCTTTCACTATTTACGAAAAGCTGACGAAATAGAGAAATGTACTGGTGAGAGCAGATATCATCAAAGCAGAGTTGGAAGAGAAACAATTCAAAGTTAAATTGACAGTGATTGATACACCTGGATTCGGAGATTATGTCAACAATAGAGATTCTTGGAATCCCATCGTTGATTTCATTGTAAGTTCCCTTCTCTTCATCCTTCCTTCGAGAGTCAGAGCTAAAGCTTTCTCTTACGTACTATCAAGGACGATCAACATGAATCTTACATGAGACAAGAACAACAACCTCAGAGAGATTCGAAACTAGATCTACGAGTTCACGCGTGTCTCTACTTTATCAGACCTACCGGTCACACTCTCAAACCTTTAGATATAGAAACTATGAAGAGGTTAGGTAGTAGAGTAAACTTGATTCCTATCGTCGCGAAAGCAGATACTTTAACTCCTTCAGATTTACAAAATTTCAAGGCAAAGGTGAAACACGTCTCTCTCTCCTTTCGGTAATCGGAATAAGATCTGACTTCTTTGTAACGAGGGTAATAGATTCGTGAAGTGATCGCAGCTCAAGGAATCAGAATTTATACTCCTCCAGTTGAAACCGATGATGAAACCGCTGCAGAGCACGCTCGTGTCTTAGCTGTAAGAGATAGCTCCCTTCCTAGTCGTATTCTTTCATGAGCTGATTCCGAACTCGAAATGCAGGCTGCGATGCCATTCTCGATTATCGGAAGTACCGAGGAAGTACAAACTTTCGATGGAAGACCTGTCAAAGGTCGTCAATACCTTTGGGGTGTAGCAGAAGGTACCTCTCCCTCTCTATACTCACCTAGCTTCGAGTACCAGTTTGAACTGACGACGATTCGAACGAAACGAAAAATTTAGTCGAAAACGAAGAACATTGCGATTTCAAGAAACTGAGGTCATTATTGATTAGAACTCACATGTTGGATTTGATCACTACTTCTGAAGAATCTCATTACGAGAACTATAGGTTACAACAGATGGAAACTAGGAAATTCGGGTTCGTTACTTTTTCTCCTCTCGCTAGAGCCTTCTCTCCAAAGTCGAAGCTCCGAGCTACCGATGTTCCGAGCTACCGATTAAACCTTTCCGATCGACGAAACTAACGCAAACGTTCGAGCTGTACAGAGAACCAAAGGTGAAGAAGGTTGAGAATCCTAAATTCAAGGAAGAAGAAGAAGCTGTGAGTCTCGCTCTTCTCATCTCTCGTCTCGTTTCGTTCGTTCACTGAAGAAGACAACGTTCTCTCTCTCTGTAGCTTCGCAAGCGTTTCACCGAACAAGTCAAGATGGAGGAAGCTAGGTTCCGTCAATGGGGTAAGTTTTCTCCTCTTTGAGTTTTTAACTTGAACCTCCTCGAGTATACAAAACTTACAAGAGTTGACCACACTTTGTAGAACAACATCTTATCGCTGAACGAGACCGACTCAACAAAGATCTCGAACAAGCTCATTCGTAAGGTCTTTTTTTTTTCCTTTTCGCTTTCTCGAACGCTCTCTGACAGAACATCCCTCGTATAGTTCTATCAAAGCACTCGAAATGGAACTCGATCAGATCGGTGGTGGATCAATGGGATACGGTTCAACCGCTTCTCGAAACGCTACAGGTCGAAGATAAAAACCTGTCTTTTTCGATACTTTTCTCCTTCAACAATACCCGATTCCCACATCTCCTCTGTTCTGTTCGTATTCACCCTTTCTACGTTTTCCACTTTCTTCTCAGCAGCAGTAGTACCTTTCCCTATCTCCTTTCCTTTCTTAACTCCCTCCCTCTCTCACACATTGAGCTGGTTTTCCCAATCGATTCTTTTCTTCGATTTCTTTCTTGCTGATCCTCTCAGCTTGTTTGTTCAAAGTTCTTGTTCATACTTTACCCTCGGCATCCGTAGTGAAGCGAACTCGAGAGTGATCGGAAAAACGCTCGTGAGCGTCAGTTAGAGACTTCTCGAACACATCTCCCACCTCGAATACGAATCTGTAAGTTTCCGAATCGAATTTTTGCTTGGACGAAGGAGAAAGACTTTTCAAGATCTCGAGACATTTGATCTCGAGAAACGAAACTTTTTTCCCCACTTGAAAAACTCGCAATTCCGAACTCTCACTTTCCTCTCTCTTTCTCCCTCCTCCATCGCTCGCCCTAACACCCGAAATCGGAGAACAACAAATGACAGACTACGCTGGTACCGCTCTAGGCCTATCTCACTTCGCCGTCGGAGTTTCCTCACTCATTTCTCCCCGTTTCACCTCTTCCATCTTCCTCCTCAACTACGATCCCACCGCTTCCTTCATCACTAGACTCTTCGGATCTCGAGATCTCCTCCTCGGATACTCTATCGTAGCTTCTACTTCCTCCTCGACTACCAGCGGGTTAGAGCGTAAAAGGTGGGCGATCGGTTTGGCGAACGTTATTAACGGGATCGATGTAGCTAGTGCATTAGTGGAATGGTTCAAGAGTGATTGTACAGATCAAGGTGCTCTATTAGGAGGAGTTGGAGCAGCAGTTCTGCTAGGTTTGGGTTGGTGGAGTTTGAGAAATGAAAATACGAACGGTGGTGGGCTCAAGAGAGGGTTCTGAAAGAGGAAATCAAATACTGAACCAGCTTCAACAACAAGTACTCCTCGACCTCAGGAGAAGAGGGAGGAGACTGAGGAATAGTAGCGGGAAGACGGTTCAATGCTTTGTTTTCGAATTTTTTTGTTCTGATTTTGGTTTCGTCTTTTATTAGTTCCTTTCGTTCGTCGTGATCGTTTATTCTTTGTGAACGTGACTCTTGACTATCTTAACCGGGTTCAGACTACGTCATCTCCATCGAGGAGGATGAGCAGAAAGAAAAAAAACGCTGTTCTTTCGACCCTACGATTCACGACAGTCCACTGGATCAGCGATGTCAGCAAGCTGTAGCTCGTTACCTAAGCGGACTCTATAAGCCGAGCACGAGTGGGCAAGGCGAAGAGCTTGGCCGGACGGTTTAAACGAAGAAAATCCGTCCGTTCTCGGCGCACGTTTCACCTTCTTCTCGTTTTGCAAAGCGAACGAAGCCTGGTAGGAGTATAACTTGCGCTTGATCAGTGGATTCTCAACGACGCGCCTAGCGAAAGAATCCTTCGAGCCAAACTTGCAAAAGCTTTTCGAGCTCACCTGAGCCTGAGAGCGCTGTTACCTCAGCTTCTCGAGACCTCAAACACGTCGCACCGCAAGAAAGAGAGAGAGAGTTTCACTTTTGCAGGAAATGTCTGACGTGAAGGTCTCGAAAACTGAATCCCCACTTCAAATTTACCGGCACTTGAGAAACTTTCTTTCCTCTCTCTCTCTCTCTCTCTCTCGCCTTCTTCACATCACCCACCTTCACTCGCATACGAAAATGACAGACTACGCCGCTACCGCTCTCGGATTGACACACTTTGCAGTCGGAGCTTCTGCCCTCATCTCTCCTCGTTTCACTGCATCGATATTCTTCCTTCAATACCACCCAACCTCCTCGATCATCGCCCGCTTATTCGGTTGTCGTGAACTACTCGTCGGCTGGAACGTCTTCTCTTCCGCAACACCGTCAACCTCTCAAGGACTCGAGAAGAAACGTTGGGCAGTAGGATTGGCAAACTTGATGAACGGGATCGATGTCATCTCGACATTGATGGAATGGATCAAGAGTGATTATCAAGATGTGGGAGCTGGACTAGGAGCGTTGGGAGCTGCGACGTTGTTGGGATTGGGACTCTGGAGTATGAGGTACGAAGAGAGTAAAGTTTCGAGAAAGGGATTGTAATGCTGCCAAGGTTAGCTCCTTTCTCTTCTCGCTCGTACTTTATTCCTCTGTCTCGATCATTGTCATAGGTCGAAAGAGGGGGAAAGAATGAAAGCTGACCTCGAGATTTGCTTCTTCAGATTCTAAATTTTCTTCTCTCCTGTCGTTCTCTTTCGTGCTCAATTCTATCCCTTCTTGTTTGTCCGACTCACGCTCTTATTAAATCAATATCTCCATCGTAACTGCATGTTAGCTTTAAAACTCGAAGTCAATTTGAAGAGCATTCCTCGTCTCTCCCCAACGTGAGCGGAAAACGAGACAACTTTCGATGTTGCAAAGAAATCAAATTTACATACAGTCTATTGAGCTAGTACTTTGAAGGGTGCTTGAGAAGAGTACCTCCGTCGACGAGAATGCTTTCGCCGTTGACGAATCGATTCACGACGAGCGACAATGCGACAGATCCGACATCTTTCGCAGTTCCAGATCCACCTACTGGAGTTTCAAACCCAAACTCTTCTGATTCCATCGAGCCTGAATCATTTTTTTCGAGAGATTATTAGCTTGAGAGAGAGAGAGAGAGAGCGAGAGAAACGAGAAGGAAAATGATTCTTACCTTGTTTCGAAGAAATTCCAAACTCGTCAACTGTACCAGGTGCAGACATTCCAGTTACGAACCAACCTGGAGCGATTTGGTTGACTCGAATCCCAAGAGGAATGAAATCGTGAGCGAGGAGAGAAGTCAAATGACCGATCGCAGCTTTCGAAAGTAGGTATGGGTAACAATGACCTCCGGTAGCAGGATCCTAATAGAAGCGATGTCTAAGTCAGCAGAAGCTCGCAACGATCGAGAAGAAATCGATTCAATAGGGAGAGACAAAATCAAAACTCACTTTGGTCCATCCATTCATCGAAGAAGTATTGATAATCTGAGGTTGAATGTTCGAGTTGTTGTATCTAGCTTTTGCCTTTGAAGCGAAGAGAAGAGGGATGAAAGCGGAGGAAAGGAAGTAAGGACCGACTCTGTGCGAAAACAACGACGAACGAACGAAAGTTAATCAACGATCTCCTTACACCGCTCAAGATATGAGAGTACGATAAATAGCTCACGTATTGACAGAGAAGGATTTGTCAAAGTCTTCCTCGGTGATACCGAAATAACGATCATGGAAACCTTTCGCATCAGATTCTTTCGAAGGTTCAGCTTTTCCCGCCATTACTCCTAAATCGAGCGACAAGTTGTGAGTATCTACAGTTTTTGAAAGTTACGAAAAAGGGAAAAAAGAGATGCTCACCTGCGTTATTGAACAAACAAGTTACGTAAGATTCTCGTTTGCCAATTTCTTCTGCCAATTTCGCTGCTGCTGCCTGTTCCCCCCCCCCCCAACCTCAAACGATTAATCACCTACCCCAACTCTCTAACAGACAATTATGACAGCAGGAGACTTACCTTTGTAGAACAATCAGCTTGTAACCCAACCATTTCACCTTTACTTCCCGATTCTTTAACCAATTTCGAATAATTCTCTGCAATCTTCTCAACCTGACTTTTCTCTAGATCGACAATGTAAACTTTTGCGTTGTTGGCAAGTAGAGTTGAAGCGATCATTAAACCGATACCGGACGCTCCACCTTATCGAAGAGAGGAAGAGAGAGGAAAGTGGAGGTCAGTTTTCGGAGAAAAGGAGAGGAGAGAAGATTCGCTTCTTACCTGTAACAACAGCGATAACACCAGTGAGATCGAAGAGGTTTTCGCCACGAAGAGATGAGAGTGAGGGAGGTGCCATAGTCGTTTTGATAGGTGGGAAGAGGAGGAGAGAAAGACGAGAAATCGAAGAGAAGAAAGTGAAGTGACGCAAGTGGGGAAGAGGGGTAAGAGATCGAACGGAAAAGAAAGGCTTGGTGAGGAAGTTTCGAGGGGATTGTAGATGTATTACGAGAACGTCAGTAAGAGCGAGATATAGAGACTGGAAAAGGTCGAGGCAGAAGTAGAAATAACGTCGAAAATGTCGGTTTTTCAATGATCGTAAGAGAGTAACAGCGCTCAATTCGAGCGTATTACGACCGATGAGCTGATAAGAGTTTATACTCGGGATCTAGAGAGGCCTGAACGACCTGAGGAGCAGAAGGCGTCGTAATGGTTAAAAGTCTGGAATTGTTGCGAAGTTTCGAAAGGACGACGAAGAGTTGGCGTGAGGACTTGGAAGGAGCGGTAGAGGTAGTTCGTGTCGTCTAAAGGTTGATAGTGGTGTCTGATCAGACGACGTAGTTTGGATACGGAGAGCTTTGGCTCGAGGAGAAGAAAGCGATTAAAAAGAAAGGGAAGGAAGGCGGTCTCTCGTCCATGGCTGTTCTCGTCGGTTTTCTCCACATCCAGAGAGTCTATTTGATACTTCTAACTGAAGTTCGTAAAGAGTCGAAAGGAGCGCAGAGCTATTGTTCGTGATGGAGGAGATTCAAGGCGAAGGGAAGCTGGGGAAGAAGCGAGAGAGTTCGACTACGCGTGCGCGCTGCCTGGACTTTTGCTTCATGTTCTAAATTTGTCATTGTAGTGTTACTGGGCGCGTTCGAAGATGTCGAGTGAGACGTAGGAGAACAACCAACGAACCTCTCCTCTTCACCGGTGTCACCTCCTTACCTCAACTTTGGACTCTCGAAACGATGGACGTGATAGACAAACAACTAGATAAACTACGTAACAAGCTAGAGGGGAAGATCGTAAGTCCTCTTCAGCTCGAGAGTTGATCTGTTCACTCATCTCTCCACCTCATCTTTCCACTGTTTGAACAGGATTTCGAGGGACAAGAACTAGCAGAACAGTATCAAAGGCAAATATTGTGGGCTAGTGGAGTCAGTCTATGTCTTCCTTTCCATTCCTCTTTCGCTGAATCCCTTTCACTAACTCGTCGAGAACGACTGTATTTTCGCATTGTAGGGTATCGCTTTCCTAGTCGGACTAGTTCTACAATCACTACAAGTACTCTTGATCATCTTCGCTCTCGGTTTCTTCCTCTGTCTTGCAGTGAGCAACTCTCTTTTTTTCCTTAATTCGCAAAGCCTTTCTTCAAAATTGATCCTCTTTCTCCTGATAGGTCACTGCACCTTCTTACCCTTCTTACAATCAACATCCTATCAAATGGCTACCGACATTGAACAAGTATGGATTAGCAGAAAGCGAAGAGAAAGAACCAACGAAGGAAAGGAATGAAACTTCAATCGACGAGGATAAAGAAGACAAGAAAGACCGTTGAGATTTCAGGCTAGGTTGAGCACGAGTAGGATCGCAGTATCAGGGTTGTTCAGATGTTGTAACGATAGCAGCAAGGCATACAAGACAAAGGGGATAATTCGTTCGAATTCAGCGAGTCAGGAAAGCTCGACCTTAATGTCGGTCCTTAGACGGGCTTTCGAGCCCTCGCCTCCCTTCGTACTAACTACCTCAAGTACCACTCTGAGATTGCTCGGAGCTTTGCGTCTCGTAGCATTCGAAGCGCTCGTCTCGCAAGCAAGTCGACTGGTCGCGAATTTTTGATTTTCCAAAACACTCACGCGCCACCGGTAGAGCGTTTCAGTACGAGCTATGCTTTCAGTTGCTCGCATTCTCCAGAAAGCTTCGAGTTTCTGATCTTTCACCTCGAGGTCAGGAAATCGTTTGACTCAACAATCCGAAAGCTTCCTCTCGACTACTCACCGCCAGCGCAACACTCTTCATTCGAGAGCAGTTCGAGCCTGATTATGCCTCATCTGAACGCCTATCGACCACCTCCTGCGCTTACAGAAGCTCCCTATCATGAATCAACTCCTCTCGAAGATTACGACCTCAATTGGGTCTACGGCTCAGTTCCACCTCTGCTCGAGACACCAGGAGGAGTTCGACTAGTCCCTCTGATAGTACGTAGCACTCACTAGCTCCCTTTTGCCGCGGAAGATCTAAACGACTTTCTTTAATCTGCAGTAGCCATCTCTTCACGGCAAACGACTCTACCAGCTCTTATCTGCTCATCGAGAGACCTACACCTATCTGCCTTACGGTCCTTTTGAAACATATTCCGCGTTTCTAACGAAATTGGAACTTTCGAGGAGGGATCGAAATTCATTAACTTTCGCAGTTTACGATTTATCTATCGATCTCCCTCCTCCTTCTCGCTACGACGACACACGACAGGCGGACACAGCACGAGAAGATCCTACGTTGGAAGGTGGAAAGGGGTTGAGGGAAGAAAGATTGGCGGGAATCGTTGGTGTTAAAGAATCAAATTTCGCAAATCGAATGACTGAAATTGGGTAAGCTCTCTCTCTCTTCAGTCCTCTCGAATCCATCTCTGTCGAGGTGAACACGTTTACCCAAGATCTCGCTGACGATCAACCATATCGGCATCTCTCCAAAACAGTAACGTTCACATCGCACCACCTTTCCAACGAACTCACGTTTCAACTCATTCAATCTCTCTCTTACTCCATTGGGCTTTGAATCCACCAACTCCCTCTGAACCTTTCAATCTCGGTCTCCGTCGTGTTCAATGGTTCGCGAATCCGTTGAACGTTCCGTCAGTCACTGCCGCTCAAAAACTCGGTTTCTTCTTAGAAGCTCCTTGTATCGAATGGGAGAGAACTTTACCTTCCCGAAGAGGTAAAATAGCTCTAGATTTACCAAACTTTGTCAACGAGGACGAAGAGAGGAGGGAGTTGGAAATGGAGAGAGGTGGTGGAAGACACAGTAGTTTGTTGAGTTTGGATTGGGAACGATGGGAAACGAAAGGACAAGGAAGGGAGTTCTTGGTTGAACTAGTCAAGAGTAGACCTGTCAGGCGAAGGAAACTAGAAGATGTAGAGGGTTTAGCTCTAGACTGAAACGAAGGTGAATCCGAGTAGACGTCGACTCTCTCACGATTGCGACCAATTTCAGATTTATTCTCCTTTTCGATATTTTCTTCAACCGATAAAGTATCTCGAGATGACTCAAGAGAATGGCTGAGACTGAGAGAGAGTAGCAATGAGAGATAGTTCAAATTCGGCGACTTTTGAAATAAGCGACGATTGTTTGAAAGATTCGAAAGCGACAGAGAGGGGCTTGAACTTGCACTTTTTCATCCGACTCGTTCAACTAGACCTGTATTCTACCAAAGTAGTGCTCACATATATACCCATATCCAGTACACCTAGCGAGTCGAAGAGATGGCTCCTCATCTCCCTCATCATCATCATCACTCTCAATCTAATTCAGCTCAACCTCTGCACGACTCGACAAGTAGTGGTAGTACTTCAGCGAAAGGACAACATTATGCCACAACTCTCGATCTAGCTAGGAGGTTATCCTTGTTTGACGTACAATTTCCAGCAGAGTTGAAAACGGGAAACATTAATCGACGAACCACAACTTCAGCATCAGCAGGGGCAGGGGCAGCAGCAACTGGAATGGATTGGCCTGAGCTATTGAGGAAATTCAGGAAACACAACCCACACAGAACGCGTTCGTTTTTCCCCTCTTGAGATGTCTCCCGTTCTTTCGTTGAACGTGCTAACTCTCTCTCTCCCTTCGAAAATCTCGTTCCTCTCGCGGTGCACGTTGACAGTTACAGCTTCAGCAGCTCAAACTGATCAAGTACTTCACTCCTTACTGCTCAAAACTCCTGCAACAACATCAGCATCAACCGAGAAATCTCCTTTACTTCCCCCACTTCCTCCGATCTTGTCTCCCTCTCATCAACCTGCAGCTTTAACTTCCCTCGCAGCTTTACAAGCATCTCTACACTCGAATCAATCCTCTCTACTAGAACAAACGAGTGCAAAGATCGTATTGAGTTTTGGGAAATACCTCGTCGCTGAGTTCGAGGAAGCGCTGAATGGATTACAAGGGGTAGATCTTGAACCACCGAGGAGTGGAGGACCGGTTGAACTGTACGACTTGACTCTGAGAGTGTTAGGAAACGCAGTTCGAGGTGAGTGAATTCTTTTTTCAAACTCTCGACTCCGAAAGCTAAACGGCGATTTTCCACACAGGTTTCTGTATCGAAAGACTGAACAAACCTCTACCAGAAGCGAGAGAAGCTTATAGAATAGCTTCGAGACAGTACGACCAAGCAGTTGAAACAATTTCGAAATCTACGAATACTCTCGGTGCTAGAGACGACGTTTCCCTTCACAGAATCGGAGAAACCGTCCTATGGAGACTGTGCCATTTGGACCTTTCAATCTCGTATGTTCAAATTTTTGCCATTCAATCCTTCTTTTCCGAAAGACAACTTACCGAATCCACTATAAAAACTTTGTAGAGCTCCACATTTAGCATACACATCTCACCTCGCCTACATCCGTCAATCAGCTCTGTATCACTCGACGTCACCACCTAGTTCGACAAAGTCACCTCTCACTCCTTACGCTCCCTCTCGTTCTCTATCAATCCATTCTCAATTCCATCACCTTTCTCTCTCGACTTCGAACCACACGAATTCTTCCCTCTCCAACAAAGCGCAAGAAGCGTTGTTGAGAAAGACGACGAGTTTACCGAAAGCTGGAGAAATCAACAAACCATATTTGAGATTTTTGGATCAAGTTGTCGAGAGATGGAGAGCGAACGGATCGAATCCAGTCGAAGCGAACGAAGTTATCGAAGTAAGTCTCACAGTCTTCTGTTCAAGTTCCCGAAAGCATCTAACATTTCCTCCTTTGTAGATCCTCTACAACGCTCTCACTCACACCTTCCAATCTCATCGTTTACTACGCTACTTGGTTCGGACGTTGACGATCGCGACCCGTTACGTAGAAGCCGGAAAAGCTTTCAAACTCTACCTAGAACTGTTTGAAAAAGCTCGAGAAACGGATGCGAAGCGAGTTGCGGAAGAAATGAAACGGTTAAGAAAACGTGCTGGAGTAGATCCTGGTACTCCTCGAAACGAGAATTTGGAAGAGAAACTAGAGTTGAACTTTGATGAGCGACCCAAGAAGGAAGAAGAAGAGGAGGAACACGACATCGACTCGGATCGAGATTTCATAGAGATTGGAACATTTGGAGTTAGGTTGTTGTGTCGTTACCTGAATGATCCAAAGGAAGCTTCAAGAGTTGCAGAAAGAATGAAGGCAATCCGGGAAGACGGGAAAGAAGCAGGCTTGAAAGACGATGTCGAGGTTAGAGGGAAAGTTGAAATGAGTTTGGGAATCGCTTTAGGCAGCTTGGCGAACCAAGGTGAGACTCTCTCTCTTTCTCTTTCTCTTCGAACCAGAGCGACTGACTGACTGGGAAATTATCCCGCTTGCGTAGAAGCGAACCCTGAAACTCGACCATCTCAACACGCTTCAGCGCTAGCTCATCTCGAACTCGCTGCAACTCTCCTCCCGACCTCTTTCCACGCTCTCTACCACCTCTCTTTCCAACTATTCGAGTTACGGCAAATCTCTCGAGCGCTCGAAACTGCGAAACAAGCCGTCTCGATCGACAAACGAAACAAACGAGGTTGGCATCTCCTCGGACTAGTTTTGACCGCCATGAAAGACATGAAAGGTGCTTTGCAAGTGTTTGAAACTGCTATCGATCTCGACAACGACATGGAGGATGATGAATCTGGAAACAAAAAAGTCGGAGATACTCGAGATGCACTCGCCAAGCTCGAAGGAATTCAAACTCCGTCACAACAGAGAACGAACGATTCGGATCGATGGGAGTACCCAGTGACAGAAACCGAGAAACTCGAAGAAGATGTTCAGTTGAGGTTGAGTAAAAACGTCGTGATCGAGTACTTGGAAGGTCCAGCTTCTGCTCTCGAAGATCAACAGGAATTTCTGAACTGGTTCTCGAGAGCTTATGTACCTATCGCTGAATCTCTAAGTGAGTTTTTGACTCTCTTCCAACACTTGCTTTTTGTTTGAGCTTTCAGCTGATTCTCGCGTGTGCAGTTCTCGCATCTCCTCCTCCTGCGACAAGCACGACCGGCAACTCGAGCGGAGATGGACCCTCTTCAAACCTATCGAAACGAAAATCTCTCCTCGGTCGAAGAGTGTCGTTACGTTCGAAACGAGATTCTTCCGCTCTCCCTGCTCCTGTCCCCTCTTCGACTCTTTCGGTACCTCCCGGTCTTTCTCCACCTTCTACTGCTCCTTCACCTTACGCTAGCGCCGTTCCTTCTCGTGCGACTTCCCGTGCGGCATCTCGCAACCCTTCTACCGTCGATCTCTCCCTGCAAAATCCCACTGTTCCAATCGATCGTTCGAAACCTGATGTCTTGACGAATCCGAAAGCGACGAAACTACTAGTCGATATTTGGTTGGCTAGTGCAGCAAGTTTCCGAAGAGCCGGGAAATTGGAAGAGAGTAGAGGAGCTATTTGGGAAGCTGAACAATTAAACGCTGATGATCCTGATGTTTGGTCTCAAGTGAGTTCCCTTACTACCCAGATAACTCTTCGAGTACTGATCAAAACGGAGGAGAATTGTGTTTCTTCACAGTTGGCGGCAGTACATATTGCGAACGGAGATGTGAAAGATGCTAGAACTGTGCTTCAAAAAGCTTTCTCTTTCAAAGTTGATCACCTACCGTCGATCGTTCTATTCTCTCGTCTGTACCTCACACCCCCTTCTCTTACGACAACGTCGCCCCCGTCTCCTTCGTGGATACACACTCAACTACCATTCGCTGAAGCTCTGTTGGAAACTTTGACGAAAAAACAAGGATGGGATTGTCCAGAAGCGTGGTTCGAATTGTCTAAATGTTACAAACATACGAACCGGAGAGAAAAGGAGAAAGAATGTTTAGTTTGGAGTTTACAATTGGAAGAAACTAGAAGTTTGAGAAATTTGGAAACTAGTTTGGATAGGATATTATAAAACGCTGTCACCTTTATTTGTTTTATCTTTGAAGCTGTTTTGTCTTTTTTAAGTGTTTTAATCTACTATACTGTCTGTCATTCGAAGAAGAAAGGATAAGAGAGAGAGAGGCGATGCAATTTCCGTCGTCATTTCGCTCTTGTCAAGTTCGCCGTGAATCTCGATTTGACTTTCTTCTCAATTCTTTCACATATGGCAAAGTCACGCAAAGCACGACCTTCGACTGGGTCGACAACTAGTCAGGATACACCACCTTCACCAAGAGCGCCTTGGATCGCTAATTCGACTCATTCGAGATCAAGTTTGACCAGAGTTCCTTCAGCGCCAATCGCTCTCCGGTCAGCTAGTAGGAAGAGTGCAGCTGCTGTTGTAGCTCCAAGTCTCGATGCTACTGGGGAATTCACTGCTGTCGGAGGATCAGGAGGAGAAGAGACAACTTCATCGATGATGAGGAGATCTAGGTTAGTCGACATCTCTCTCTACGTTGCAGAGGTCGAGCTAACCACAAGCTGAGTACACGCTAGTACATCTACGTATTCATCCGATTCAATCTCGAGATCACCTCTCTCGACTAAATCGACTCGACCTTCAATACTTCCTCCTCCTTCTCTCCCTTCTTCCACTTCCCACCAAGACCTCAGCTCTTCTACTATTCCAGCTTCATCTTCAGTTCACTCTACATCCGCTCTCTCGTCCTCTTCCCCGAGTCAGGAACCTTCGTCGGCACTCGCTCAGTTGCGACAAAAACTAGATTTGGATCAACACCTGAGGGAAGAAGCAAAGCTCAAAGAGGAACAACAACCTCACAAGCTGAAGAAGAAGAAGAAGGTCGATCAAGAGGAACAGGAGATTCAGCGACAGGGAGAGGAAGAGGAACAAGTTCAGGAAGAAGTTACGAAAGAATTAGAATCGCGGGACCTAGAAGTCAACACTGAGCGGGAAAGAGAGGAAGTCGCGGTAGAAACGATCGTGATGGAATTAGTTGAGGAAACAGAGGAGATCTTACCGACAGAAGAAGAACTACCATTAGAACCGTCAACATCTTCAACCGAATCGACTCATTTCTCCTCTCAGCGGAATACTTCCCCTTCGACCTCTTCTCCCCCACCATCTCAGCAAACTCCTTCAACCTCTTTCCTAGGAGACTCGATCGTCTTTGCTCCGGCTCGATTAGGATGGAGAATCGCGAGTGGTACAATTCATTTCGGACTCGATACTTCCAAGAACGTCGCAAGAAGAGTTCCAATCGTAGGAAGACTAGTTCCGAACACCCACACTTCTCCATCTGAAGAATTAGGTGAATCAGAGGAGCTGGGACAGGACGAGGAAGAAGAAGAGGTTTCTTTACCTTCTCCTCCAGAAAACGATACCGATTCAGAAATCTCTTTCGCACCTTCTACAGCCTCTGCTCTTATCCGGGAACACCAGAAGACACTACCTGCCCTCTCTCAACAATCACCGCTATCTACACCAACGACGACGACCAGGCAGAAAGAGTTGCGGAAGGAAGAGGAGGAACACGGGTTAGTTTACAAAGCAGCAGAATTATCGCTCGGATTAGGAATCGCCGGAGTTTTAGTTACAAGCGCTCTAGGTAAGATGGCGTGGCAGAGAGTAGTGACTGGATCAGCTACATCTCGACCGGGTCAGAAAGAATAGAACGTAGAAGAGCCAGTTTTTTTTGTTTTTTTTTTTTTTCGTGTTTTCCGATTGTTGTTTTTACTCTGTTTCTACTACTGACTGATAGACAATGTAGCTCTTTTTCTCCTTCTCTTGACGTGCGCTCGACCCGATAACAGTGGGTTTGACTCATCTGACTCGACTTGCGAAGAGCTTATCTAAGCGGACGCTCTTTCCCCTTCCTTTATTTCGCTTCACTTCACCTACGCTCAAATGCCTTTCCTCAATAATTACAAGGAACCTGAACCTCTACCTGTAGCAGACTATCACGCAGATACACCGCTAGAAAAGTACGACCTCAACTTCGCCTATGACTCAACAATCCCACCTTCCCTCTCTACCACTCCGAACGGCATCAAGCTGTTCCCGATAGTCGTAAGCAACCTCTCTTTGTCCATAGACTACCCTTCAATGAGCTGATCCGTCTGGAAGAATAGCCATCGTTACACGCCAAACGACTCTTTGACCTCTTTGCTCCTTTCCCAGAATCTTACAAATGGTTACCTTACGGACCTTTCACGAGTTATGAATCTTTCCTGACATTCCTAGAAAAAGTTCGACAAGATCCTGGAACTCTTTTGTTCGTAGTTTACGATTTATCTCTCAAATTCGATGACGCTCAAGAGCAGGAGGAGGAAGAAGATTTCGATTCGGAAGGTGGGAAAGGAATGAGAAAAGAGAGAATCGCTGGTATCGTTGGAGTTTTGAAAAGTATTCCGGCGAATCGTTCAACTGAAATTGGGTGAGTTTTCTTTTCTTTTTTCCCCTTTTCTTTCTCCCTCATGAGAAAGCTTTCTCTAGACCTCTGCAATACCGTTGACTGACTCAACTCGACGTTTCGCTTGATAGGCATCTTCATATTCCCCCTCCCTTTCAAAGAACTCACGTTCTAACTCATTCTATTTCAGCTCTCCTTTCTTGGCTACTCGATCCTCCAACTCCTTCCTCTCCCTATAACCTGGGTCTTCGACGAGTCCAGTGGTATGCGAACTCTCTGAACGTTCCTTCCGTCGCGGCAGCTCTGAGAATAGGTTTCGAATTAGAAAGTGATTGTTTGAGATGGGAAAGGATCACGTTACCTCACAAAGAAGGATTACCATTACCTAGCTTTTTAGAAGGTGAAAGGAAGGAAGAGGAAGAGAAGAGAGGAGGGGGGAGACACTCGAGCGTATTGAGCATTGGGTGGGATAGATGGAGTGAAGGAGGAGTGAGAGAAAAAGTGAGCGAGTCGTTGAAGAGGGAAGTGAAGGAGAGGAACTTGAAAGATATCGAGTTTGGAGATAGAGTTAGGAACTAGACGTAGACCCAAGTCGGACCTCGTGAGCTTAGACAAGGAGACGTCGTTTCCACGAGATTCGGAATAGACTTTTTTGACTTCGAACCCGGGCCTCCCTCTGGCCGTCCATTTTGGCCACACTTTGACTGATCGATTTGGTCACTCCTTGATCTCGTCTGTCTGGCAATCCCTGGGCCGGCCCTGCCTGTTTTGATCATTCGAAGTTTCGATCGAAGAAAGCTTCAAGTTCGAGTTTACGAACGAGTACTCGGATTTTTCGACAGATTTCGACGAGCTGCCGCTGTTGTCTAGACCTCTAGATACACGAAGAAGCTGTCACAACAAGCAAGAACATGCTACTCAGATTGCGGCAAAATCAGTCAACTTTTGTTCCTTTCTTCGACCTCTCGCCTCCATCACCATATCTCGAATCAGAACAGACGACTGCCATTTCGATAGGCTTACTCAACCGCTGTGAGTCCCCCGAATTGAAGCCCTTTCAGACACACGCTGACCCTTCGACTCTTGATGAATTGATGAACAAGGTCCTCCTCCTCCTCCCTGCACTAGTCCACCAAGCCAGAACGAGCAAGATGTCTATACAAACTCTGCCTCCTGAACTGCTCCACGACATTTTCTCCCTCTCGATCCCTTCCCCTTTCGCTTCCCTCTCTCACGCAGAATACCTCGTTCGGAAATCTACCCTCTACTTTCTCGCCCTAGTCCATCCAAGCTGGTCCAGAATCGCTCAAGAAATATTGTTCCTCGAAATCTGGTTGAACGAAGGAGAAGAAGGGATGGCTAGAAAAGGTCGACAAATCGTTAAATCTCGCGGTAAATTCAAAACGAGATCTCTGATGGTAGAAGGTTGTTTGGACACTCTGTTGAGTTCGACAAAGTATGAAACCTGGGAAGATGTCACATTCTTGGAGTACGTCAATTGGGAAGAACCTCAGCCTTTGAGCCTTTACACTGAGTTTCCGAGTGGGTAACCTTTCCCTTCTCTCGCCCATGCCTTGGCTGACAATGCTTTCTCTAGATCTCGAGACACTCTCGCTCCGGGCTCATCATCAAACTCCTCGAGACGGAAATCGACCTCCCCATCCAAATCTCTTTCGAAACCTCCGTCGTCTAGAAATTCATCTCCCAGGCGAAGATTGGTCCGATCTGCACGCCTATGAACCCTTCTTCCACCCAATGAACTGTCCTCGACTTCGTCACCTCACTCTCGACGTCGACGGCATGTCTACAAAGATCTTGAACGGAATTCTCCCTCAACTCGAAATTCTCGATATTCAAAACGATCTCTGTATCTGTCCTTCCTACAAGATTCTCGAGGACTCGATCCGGCTGAAGAACCTGAAACATCTAGCGTTCCATCGCGTGTCAGATTTCGACGGACCAGACGAATTCGAAGATTCGGAAATAGACGAGATGGACATTCACGAATGGTTGTATTCAACCGAAGGTCAAAACTTCAACCTCGATTCTTTTCACCTTCAATTCGAACTAGTACGACCATTCACAAACAGAATTCTACCTCGACTAGCTGAAATCGCGAATGGGAAAGTCGAAACGTTCAAAGCGAAACGAGTAGTCGTTTACGGAGCAACGAAAGAGAAAGCGGAGCAGTACCATCCGGGATTAAATTGCGAGATCATCGAATGGGGAGCGGATTGGAGTAGGAGATTCGAGATGCTGGAATAGAGATTGCTGCGAGAGAAAGGAATTATTTTTACCTTCAGTTCGTGAGTTTCTTCCTACTTGAACTTCTTAGCTGAGAAGGAGACGCTCATTGTCATTCGTCTACAGCTTCTAGATCGTATCTGCTCGTTCTCTCAACGAGGGTCATCTCGAAATTCGAAAGTTCAGTTCTTTCACTTCCACGACAACAGCTCCGCTGCTCTTAGACTTGACCCTCCGTCTCACTCACCTCTTCCGGGCCTCGCAAACTGTCTTCGTAGTCGTCACCGTCGTCATCGTTCCCGCTCAAGCCTTCCAAGGGACCCCTCGGAGGTTTGTGCGTCGAAAAGGACTTTCCTCGCTTTTCCTTTTCACCCCTTTCTTCCCTTTCCATCACTTTTCACAATATTCTAGTCTTTTCCCCATTATTCAAAATTCTTCACTCGCAACCTCTTTATCACAAGACTACTCGAGCGTTCAAGACAGACAAGGAACTCTCTTTCACGAGGTCGATTGCGGGGCGGAACTCGCTCGGATGGATCGACGGAACGACGGTCATTCGAGAGTCGATGTGGGTAGAAATCATTGCCACGCGTTGGCAACAGAGCAGAAGCTGTCCACAAGGGGCGCTGACGACTACACTAACATCGTCTCTCGTGTGAAACGGGTTGCGTTCGATCCAATCGAGCGAGTTTTCCCGTTGACAATCTTCGTGAACGTGAGTCCTTCTTCTCCCCTTCTCCATTACTACCTTCACCAAATGACACTCGCTTATTGAGTCGAGGGAAGTTAGGAACTCGCTCGGGAACGACGAAGGACTCAATTTGATTCGCAAAACGGTGTAAATCGAGTGACAGGACTCGCGGTCGCTTGCAGAAATGACAGCTGCTTCAGATTCTCCCTCTCGACATCTACACAGCTTTTGCGGGTCAAAACACGTAGTTCGTTGTTCTTTGGGCAGTTCCAAGCTTCTCTATGATCGATGGGCGGGTCTTCAGGTTCCTCTCCCTTCTGTGTTGTAGACGCTTCCCTTATCGTGGTCAGACGGACCTCTCGCCCTCTCTTGTTGTGTCGTATCTCGATTTGCACAAGTGCCATTTGGCGATTTCAAATTTTGCAATCTATACTAGCTCTCTCTCGTCTTCTCGGTTTGCCAACGAAGAGCAAGAGTATACAATCGCATTTTTTCTTCGAGCAGACGTGCTGTTCAACCTCCGCTCTATTTTTGCTGTTTGACGCTTTTCTTCTTTGCTCGCACAACTTTCTCCTCTTCACACAGGGCAGGTCGTAACGGAGAAAGGGCTAATAGACGTTGTTGTCGTCATCGTCGTCGCTATCTGACGCTCAGGCTCTCGCACTCCTCAAACTCGTCCGTGGAGGGTTTGTGCTCGATTCAAAGTCCTCCTCGTTCGGTCTTCCTCTCTTTCTTCCCTTTCGATCACTTCTTCCCACCGATTCTTCCCAGGTCTCGAATCTTCTTCCGCCCCGCTCAATTGACTTACCAGATCTAATGGAGGAGCAAGGAAGCTGCTCGTGTTTGAGCTTTGGACGTGGTCTCGTCGAAACCGTCGACTTCAACTACCTTCATTCGGCGACCGCTGTGATGAGATTGGCTCTCTCATGGTATGCACGAGTGTCTTCTCATAGCTCTCGTGAGTCTTCCATTCAAGAGTCTTTCTACATTCACATCGTTTCCCGTTTGAAATGAAATGGGGTCAAGAGTTTCGAGCAGATTCCTTCCGTCATCTCGAACGTGAGCAACTTTCGTGAGATCCTTCAATAGGTTCGATGAGTCTGTCACGCTTTATATATTCGGCTGTAGAAAACTCTCGCAAACTGTCTTCTTTACGTGATTCAAGTTGTTCAAAATTTCCAGAGAATTGCACTGCTCGAGCGTTTCCTCACGATAACAGCAGAGGAGACAGTGTTTTGTATCGAGGGAAAGATCTTTGCTCAAGTTTGGGAGATACAAGCGATGGACCTGTTTTCAGGCAAAGGCTCGCTGCGACACGGAACGGAGGAACGAATTTTCGAATTTGCTCGTTGCGTTCTTCGCTACTGTCGACACAGTCGATTCTTTGTGATGGCTCATTGAACGACTGGAAATCTTTCAAGTTGCTCTCAGAAGGGATGCTTAGAGGTGAAGGTCTCACATTTTCGAGTGAGAAATTCTCTCTCGAAAACTTTCCTCCCTCTTCTTCTTTCACCACACAACTTCGACTTCGTAAGTCTCAACCTTCTACACTAGCAGCAACATCAACAGCACTCTCAAGAAGGACAAGACGAACTTACGCTGGCACCCGTCGTAATGCACTCCCTTTTCTCAACCCTTTTTTTTTTTCACTCGCTCGACTTGGTTTACTCCTCGTAGGGAAAGAGGGAAGGAAAAGGAGTGAATCGGGAAGTTGCTAAGCCGATAAAAACTGCATAACCCGGCTTCATACGCGTCGCCGGTCGGATCCTACACATCCTCGAGCAATCATTCTGTTTGTCTTTTGAACAAATCACTGACACACGTTTTTTGCTTTGCTTCTTCGCAAATAGATATCAACTTTAGGATTGATTAAAGCTAGAAGGAATTCGTAGAGGTGGATCATGTTCCGTTTGCAACAAGGAGTGTCCAGTAGCATCGGGTTCTTCGAGTCGGTCTTGTTGTGAGAGAGAGTGAGGGTTGTTCAATTCGCTATCGCGCATCGGGATCTGCTAGGTTCGATACTGTAGAGCTCAGGTTGTGCATAAGGCGGCTTGGAAATACTGCAAAGCTTTGCGAAGCCTTCAATTCGATGCTTCTCCTTCTTTCCCAACAAACTTTCAACAAACTTTCAACTTGGTTGCCTCTCTCCTTCAACCATCTCACTCGCCGCTCACAGTCAGTCAATCTACGCGTATATATCGTACACAACTTGTCAGCGCGAATCAACATTTCAGACGGAAGCGATTTGAATCAACTGCGTCATCAAACCTCTCTCCTCTCTTCTCCCGACTCCTCTCACGCCCAGTAGCAGAATGGCACAATCAAACTACTCTACAGCATCTCCGACAGCGACTCCAAGTTTTGGAACCCTCTCTGAACCTCCTACGACTCTGAAACTTCTCGTCATTGGTAAATCAATCATCTCACCTCCTTCTCCTTTCTGTCTCGGTTCTTGTAGACTGGGTGCTTCAATTCAGGGAGTCTACCGAGGCTATAGGTGTCGGTTAGACAGCTGGACAGAGCAGCAGGGAAACGTGAAGATTTAGTGCACATTCCTCGGAACGATCTTCTGCAGACTCGAAGGTGAAAGGTTGCAAACACGAGCCGAGAAGAATCATGAAGGTACACCGTAGCCTGTCTCGTACGCGTCTGGGAGGGCAAATGCTTGAGGTTGGAGTCTTCGATTCGGTCGCCCCACTAGCACTTCCTATTCTTCGCTCATTCTCGAACAGAGCTATCAGCTAACTCGTTGACGAACGCGTTTGTTCCCTCTACAGGAGCTTCAAGTGTTGGCAAATCATCTTTACTGTTGAGGTTCACAGATGAAACTTTTCTTTCTCCTGAAGAAACCTCTGGTAAGTTATCTCTTCTTCTCTCTTCCTTCTTGATAGTCAGAAAGAACTGACGATTCGATTGTGACATGAGTAGCTACTATCGGAGTTGATTTCAAGGTCAAAGTTGTAGAGAGGAAGAATAGGAGATGGAAATTATCAATTTGGGTCAGTTCTCACCCTACTTCTCATTCGTTCCTCGATGAGATTGCCTACTCACAAGAGCACAATATTGACGACTTCAATGCTTCATACGGATTGTAGGACACGGCAGGACAAGAAAGGTTCAGAACTTTAACTTCTTCCTATTATCGAGGTGCTCAAGGAGTCATTCTCGGTACGATCTCGTTTCTCCCAGGACCTACTGTCTCGCTCGATCTACTCACTGACGACCCTCTTTTGCGTAACCGCTTAGTGTACGATATCACGGCTCGAGATACATTCGATTCCCTCTCTTCCTGGATTCAAGAACTCGATACTTTTGCAGGAACCGGTCCAGCTTCGAGAGAAGTCGTCAGAATGATCGTCGGTAACAAGGTTGATAAAGAACACGCTAGAGTCGTCAGTACTGAAGAAGGAATGAATTTCGCAAAATCGAGAAACCCTCCTTGGTTATTCGTGAGTTTTTTTCGACTCTCTTTCTCTCTATTAGCCAGCAAAACTCGAAACTGATGGCTTCTTACTGCGGCTATGATGTGTTCAGATGGAATGCTCTGCTAAGAAAGGTGGAGAAGACATTTCTGGAGATGCAGGAATTTTCGGTAAAGTTGTCGACAAGGTATCAATCTTCTTCCTTTCTCCGCTGCTCTCTATCGTTAATCATCAACTGACTCGTCTTTCGGTGCTGCAATAGATCGTCGACACTCCTTCACTCTATACGAAATCACCTACTGTCGGAGCTTCAGGTTCGGGAGGCAAAAAGAGAGCAGATGGAGGAAGAGCCCCCCCTGGTGGTTTCCCGGGCAGAGGTGGAACTGTCAGTCTAGACGACGAGATGAGCGGAGAAGGAGGAAGCTGGTGCGCTTGTTGAGCTCGACCGACCTCTTTCTTTCTTTCTTTGTTTTCCTTTCCCTTCGACGCTCCTGTAACTTTTCCCATTTTCGACTTTCCTTCTCTCACTTACGATACCTATTTCGACGCTGAAGACACGTTTCTATTCGGTTTTTCATATACTTCTCTTCTTTACTTGTTCGCTTACACTTCTTCCCTATCTCTGCAATCTTCTCTACTCTTCCCTCGTTTGTATCTCCTCCTAAACCTCCTTCTACCTTGTTCCTCCTTGTATACACAGCTCACTCCCTTCACTTCTCTTCTGTGATTGTATTAACTCGATTGCTAGCTACTAATATTGACGATTAATTCATTTTCTCCCTCTGTTACTCGTTCGTTCTCTACTTCCACATTGGTGACACTGTTCTAACTGGAATAGCTCTCGAGATCAATTGATTATCGAGGTTCAGTCGAGCGCGTCAAAGTCGATTCTTTCTCTTTGCGAGGTTGCGAGTGCCAAACAGCTCGCTTTCAGGTCGTTACACGCTTTGTCGCTTCAGCTCGTAGAACCGCTTTCATCTTGGCGAGCTCCCATGTGTTTCCATGCTCGTCGTCGTCGTCGTCGTTTGACGCTCAGGCTTTTCAAAGCTTTCCGCGGGAGGTTTGTGCTCGCTTCAATCGAATCAAACTCCTCCTGCCTCGGTCTCTCGCTCTTTCTTTCCTCTTCGTCACTTCTCATTCCTTCCGTACCCTCCTACTCTCAACCTCCACCTCAACTTAAGCAGGGACTCTCGCTCGCGAGGTCGATTCCGAAGACGAAACTACTGGATGAGGCACCTTCAACGACCCTGATTCAGGATCGGATGTTCGCATCTTCCGGGACGTCTCTGTCACAGAGGCGTCATCGAAGGGCGCAAACATCGTCTCCCGCGTGAGTCAGTCGTTGACGGGAATCTCAACCAGTGACTCGAACTTCGCTACTTCACCTCGTGTAAGCTAGTCCCTGCTCTCGTCGAATCGCGACACTCGAGCAAGATATCTCGTGTATCTGAAGTTGAGGAGCTTTGAAGTCGATCGAGGACTTGGGTTAATCCAGTTTGATTCGTGAAATTGTGGAGAGCTCTGCAACGGTAACCGTAGCTGCTCGCAGGACCTGCAGAGCTACGTTCGCTGTTGCAGAACTTTGACGCAGATTCGCAAGTCAGAGCAGATTAGTTCAATTCCTCCATCGAGTTCTCTGCTCTTCCGCGCTTTCGATACTGGAGTGTCTTGGACGAGTTCTTAATTCGTCGAGGTCTGGGATATAGTCAGCGTAACGATGGAAACCAGCCAGTTCGCTATTCACTTCGCAACAAGCTGTGTTTCGTTCCCGATACGTTATCGTAGCTTGTTTTCCTTTTTGCAACGAGCTCTATCTTATTTCGCATCACTTGCGAGGCAATGTTCCGTCTGAACCAAGCCTCTTGAAGGCTCTCAAGGCTGCCATCAGAGGTGAGAATTTCAACTGTCGTCGTCTCGAAGTCAGCAAACAAGAGAAGGAATACTCCTGAGAATCATGGTCGCGATTCTTGGAGAGAAACTTCGAAAGAGACTGAACTTTTTCCTCAAAACGAAACCTATGTCTGTGTCTCTCCTCACTCGCTACTTCGTGCTCTTATGTAGAAAGGAACAGCAACAGTCAATTTCCATGAGTCAGTTCAAAAAAGAGAGAGAAAAATGAAGAGAAAGGGCATTTGTCCAAAAAAAAAAAGGCAGGAAAAAGTGATCGATGATTTGGGTGAGAAGAAAGAGAAACCTAAGGAATCGTGAGAAGACTTTTGGAAAGAGAGAGAAAAGTACGATATGACAATAGAGTGTGAGAGAGAAGAAGAAGAGAGAAAAAGGAGAGAGAAAGCGCTTTTTAAGGTTCAGAATGAAAGGAATTAAAAAAAGACGGAAGGAAAAGACAGAAAGTACGAAAAGAATCGGATGAGGGAGGAGACAGAAGAGAGTCTACGAATGGAAGAGAAGAGAAGAGAAGAGAAGAAGCGAATTCAGTTTTATTGAGGTAAAGGAATTCCAAACTTTTCAGAGAAATGTTGTTGGTAAGCCGGCGGTAGTTGAGCCAACAATCTAGGATCTTGTTGTACACGAGCCGACAACTCTTCGTAAGTCATTTGAGGTTGAGCTGCTGCCGGTTGAGGTGCGACAGGTTGAGGAGCTACAGGTTGAGAAGCGGCTTGAGGTTGAGGAGAAACGTTCGCGTAGGCTGAAGGGTGGTAGAGAGGGTGATGAGATTGGCCGTACATTCCGTTTGGAGTAGGAGCCTGAAAAGAAGCGATAAATTTCAATCAGTCAAGATGGAAACGAGAGAGAGAGTGATGAGAAAACTCACTTTTTGAGGTTTAGCTTTCTTCGGAGCAGGTTGAGCTTTCGGTGCGGCTTTCCTCTTTTGACCAGCGACGGGAACGACAGGAGCGGGAGGAGGTACGATGATAGGAGGAGGAGGAGGGGGAAGTTCGTGAGCGGGAGGTATAGGTCGAGGTCGACGACCGGGTTGTTGCTGACAGCGGATACAGTAGAACTTGTAAGCGTCGTCAGAGTAGTTGACCGGTTGTCGACCTTCGAGAGCGTCTCGTTGAATGTGACAAGGCAAGTGTTGCCATTCTTCGCACTGTTCGCAACAAATTGTTTCAACTCCGTCATCCTGAATCATCGATCGAGCGAACACGATACAAAGAGTCAGATATTACTTTTATGAGACATCACTGAAGGAGAGAGAAAACTCACGATGTTCCAACCTTGTCGACCACAAACTTCGCAATCAGTATACCAGGGAGGTTCTTCGTTCAAAGGTACGGCGAGAGGAGCAGCAGCGGCAACAGCAGGTTGATGATATTGTTGAACGGGAGGAGGAACGTAAGCAGGTTCAGGGTTGATTTGATCTTCGAATTCGGCGAGTTCAGCTTCTTGAGCTTCCTTTTCTGCTTTGAGTTCGGCTCTGCGTTCTTTCGCTCGTTGACGCTTAATAGCATGAAATTGGAAAATCGTCAATACATTGTTAAGGATCCAAAATCAAGAGGAGAAAGAGGGCTCTCACCTTGACATCTTCTCGTTTCTTCTTCTCGGCTTCCTTCTCTAACCTCTTCTGTTCTCGTTCTCTTTCAGCATCGAAAGCGGCCTTCTCTTGATCGTTCATCATCTCGTAAGGTAAAACACCACCGTTCCTAGCTCTAGCTTCTTCCCTCTCTCGTTCCCTAACTTGATCCAACATTTTTTGTTCTTCAGCTTCTTCCCTCGCTCGTTTCTCTTCTTCTCGTTTCTTCAACCTCTCTTCCCTAGATTCTCCTAGAACTTGTTGTTTGTTGTTATCATCGTGGGAAGAAGATAATTGACCACGAGTAACTCTTGTGAATTTTTCAGCTAGAGCGGCTTCTTCTGCTGCTAGTTTAGCGACGGTATCCATAGTTGAATCTCTAGTACCTCGAGTAGTAGCACGTCTAGTAGCAGCTGCAGCTTGTTCTTCTTGTAGATTTCTCTCTCGTTCCTAAAAAGAAGAATGAATGATCAAGAAAGAAAAAAGGTCAGTAATCGGGATGAGATAAAAGAGAGTGTCGAGAGAGAGAGAAGAGAGAGAAAGCTTACAGCCAAAATATTCTCATACTCTGGAATCCAATCTATAGCGTACTGTCTCAAATCCACCTCATCTTGGTTATCACTCGATTCGAATTTTTGAGCAAAGTTCTTCCAATCTTCCAAATTGATACAAACGGCTTCCCACTCGTTGAATCCAGGAGTGTTTTCAGCTCTCCACCTTTCAGACCAAACTTGTTTCTCCCATTCGGTTAATTCCCTTTGTTGTTCTTGATCTCTGGTTTGTTTACTACTACGTTCTTCCAATTTCTTTTCTCTTTCATGTTCTTCCAACTCTGCGAACAAATCTTCTCCATCATCTTGTTCAATCGTTCTTTGATCTAAAGGTTTAGAAACTTCTCCATCATCTTCTCCCATGAAATCTTCATCTTCATCTTTCTTCTTCTTGATTGAAGGAGTAGTAAGATCTTCTTCATCTTTGATTTGTTTGAATTCACCAGTTTTAGGATCCCTCCTCAATTTGAACCTAACCGTTCCAGTTACCGTACCTTTTTTAGATTTATCCCTAGGTCCAGCTCTCAAACCCAACAAGTTTTTAGGTTTAACGATCGGCGAAGGTGGTTCTGGACAACCCATTAGACGGGCTTGTTCGGGAGAAGGGATAGGTCTTTGAATCCAAAGTCGATCATCTGATAAATGGTAATAATAATTTTCGGAAGAATCTAATCCGATAGGTTCTAGTCTCTGCTGTCAAGTATTCGTCATTATACGAGAAGTCAGTTTCACTCAAAGAGAAGAGAAGAGAAGAGAGAGAGAGAGAGAGAGAGAGAGAGAGAGATGGGAGGGACGAGAGAGGAGAGGGAGTAAAGAACTCACCCATGCAGATTCTCCATCGAATTGTAAATATTTACGGAATTGTTTATCTGGATCTACCATGTGCCATTCACATACGTTGTAAATAGCGTCGATCTGATACATGCGATTGAGAAACGAGAAAGGAAGCGGAGCGGGAGAGTTTGCGAGTTTGAGAGAGGGAAGAGAAAGTACGAAATTGAAATAAAAAAAACGATCAGTCTTTGTCGAAACCCCGAGCTTGTAGAGAAGAGAAGAGAAGAGAAGGAGATAGGGGACTTACCTTTGTTTCGAGCGAGAGATCTTTCCATTCTACCGCTCTCTGTTCTTCCCAAAATTGTTCTTCTCCTCCTTCGTTTCCATTTCCGTTTCCATTTCCATTCTCTTCTTGTTTGACGACGGTAGTAGTAGCAGCATCTTGAGCGACGAGGTCTGCTAATTCTGCGTTGAATCCATCGTTGAAAGCGTTCTCTTGTAAAGGTACTCGAGCTTCTCCAGTTGAACCACTCATACTAACTTGTGCAGCTCCTACATCTTCTTCTTCCTTTTTGACACCACCTGAAGAAGAAGAGGATGATTTCTCTTTGAGAGGTTTTTTACCTTCTGCGAGTCTCAACCTATCTTCCTCATCTTTGAAAATCCCTTTCCTCTTTTCTTCATCCAAATCTTCTTCTTCTCCTTCTCCTTCCGATGAGTTACTACCTTGTTGTTGTTTTGCCAACTTTTCCAATTCCAATTCTTTACGTACTACCGAATCTGGTACTATCAAATATTGATAAAAGGGGTTCTCGGATCTCATTGAAACTCTACGGTTGTAAGAACGTCTCAAAGCGTTCAACCAATTCGTATGGTTCGTGTTTCGATCGTTTGATAAAGTGTTCAAGAGTTTACCCAACATGTAAGGTAAGTAGGTTTCTTGACCATCTCTAATCGTTAATAAATCTTGTTCCAATTCCTATTGACGACGAGAGGGGGTCCAAGTGGAGTTAGTTCGAGATCTTGATACAGTTGATTCAGAGTGAGTAGAATGAGTTGATTGTGGAAAGAGAGATAGAGACAGAGGTAAACAAGCCCCCTCCCCTCATCTCCTCCCGCTCGAACCCTCTCTCTCGATTAGACGCTGAGTAGTGTAAAGTCACTCACTTGTACATTGTGTTTGAAATCTAAATGATGAGAATACAATCCAACGAAATGAGAAACTGCGGCGAGTTTATAACTCTTTCTCATCTGTTGAATCTGTTGTTCAACTTGTTGTTGATCATCTAGAGGAGGAGGTGGGTTGTTGTTGTCCATCTCTCTTTTGAAGAGTGAGGGTTATTTGTGAGAGGGTAGAGAAGGTGAGAGAGAAGGAGGGAAAGAATAAGAAAGGGGGGAAACTTGAATCTCATTGGTCCGCTAACTTTCTCTCTCTCTCTCTCCTTCTCTCTCTCTAATCTCATACGTTCTCCGTCATGGCTACTTCATCTTCAACTCCTGTTACATCTACAGGTTCCCAGTTGTCCCAATTCTTTACTAGTCACCGTCGAGCAGTTTTAATCACTGCAGCAGCGATCACTCTATCAACCGCTGGAGTACTCTATTACAACCATTCTACTACTACTACTACCTCGTCAAACTCTACTACCTCATCTAAGAAGAAGAAATCAAACAAGAAATCAAAGAAATCTACTACAACCTCTGACAGTACTACCACTCCTCCTACCACTACAGAAGGAGAGAAGGAATTAACTACTACTCAAGAAAAGAAAGATGATGACGGCAAGTTCAAACTCTTTTCTTTCTTCTTCTTTTCTAGTCTAGAGGGTTCTCGGTGTACAAGAGGTCTTACTTCTAGAGTAGACTCAGCTAGTTGAGGGAAAAGGGGGTTAAGAGAATCGAAAGAAAGAATGAAATGAATGACGGCATTCTAAAACTTTCTCACACGATCTCCATCTCCATACGCCTCTCACCCAAAAGCTTCTTCCAAGACGTACTCTTAGCTAACACGTAATAAACACCTTTTTCCTTCATGATGCAGATCCCCTCAACCTATCTTCAACCGATATCTCTCTCATGTCTCCTTCCGCTCGATCGAAAGCTGCCCTCGCCTTAAAAGCTCGAGGTAACAAACTTTACTCTTCGAAACAATACCTCCAAGCTGTAAAACTTTACTCGAAAGCTATAGAATGTGAAGAACAAGCCGTTTTCTATTCGAACCGGGCAGCGTGTTACACCAATTTGAACGAGTTGGAAAACGTTGTCAAAGATTGTACTGAAGCTTTGAGGTTGGATCCTAGTTATATCAAAGCTTTGAACAGGAGAGCTACCGCTAGGGAACAAATCGGGGGAGTTGAAAACCTTTATTTGGCACTTTGTGGTAAATAATTCACCTCCTCTCTTCTCTCTCTCTTCTCTTCTAATAATACACACCCTTCGCTTTCTAATTTTCCCGTGTACCTTTAGACTTTACGGCAGCAGCTATTATAGATAATTTCACAACTCAAGCAACTACAGATTCAGTTGAAAGAGTCATGAAACAATTGGCAACTGAAAAAGCTTCACAAATCTTGAAAGATCGTGAACCTAGATTACCTTCTCGTAAGTCTCTCAATTCTTCTTCTCTCTCTCTCTTAATACTCAGAAGACGATGGACTAAACTTCATTTTTTGTGATCAAGCTACATTCATTGAAGCATACCTTCAAGCTTTCAGACCTCAATCACCTCCTCAACTCCCTTCAAACCCTTCACAAGGAGATGAAACTTACCTCTTAGCTCACCAAGCGTTAACCGCCAAGAATTTCCCTCACGCTTTCACTTTGTATTCCGAATCTTTATCTCAAGGGATCAGTTCACCAACTTTGAAATCTCAAGCTTACAACATGAGAGCAACTTTCAAATTCATCATGTCTGATGCGAAAGGTGCTTTGGAAGATTTGGAACAAGCTACCAGGGTAAATGAACAGAATGGACAAAGTTGGGTAAAGAAAGCTTCAGTACATATGGAATTGGGCAAACCTGAAGACGCTATGAAAGATTTTGAAAAAGCTTTAGAAATCGATCCTAAAAACGCTGATGTGTAAGAACCATCTTCTTCTTCTCTCTCTCTCTCTCTCTCTCTCTCTCTCTCTCTGTGTATTTCTTTCCAGAAACTGATGAGTCGTTTCTCTTCTTTTTTCGGTAGTTATTACCACCGTGGACAAGTTTATTTCATCACTGGAGAATTCACGAAAGCGATGCAAGAATACAAACAATCAACTTCTATCGATCCTTCATTCATTTTCTCTCACATTCAATTGGCCGTAGCGATGTACAAATCTGGTGAAACTGAAAAAGCGATGCACAGTTTCAGGAAACTGATCAGAGAACATGAACAATCTCCAGAAGTTTATAATTATTACGGTGAATTGTTGTTGGATCAAGGCAAGTTTGATGAAGCGGTTAAGAACTTTGATAAATCTATCGATTTGGCAAAGAATACGTTAGTTTTCTCTTTCTTCTCACATCAAGTTTTTGATCGTTTCCAGCTAAAACCTTCTTTCTCTCTCTCTCTCTCTCTTTCTCTCGTTTAGTCACCCTAGAAACGTTTTACCAATGGTAAACAAAGCTTTAGCCTTGTTCCAATCGACTCAAGATTTCTCTACCGCCGAAAAAATTTGTAGAGAAGCGATCGAAATCGATTCTCAATGTGACGTAGGAGTCGCAACTTTGGCACAATTACTTTTGCAACAGAACAAGGTTCACGAAGCGGTGGAAATGTTTGAGAAATCTGCAGAGATGGCTAGGACTGAACAGGAATTGGTAAACGCTTTGACTTATGAGAATGTGAGCGAATTTCTTCTTCTCTCTCTCTCTCTCTCTCTCTTGTCGGGAGTCGGAAAGACGAAACTGATTGTGGTCTTCTGTTGTTGTTGTTTTCAGGCTACTCGAGCTCAATTAGCTTTCTTGAGGGATTATCCTACTCACGCTGAAAAGGTAAATTCATTCCGTTTCTCTTTCTTTCTTCTTGCCATTTGAACTGACCATTCTTTTCTCTTTTGACAGCTTGGATTGAACCGAACGGCCTGAGACGAGAAACGATCTGAAGTAGTTTTACCCTCTGAATCGGAATTGATTATGGAATCGAAAACTTGTAAATAACAGAATAAGCCGATTAACCCCATTCACCATTTCTCTTTCCTTTCCTTTTTTTTTGCCATACCTTTTTCCTTTCCTTTCCTATTTGGATTTGACCTCTCTCTTTCTCACACGGATAATATGAAGATCTAAATTGCAAAAAAAATACGGATCCTTGTTACGCGCGGTGGTCTCGCATTAAATTGAATCCGTCGCTTTCCTCTCCTCTACCTCAGGATCTCGCCTTGAAAGCAATCACGAGTTATAAGCATCGGCTTTCTTAGCAGGGAACGTTGAGGAACTTCGAAGAAGTAGGAAATCACTGGCGTACCGTGCCACTTGGTCAGTTTTTCTGACTGTGAGTGCGAGAGTCGGTCTTCCGGTGTGGTTTACTAGGGATCTCTCCTTTGGTGTAGCTTTCCCTTTTTCACCATATTAGACTTGTTCTTTCTTCGATGAAATTTATCTCCTCTTATACAAAAAAAAAAAAATGAGAGAAAGAGAGAGAAGCACCGCCTTTCCTCTCTTTTTCTCTCTCTCTTAATTCTCCACTTCACTTCGCTTGATCAAGATGGTTAAAAGACCTGCATCTACCGCAGGTTCTCCACCACCATCAGCAAGCACGAATACTACTACCAAAGAACCTAAACCAAAGAAACCTAGAACTAGTACTAATCCTAGTAAACCTAAACAACCAAAGAAATCAAAGAAGTCATCGACAAATGCTAATGATACACCTGCTGGTTCACCACCACCTGGTGTAGGGACACCTGGAGCTAGTTCACCACCTCCAGCTACAGCGGGTAGTCCACCTAGAGGTAGAAGTATGAGCGTGATGGATAATAATGGAGGGGAAGGAGGTGGTGGTGGAGGGAAGAAAGGGAAAGGGAAAGGGAAAGCAACTACTACAACAACTCGAGAAGAAGAAGAAGATAACGCAGCTGCAGCTGCTGCCGCTTTAGAGAAAGAACAGGAAGAGAGAGAGGAACAAGATGCTGAAGATGAAGATGATAATTTAGATTTCTCGGATGATGAAGTAAGATACTCTACTCTCTCTCTAGAAGATATCAGAAGCTAATGATGAAAGAGTGAATCGTTCAGTTTGGTTCAAACGCACAAGAGATTGCGAAACAAAAAGAAGATTTGAGAGTACTTTTAGAACATTTCGATGAAGAGCAGATGAGTAGGTATGAACATTACCGTCGTTCAGGTCTCAACAAAGCTAGTGTTAGAAAAGTAAGTATCTTCCTTCTTCTTCTTCTTCTTCTTCTTCTTGACTCTCTTCGCCGAATCGAGTTTACAAAACTGATCAATCTCGTTTTCTCTCTAGTTGGTGAATCAATTAGTTGGCCAAACCGTTTCTCCTTCGATCTTGACAGTAGTTAGAGGTTTCGCAAAAGTTTTCGTAGGTGAAATAGTAGAGAAAGGTAAAACCCTTCTTCTCCTTCTTTTCATCTTTCATTCCGAAAACACTGACGGGAAGATTTATTTTTTCTTGCTTCAGCTCGATCAACAAACCCTCATCCAGGTCCTTTGACACCTCAAGATCTGAAAGATGCTTACAGACTCTACCTCGAAGAACATCAAGGAGCCGGAGCAGGAGGTCAAGGAGGTGGAAGAAAGAAAATGTTTGTCAGATAACAATAAATTTCTTTCTTTACGCAGTTCATTCTTTTTTCGTTCGTCTAGTAGCTTGTTGTAAACATTTGCACGATCAGTAGGCACGAGGTCCGTGTTTTTCAGCTCCTCGAAAAAGGTGAAGCGTTCTCGCAGTCAGCTTTAGCCTTTGATAGCACTCGTTTATCGCGCAACGAGATCTTTTAGCAAAACAAAGTCGTCGCTAACCCTCTTGAAGCTCCGTAAAGCTCGTCTCGCTCTCGTCAAAGCAAGGTCTGCTGCTCGTAGAGTGTGAAGATGAATCGAGCGAATTCATGAATTTCATAGTTTTGATCAAACATGAAAAAGAGAGTTCTTGTCACGTTATCTATCTAGACGTTTACAGGAATAGAGACCGACAGACTGATCAGGCCCATTGTAGATAGCGAAACAATTACTCAGGTTGAAAATCGCCAAAGGATTCTCGCCTCAAGTAGTCAAGCACAATTTCGATTCAAATAGGAGACGATGTGAGCAAAGAAAACTCTCGGATGGCATCCTTCTACGACCCATGACAGGGAGCCATCCGGTCGTACTCCCTGCTCACAACGGTTCCTGATTGAAGGTTTTTGAAGTCGACAATTTAGACGGGGTTCCGTCGGAGATGCTCTACTTGAGTAAGCCCTTCCTTCCCTCCATTAGATCTGGTCGGTCGATGGAGCAGGGCAAAAGAAGAGAAGAGATGACGGAAGGAAGTGAAGGTAAAAGTGATGGAAAGGGAAGAAAGAGAGAAAGACCGAACGAGGAGGACTTTGTACCGAGCACAAACCCTCCACGGACGAGTCTGAGAGCCTGAGAGCCTGAGCGTCAAGCAGCAGCGATGACGACGACTACGACGTCGTGCTGTGAGCTCTTGTTCCGCTGATGACCTGGCTCTGAGTAAAGAGAAGAAGACAACGCGAGAAAGAAGAAAAGCATCAAAGAGCAGAGATCGAGCGAAGATCGTCGAACAGCACGTCTACTCGAAGAAATGCGATCGTATACTCTTACTCTCTGTCGTGGTATTAACCTCGAAGAGACGAGAGAGAGCTAGTATAAATTGCACAAAACGAAATCGTCAAATCGAGCTTGGTCAAATTGCTACACAACACGGGAAGTTGAGAGTTCCCGCTGACTAGGAGGTGAAGCGGCTACAACAGAGAAGGTAGAAGCTACTACGGGACTCGCCCATCGATACGAACGAAAGCCATGTACTGTGACGAGAACGAGGAAAGGACTTGCTTTGACTCGCGAAGCTGTGTAGACGCCGAGAGTGAGAATTCGTAGCCTGTGCCATTTCTGAACACGACCTCGAATCCTCCCGATCGCCGGCACACCATTTCGCGAATCAAGTTCAGTTCTTCATCCCTCTCGACCGAGTTCCCAGCTCCCTTCGCATCGATCAGCGAGAGTCTTTTGGTGAAGGTAGTAATGGAGAAGGGTAAAAGAAGGACTCACTTTCACGAGACTCGTTGGACAAAGTAACTAACTCCAATGAATCCTAACAAAACGCTTTCCACACGAGAGACGATGTGTCTCAGGTCGTTAGCGACCCTTACAGCAGCTTCAACGTTGAAGGTTGAAGTTGAGTAAGGCAGGCTAACAACCTCCGACACATCGGTTTCCGAATGGCCTTTGTTCTCGTCGATTCATTCGAGCGAGTTCCTCTGCCCCGTCGAACCCCGTGAAAGACAGTTCCTTATCTCTCTCGAAGGCTTGAGTTATATTGCGAGAGGAGAGGTAGAGGAATTGAGAGAATGCTGAGGTAGAAAGAAGAGGGAATGGAAATTTGTGAGAAGTGATGGAAAGGGAAGAAAGAGGTGGAAAGGAAAAGTGAGGAAAGTGCTTTTCGACGCACAAACCTCCGAGGGAGTCGTCGGAAGGCTTGAGCGGAAACGACGACGACGACGAGAAATTATGTGGTGTCTCGAAAGGTCGTGATGAGCTCAGAAGTGAACGAGAGAGATTGCAGGCGAAATATTGAAGGGAAAGAAATGCTACATCGAAAAGGTAAAGATCGTTTCATCATTCTGCGAAACACGGAAGACAGATTGTCAGCAGGTTGTTCACTCGGAGAGAATGTAGAAGAGAGGCACTGTCCAACTTACCGGACATTCTACTACAGAGTAAGGACAAGTTTCTCAGTAAGATCCATCGAAATTCAAGAAGGGTGCTCGTTCTCCTCTCTTCCAAACGATATCTTTCCCATACTCTCCCTTTACACGCGAAGTGTACTCTCGTCTAACTCCATACACCAACAACTTTTTCGCTCCAACGTTCTCTTTGCCTCGAAGCAATTCTGCAACTCGTTCTTTGAATGCGTCGATGTAAGTAACGATGCGACTTTCCGAAGTTCGAGGTAAGATAAGCGTAAGTGGTGGATTGAAATCTACGTGGAGACTGTCGAGTTGAGAGATCGTACCCTCGTTGAAGAAGCTTGCTTTGATCGATGAATGAACGTTCGAAAGTGAGAGATGCTTGAGACTTCCATATCGCGGGAAACCTTGAAATAATCCCCTCAATTGATCTTGACTGAAGGTATGAGTGAGAGACAGGGTCGTGAGCTGCGGGAGAAGGTTGAGGAAGATATCTCCGAGACGTGGAGATCCGAACTTGAAACGAGCGTCGAAAGCGAGGTGTCGAACTCGAGGCATCACGGCTGGGGAGAAGACTTTTTGCCACTTTTCCAAAGTTTGTAGGTCGCCGCCAATGGTAACATGTTCAAGGACGAGCTTCTGGAGGTAAGGGAGTGGTTCGATGTCGAAAAGGTTCGTACAACGATTGTTCGAGAGATGTAAGCTAGTGAGATCTGACAATAGGGACAAGATGAGTTTGCAAGTCGAGTCCAGAGTCTCTTGAGTCATACACTCACTGTGGAATATCGAGATCACGCCAAAATCTACTGCAGAGTGAAGAACGCGAAGTTGTCGAATGCCGTTGAATCTTCTGAAATTCTCCTGCTTAATGATCGGCGAAGACCATGCCGGAATCATCAGATCTGTACTTTCTACAATGAGGCTTCTGATTTTGACATTTTGGAAAGGAAGCTGGTCGAGGTTTAGGACGAGTTCTTCAAGTTGGAGTAGTTCTAGCGATTGTATCCTTCGCTGCGGCTTGAACCAGATCTCAAAAGGTAGAAGGTCTTGAGCTACTCGTCTCCAGGTTGAACAGACTAGTGAGCAGGTCCTGAGATGTCTGTTCCGTTCAAAGTGTCGAGAGCGGGAAGAAGAAAGAGGAAAGTCGCTAAGGTAACTGAAGGTGTGCAAGAGGATTTCGGTCGGGATGGAAAAGCTAGGTATCATATCGACAGTCTTCGTGCAGCTCTGTATGAGATGCAACAACGCGCCAGTGAGAGTTCAAAAGGTATCGAACCACTCGAGAGATGAAGAGGTATGGAGCTCACAGAGTGAGTCTGGACAGGTGCGAGTCAATCTTGATAGCTGCTTATAGGTCTGTAGGTCGCTCTCACTGATTCCGAGATGCGTCGGGTTGACCAGGGAGTGAGTAGTGGAGGCAAAAAGAATCAAAGTGGGGAATCGATCAGTTTCTCTCTCCTTACCAACTCATGCCCTTTCCACGACCCTCTCTCAAATTGTACAGACTCCACTCACCCACTTCTACGCACTCGGACGAAACAGCTTCGCCCGAATCCTCGATTTGATCAACTCAGGCTCGCTCTCCCCGAGCACTAGTTCAGACTCGATTCCTGCCGCTGGTTTCTCTTCCTTCTTTCCTTCACTACCTGCGAGAATATGAGTCAGCAACATATCGCCCTACCGCCGCCCATTTTACCTGCTCAACAGTCGAGGGTAGGTTACAACCATCGAGGAGATTCAAATTCAACTTCCCCGCAGTCTTCTCAATCAACAAATGGAGGAGAGAGAGGGCGGGACGCTGATTCAGGAGCAGCGAGGAGCAGGGGAATGAATGGCAGCTCTGATCGAGGGAGAGGGACGAGTCGGGAGAGAACCGATCAAAGGGACGGAAGAACTGAAAGCAGTATACCACTCTTTCAAGGTCAGAACAGGAAAAGTTTCGGCGAGAGAGACGTAGAGAAGAATGGGGGAAAAGACTGGGAAGAAGCTGGAGAGGACAAGATGAGAATGAACTCAAAATCTTCTAGTCCGAGTTTTCTCAAGAATCTAGGACGACATTTCATTGGCGTGAGAGACGGACAGTGAGTACCTCTAGCTCTCGATAGACTCATACTGAGGCTAATATTTTGACTTTCGGTTGCGGACAGCTCTCTCAAATCTCCACTGATTCGTCCACTACAATATCTTTCGCAACTTCACGAAAACTACCTACTGGCGTTCTTAGGTGCTTTCGTTGCGATTCTCGGAGCAGGAGGTATTTCTTACGCTTTCAAGAATGTCAAAGGTTTCGAAGGAGATACTCCTCTCGCGATTGGGAGTTTAGGAGCAACTGCAGTTTTACTTTACGTCGTTCCAGAATCTCCCCTCAGTCAACCTCGTAACGTTATCGGAGGTCATATGGTTAGCGCTTTATCTGGTGTCATTGTAAGTCATCACCATATCTGTGAACTCTGGCATTCGAAGAAAACTCACCTTCTTTGACTGCCCACGCAGATTTCGCAACTGTTCGCTCTCAATTCGCGTTTCGCCGATCCTCTCACCGAAGATAACACAATAGTACAACAGAATTCGTGGTATCACTTGACACCTGTCGCTTACGCTTTAGCGGTTGCGATCGCCATTTTCGGAATGCAAATAACAAAAACAGTTCATCCTCGTAAGCCTTATTTCGTCTTTCTGACTGCGCCCTGGAGTCTCTTCACTGACGCGTGAAGTATGTCCCGCATATGCGTAGCCGGAGGAGCAACGGCCCGTAAGCTACTCCCTCTCGTATTGATTCTTGTTCTTTTCGTTTTTCGTTTTTTTGCTGATGCTCCCTTACTCGTGATGGTAAAGTTATCGCTTCGGCTCATCGTACGGTCGACGGAAGGTATACCTATCTACTCGACATCTTTCTCGCCGTCACATGGATGACTCTATGGTCTTTCTTCAACAACAATCTCGGTCGAAGGAAGTACCCAATGTTGTCAGTCTCTCCAGTTCTTCCTCGCATTTCTCAGTTCTCAGTTCTCAGTAGTCCTTCATTCAGCTGATCTCTTTTGTTGTGACTGGTCAACAGCTGGTGGACTCCAAGACAGCCTCCCAAGTCTCCTGCCTCGAAAATCGAGGAGAAAGAGATCAGTATTTTACCGACTACCAACCCTATCGTAACAGCTTCGAGCCCTTCTCTACCTCCACGACCCTCTATTGAAAAGACTGGCTCGACCCCTCAGCACTTTGAGGAGGGTAATTCGACGACCCACAACAGACGATGGGGAAATTTAGGAGAGGAGGAAAACAATTTCGTTTCGACGAGGAGCGAAAGGGGTGGTTCTGAGGAGGAGAGAGGAGGAAGACAGAAGATTGCGTAATTTGTGTGTAGCTAGCCATCCTCACTCTATCATATTGCCATATCATATCGTATCATATTCTCGTTTTCTCTCCAGGTTGTCGAAATCTCTTCTGACACAGGAGCTTTCCGAACGACAACATGCCTCGCTGGAGCACGTCTCAGAATCATCTGGGAGTCAAGGATGAATGATTTCGGAACAAGAGAAAGTAAGGATTAAATTGCGAAGAATAAATGGTTGTAAATAGGGTATTTAGAAGCGATTCCAAGAAGAGTTGGGGTAACTATGTGCAAAGTGTTGAGTAGATTAGAAGGGAGTGGTGAAAGAACACGCGAGGCTATGTACAGAGGGGTCGAAGTCGTGAATTGGTTATCGATTCAAGTTTGATGATTTTTTTCTATCTTCTCCCGCGCCTACTTCCGCAGCGGCAGCAGAGGACGTCTCCGAGGCACTGGAAGAAGGAAGCGAAGATTCCAGCAATACTGTAAACGAGCCGAGGTCAGCATTGACGGTTTCCCAGCGAAAAGCGAGATTCGAGAGAGAAGAAGAAAAAGCTCACCCGTTGACGACTGCCATGAGACACGAAGCGATACCACTGATGATGGCAGAAATACCTCGACCCAATCCAGCGAAGGCGGAAGCGATCTGGAGAGGCAGAGAGAGGTCACGAGTCTCAGCAAGGAGTTTAAGAAACGCAACGACGTCGAAAGGGAGACTCACGGCTGAGCAGACTGATCCCATTGTGTTAAGTTTCTGTTTGGTTGTGAGGTTTGTGAAGGTTGTCTGTTTGCGACGGAGAGGAACAGAGAAGGCGAATTGGAAAGAGATTAGCACCGCCCGACCGAGCCTTTCGGCTAACTGATATGATATTCAAAACTCACAGGTTTGAAAGTGGTCTGTTCTGTCTAAACTCTTCGTATGAGTGAGAGTGAAAGTGTGAGTGAAGAGTAAAGAAGAATAAGAATTGTCTTCCCTTTTTTCTCTTGAGGAGCCTCAAAGAATTCTCGAGCGGACGTCATCGCTCGAGAGAATTTTTTGACTTCGCAAACTGCGCGCTCGCTTTTCTGACGCTTACCGAGAGCCAGAGGAAGGAGCGCATTCGGGGAAACTCGAAGAAGAAGACAGAATACTGGGGAAAGGAGGGGTAGAACAGAGGAGAACCAAACTCCAAAGAGCAAAGCTTGACGAGTTTCGCAACGGACGAAACGACGAGTGAGGTTTATTTTCGATAGAGATCTTTCGACAACACTCAAGCGAGGCTAGAAAGTACAATGTTGTAATCTCCGGAAGAGAAGCCAAAAGGTCGTACTCAAAGCGAGGAATGGACAAGCTCACGAAAGGACTATAGAAATATATTTGATAGCAGTATTAGGGAACTCCGTGAGGTGGATATAGAAGTGAGCAAATGAACTTAGAGAAGACGAACGAGATAGAAAGAGAGCGAGCTACAAGGATGATTGAGAGAGACGGGGTTTTGAAGAGGAATTTTGACGAGGAGACGGATAGGGTATATATACACGAACAGAATAGATGAGGAGTATTGAGTACGAGAGAGAAAGAGATTAGACGGCTTTGCCTTTACCCTTATCAACTTTTTTACCACCGTTTCCGAAAACTTCATTCATAGATTTAGTTTCTTTCCTCAAAGCTCTCCTAGCTGCCATGTATCCACCGTCTCCATCTTCCTCGTCACTCGAGTCCATCATACTAGCCCGAATCGAGGCTCGAGTAGGCCAGTCAAATCCAGAAGAAGGGTTTGGCGAAGTACCGCGAGCGGGAGAATTGACGAGAATCGGTTTAGGCGGAGGAGGAGAAGTACCTCGAACGGAAGAAGCCGGGGATGAAGGGACGTGGTGAGGGTTTGGAGAAGGTACTGATAAGTTACTGTTGTCGGCGAGTCGAACCGATTTACGTTTCGCGAGTCCTCCAGAAACCCATGCGGGTCCGGATGCTGAAGCTGAAGGTGAAAGACCTCCTCCTGTACGTTGGGAAGGAGTGGAGCTGATGACGGGACTGGAGACACTCGAAGAAATGGGTTTGTTCGTTGTCGGAGTTGCTGTTCCAGAATTGGGTTTCGATCCGGTGTAACTTCTCGAAGGTTTGGCCGAATCGATCATTCCAGCTCGTTCGACAGCCGCGAGGAGACTCTCATCGCCTTCGTGTACTTCATTCCTCGGGTTTGATGAAGAGCGAGTGTGGTTGGAGGGTTGTCCAACTGGGTGAGCCGAGGGAGGAAGTGAAACCCAGTTGCCTTCTCCGTGAAGTTGAGAGTGTCGCTTGTTACGTTTCTCATCGGCGGCGAGTTTCGACTTGGCAGATTTGACTGCGAGCGAGGTGACAGGAGGAGAACTTTGAGCTGTAGACTGAGGAGTAGTCGAAGAGACGGCGGTAGGAGCGACAGTCGAGAGAGGTCGAGTCGAGCCAGAGTTGTACGGGTCGTCATCAGGTCGAGGAAGTTGAGTAGTGAAGGCGGAAGAGCTCGAACGGGCAGTAGGGAGGGTCTTTGCGAGGTCTTCGGCGGTAGGAAGAGGTTTCGACGAGACGGGAGAACGTTCTTCAGCGATACTGCCTGCAACCGAGGCAGACTTCTTCTTCTTCTTGATCTTGGGAGGTCCCGAGGCAGATACGTTCGAGGTCATCGTGTTGCTTCTCGAAACTCCGGGAGGACGAGAGGGAGCGAAAGCGGGAGAAGTGATGCCGGAAGAAGTAGCGACGGCGGGAACAGCTTGAGGAGTAGGTCCTCCAGCAGCAGGGGAAGGGATACCCAGAGCTTCAGCAGAAAGGATGACTGTCTCCGAAGGTTCTTTGACTGACTTCTTCTTCTTTTTCTTGATCGAGGATGAGTCTGCGGCGGGAGCGACTGGAGCGACGTTAGGAACGGGAGGTGGAGGAGCGACTTGAGATTGCGTTCGAGGAGCGGCGATAGGAGTAGAAGTCAGAGTCGAAGGGAAACCGGCGGGATCGTTCTGAGAAGTCGAAACCCAGTTTCCTCCAGAGTAACCGATATCGCTAGCTGCTTTCTTCACCTTTTTCACCTTCTTCTTCTTCTCTCCTCCTGCACCGAGTTCTGATCCTCCTGCTTCCAGTTTCTTCTCGACAAACTTGGGTCGAGCGACGGGTTGAACGATCATCGACATGGGTCGACCTGTAACCGAGTTTGAAGTACCTTTCCTGCTGAGAACGGGTCGACTAGAAGAGGGAGGAGGTGCAGCGCCACGAGTCGATCCAACTGTCGAAGAAGCTCGTCCTACCTCACTCATCGCCTTGATTCGTTGTTTCGGATCATTGACATGTTTGACAACGTTTCGAGGTTCGTCATCATCACTCGAGTCGTCTCTTGCTCCTCCTCTTTGACGAACTCCAGCTCCCATGACAGCAGCCATGACATCTGCATCCGATCTCGAGTTGAACTTCTGTCCTCCTCCTCCTGCGAGTCGATTCCTTCCTTCGTAATAGTCCATAGCAGGATCATCCCTCGATTCGTCCTCGTCTTCGTCTCTATCTTTCTTGTTCTTCCTCTTGAACAACCCAGCGATTCCTCCAAAGAAACTACCGCTTCTCTTCCTCATTCTACCTCCTCTTCTATCCGATTCGTCAATAGAACTCGAATCACTCATCGCTCTCCTCCTTCCTCCACCAGTCGATTTCGCAGGTGAACCTCTCATCGAAGACGAACCCATAATGAATCCACTAGACCTCTGATTCGTAGTTTGTAAACCTGGTGAATCCAAAGGATAACTCCTACTTCTCAATTTCGTAGGTACTCCATTATTCATCATGTCCGTGTGAGTTACACTCCTCATCTCTTCCCTACCATCTTCTTCTTCATCGTCAGAGGAATCGTCGGGTCTTCGAGAGAGGTCGGGAGCTTTAGGAATCTCAAAGGTCGGAAGTCCTTCGTGTCGTTCAGTGTAAGCGACTGTAGAGATGGGACGAGGAGCTGTAGGGACTGGTGGCATGACAGGTTGAGGAGGAGGAGGAGGTGCAGAGGTAGCGACAGAAGTAGGAGCGACAGAAGATCTAGCTCCGTTGAGGTTCGAAGGAGCTCGAGAAACTGCTGGAGAAGCGAGGGAATCGGTTGTCGATTGTCGAAGGTGGGAGGAAGAGTGAGTTCCGTTGATTGGACGAGAAGTGGAAGCAGGAAGAGGTGGGGCATTCTGTTGAGGTTGTTGTGATTGCTCATCTTCGTAAATCGAAGCTGTCGAAGAAGCTCGAGACATGGCTTGGGAAGCTGAATCGAAGGGTGCGATAGATTCACCTGCGTCCGATCCGACAGTGAATTCTCGGTAGTCTGATCCAAATGACCTCGAATTAGCTTCTCCTTCTCAGAAATCTGAGGGAAACAACGCAAAAGGAAACTCACGATCAGGGTTGAACCCGTTATCGGGACCGTCTAGTTGAGTCAAAATGTCTAGTGCTTCGACCGCGACATCTTCCATAACTCTACCGAGTTCTCCCATGCTCTTCATTCGATGAGCTAGAGCTTCTCTGAAAGATCTTCTCTTGAGTTCGCTCAATTGAATTTCTTCTTCTTGCAAGAAAGCTAAGCGAAAATCAAAGTAGAGGATCAATGAAATGGTCTCACAAATACGAGAGGAGGGAGAAAGGGGACGAAGAACGTACTCTCGCAAGCAGCCAATTCTCGTTGAGCATCTTCCAATTTCAATTGGTGAGAATGTAATTGTTCGTCTTTAGGTTTCTTGTTACCCAATTTGATCACGCGGTTGACCAAGATCTCACGATCTCTTACTACAGTCTTTAGAGCGATTTCTCTACCGTGTACCTCCTTGAGAGCGGATCGATAGAGAGTTAGAGCATTGAGGTAAGAACGTTGGGTATCGGTCAAAGAGGAGAGGAGTTGAGTGATTTGAGTCGAAGCATCCTACAGTTTGTTCGCAAGAGGTCAATTGAACATTTCGACCCACGAGAGAAAGAGAGGGAAAACAAACCATGATATCAGTCGTATTTGCACTATCTGCAGTACTCCAAGTACTCAAAGCTGCAGCAGCTGAACCAGAGTTCAGACTGTACTGCTTGAATCTACGTCCATTCGAATGTTTCGTGGTTAGCTTTGTTGGCGAACGAAGCGGCTAGTTCGGCGAAGTGGAGAGAAGAGATCGAATGAGAAGTGAGGGAGGAGAGAGAGAGAAAGGAGAGACTCACGCTTGGGTAGCTTCCTTCTCCCTGTTGATCAAGTTGTTGAGCAACCTCCCATCGTGTTGAGTCGGCATCTTCTGTTTCTCTTCGAGTTTTGTCGATCACTGTGATGACGGAAAGAGATCAAGCAACGAGTGATGGAATCGCTTCTCCCTGGTGGACTTGAAAGTTGTGACGAAGGGTATAGCACTCCTGAACAGCGATTATGTGTGAAAGGTAGAAGGAAGATGGACGGAGGGGGGGGAGTGTCGTCGATCGTTTTCACGATTTAATTTCAAAGAATGACGCTTATTCAAAAAGTCTTCTCTCTGAAAACAGCAGCAACGTGTGAGGATGAGAGGGTTATGAAGAACCCTTTGCGTTACAGTTTGTGAAAGAGAGAAAGAGAGAGAATTGGTATGAAAGAAAAAAAAACGAAAATTAGGAGTATGGAAAAACAAATCTCGAGACCAGCTCCTTTTTTTCCCCTCCAACTTCCAACCTGACCTCGTCTCTAACTCGTCACGTCCCCGTCTGCCGTAGTCCGACACTACTGTTCCCATCTTCTAACGTCCTGAATTACCCCGTACCCCAAACGAATGCTGATCAAACTGAAGAAAGTACAACAATTTTTCTAGGATTTTGCATGCGAGAAAGAGAGAGGGGATATCATCTTGCGAGAGAGGGAAGAGTCGGGTAATAGAGTTGAACATGGGTTGACGGAGACTGAATGAGCGAGAGAAATAAGGGAACGAATGAGGCGGAAGCGTAGGGAAAGAGAAAGGAAGAGGACTAGAGATTTGGCGAAATGAGGAAGATTTGGTAGAAAGAGGGTAGGGAGAGGTAGTTGAAATGGGAAAAAGGACTTGGGAACAGATGAGCTTCGTTTAGAAACCGTGCATCCTGACCGAGAGGCAAGAAAAACGTTAGTCTTCGTTACAGACGGAGAGACAGGGTGAAAACTGAAAACTCACTTGATAGTCTCTTTTTCGATACCTTCCTCGATCAAGATTTCCAAAATCTTTTGCCTCTGATCTCCTTGGAGTTGGATAACTTTACCCATCTCCTCGTCGTCTACGATCGAGCCATTGCAGGCGAATTCCTTCTTGAAAGCCTTCAAGAGTTTCTTGGGATCATATTCCGAAGGAACTCCTTGGAGAGTGGTAATAGTCTTTCGTCCGTTACGTTGTTGGATACGAATGTGGATAGCGTTGGCTGTTGACAAACAGGGGAATAAGCGAGATTATAGAGTCAGTGAATGCATTCAAAGTCGAATGAACTAGTTCTGTGATTCTTCTCCGAATCCAGCGGTACGCGTGAACGCCGAATACCCTTGTGTAGCAGCTTGTAAGCCATACTGTGATGCTACCGCATCTATCTGTAACTTATCCGTAGATTGATTCCCTCATTCCCTTGCCACCTCGTTATCTCCCTTTTCTTGCTCAGTCGACCTCGCGAAGAGTTCTAGCATACCAGTTTTAGATTTCTTGACTTCGACTTGAACGTCTTCTTCGGCACCTTCGTCGGCGAAAGCGTCGTAGGGTTTGTTCAAGAGAGTGCTCACTAAATAGATCACAATCCAAACGAACGACTGAAGGTCAGTCTTTGCTCTAGTAGGATGTGCTCAGGTTGTGGAGAGGGTTTGACTTACTAAAAGCTAGACTAGAGACCGGTGGAGAGAGAGATAGTTGGACAGATGAAAGTGAGGTCAGATCGTGTCAATTGCTTCTGTAGAGGGAAGTCTCGATAGGGAGGAAGACATGAATCGATATACTCACAACGGACTACTGAAGAGAGCGGTGGGGGTTGAGTACCGAGAGTTTGAGGGAGAGTAGAGATGAGAGTAGGAGATGCTCGTCTCAGAAGTCCAGAAAAAGATTAGCAAATTCGCATCGATTTTTGAGGTCTTGCTGACACTTTCATAGGCTTCAGAGAAGACTCAAAAGAGCTACTAGTACTTCTATCTAGTGAAGCGAAAAAGTTGCAGCGACTTCGAGCTTTTTCTTTTTTTCTAGACCTTCGCAACAATGCACTGCGAGCACAACAGTGATCTGAGCTCTTCAGGGGTAACAGGTGAGGGACTGAGCTTCAACACCGGTCCTTCAAAGAAGCGAAGAGGTTTGAGGGAAAAGCTCAGGACAAGCACGAGGTTTGCGACGAATCTCTTCTTCCCTTTGCCTCTTTCTTCCGCCGATCTATTCAACAAGGTCAACATGGTTCAGTACGGTTTACCTCCGCTCAATGGTCCAGAACTTACTTCAGCTTGTATCGAGTTTGGGAAAGCCGTTCAAAGATACGACTCCTTTCTCGGAGTTATCTTCAATGGTGAGTGAGTCGCTCCCTCTCCCTTCATGTTTACACGCTCGCTGATACGTAGCCTGGACACTGCAGGAGCCGATTCGGCTGCGTTCTTGTGGTATCGAGCTTGCGAGATCGCAGCCGAAGGGAATCCTGAAAAACTTCATCAGCTCGAAGAGGAAAAGAAGCATGCCTGGTTCAAGCGGCAGCAAACGACCGAGCCTGTTGTGAGTTCTTCTGTTCGAGAAGAGACCAGGATCACTAACATACGAGAGCCGAGTAGATCTGTGTAACGATTGTCAAGCTCGGATCGAACGGCAAATTTACGACGATTCCAGCAAGCGAGTATCCGAAGCTAGCACATGGAGTATTGTATAAGCCTCGAGAGCACAGAGCTGAAGAGGTAAGCTACTTCGGTACTCGTAATTCTCCAGGTGTGCATTCGCCAGTCGAGTAAGCAAATTTCGCATCTTCGTTTTGTCGCGGTGAATGCGCAAGAGCAGAATGTTGATCTTGACTGCGTGCAGGTTCGAAGTGTTGTTCAACGTGAACGAACACGATTTTGCCCTCCTCACACGACTAAACCTCTTTCCCTCTAACCAACCTCTTTCCAACATTTTCGTTTCGGAACCCGCTGCTCTCTAGCGTCGAGCTCTTGGAAGTCTCGATCGCTTTACAGGCCCAGAAGAACAGTTCTCGTCGCTACTTCACGTATTCGACACCATCGTCGAGTCTTGGGACGTCAAAACCGTCGAAAAGGCTCTTCGTGGGTTCCCGTTCTCCGACTCGCGATTGAAGCTCGCTTGGTACCTCTGGCAACCTCGACAACACACTTCGGAGACTAGGAACAGTATCTTTGAGTGGACGAAACATGTCAATATCAAGCTGGAGCATCTTTCGCGAGATGCAAACGCCGACCTGGAGGAGAACTTCGACTTGCAATCGAAACAAACTGTTCTCATTAGTTTCTGGCACAGGCTCAATGTGAGTCTTAATTCCTACCTCTGAGCATAGTCTCACTCACGACAGGAGCTGAAAGCTTATCGTTTTGACGAGCGAAACAGGAAGTGAAGGATTTGACGAAAGAAGAAGCGATACCTCTTCTCGCTGATCGTACCATCTCGATCTTCCCTCCAAATTCCCCCTTTTACGCTAGAGCTAGGTCCGTTCTCTCCTCCTCCTTGTTCCCAGCGATCCGATAAAGCAGAATTGTTTTCGTACCCTTCGTCTCGCTGTCTCTTCTGTAATTCTCTATAACTCCTTCACTTCCGCTCCTCGAACCAGCACGTCCAAGCGTAATGAAGCAGAGAGTTCGAGCTGACGGGCGTAGTATCACCGAAGAAGGAAAAGAGAGCGGACACGAACGCTGGAAGGACATTTTCAGAAAAGGGGTGAAAGCTGTACAAGGTATATCTAATCGCCTGCGTCCGAGTGTGCATACTGAATAATCGCCTGTGATCAAGAGAAGTTCAGGGATCAGCAGGGATTGGGGTGTGTTTCGAGCGAAAAGATAGAAACGAAAGAAAAGTTTAAGCAGCGACTCACTCCTCTGCTAAGACCGTTTCCCGTCCTCACTTCTTCATCTCTTCGAGCCGTAAGCGCAAGACCAACAGAACGCTATGAAACCCAACACTACCGCTGTCCAGGGATCTAATCCAATGGTAAAAATCCGTTCATTCGCGGCAGTAACCTCCCTGATCCTGAAATCTCTTTCTTCTCTTAACAGCTTGTGCTCATTCTGTAATATCTTAATACGTTCCTTCAAATGTGTAACTTGTTGCTGTAAGTCTGAGACCGATCGAGGGGAGCTTGAGTCGTCGAGGTCGAGGAGATTCCGAGTCGAATCTTTCTCTCCAGTTGGAATGCTCATGTTGAAAGTTATTGTTTGCGGTTGTTGGGGAATCCTACAGCAGTGTACGTTTGCGCAAAAGTGCTGTCGACGGAAGAGCGCTCGATAAAGAGAGAAGGAAGGGGGAGTTCCCAATTCTGAAAGGGAACTCTAATTTAGCTTTCCCGCACGTGATGGATGTTTTCTCTACCCACAGCGAATGGCATCTTCGTCTCTCCTTCGTCTGTTTTCCCTAACAATCTAACGTCATCGAGAGCTTTAGGAGCTGTAGTACAACCGCCGCAGTCAGTCGGCGAGGCACCTGCGCTCAACGTCCCCCCTCCTCTCTCTCTCTCCTCTCTTTCAATACACACTGTCTGTCTCACGCAGGTCGATCGAGATAGACTTACGACATCACTGGAATAGCTGTGAGTACTCTCGTGCTTTATCTGCACGCGCCGAGAACCTCGCTGATCGAGAAACAGGTCCTTCAACACTCTCAAGTCTCATCATCGCAAACATCTCACGTTCTCACCGACTCGAAGCTCGAAAGCCTGGCTCGACTCTTTCAATGTTGGCTTTTGACAAGGTTGCAGTGCTCGAATCGAATGGAGATCGGATGGGAACGACCGGGCCAGCAGGAAGCGGTACCAACTCTCTCGGTCTAACTCTGAAGCAATCTTCGCTGGTGAGCGATCTCAGAGGTAACCTCGAAGCATCTCAGGAAAGGGATTTAGACAAGTGGAAGGAGGAGGAACAAGACGAAGATGGCTTCGGAGCCCTAGCGGGGCGGCAATCAGCAAGAGTGGGAACGGCTGGAGTTGGCAGTGCAAGCTCAGAGGTTGTGCTGAAGAGGGAGAGAGCAGAGAGAGCTGGCGAGTCCAATCTCAAACTTGAGGCCGCACCGAGCAGCAATCAATTCTAAACTTGTATTCGTTTTTTTCGACAGTCACTTCAGAGTCTTGGGACGACGACTTCCTCTTCCAACACGAACCTGCTCCTCCAGCATCGCCCAGTCACTCTACTTCACGCCCTCCATCTCGAATCTCGCGACCAACCACTCCTCTTCCTTCCGAAACGTCAAAACTTCCGCCTCCTTCTCTCGCTTCTTCCTCGCAGACCAGACCTCGTCATGTATCGCCTTCGACATCGTTCCATAGAGGAACCACTCTCGACAACCTCCTCAATCCCTCTCTCGATTCCCTCGTTTCGTCCCTTGACTGGTCTGCTCAATCGGATCTCGAAGAACCGACTCTCACGCTCTTCTCTGAACAGTCGACACCAAAAGTCTCCTCTCGTACCTCCCCTCCAACGTTCGCCCATCGCTCAAATCTATCGACTTCGACAGCTCGTCCTCAAGAGACTGTAACCTATCCTCTTGACGTTCATCTTCCTAGACGACCCCTTACTCGACCTATCTCTTACGACTCTTCCTCTCGCATTCCGTCGAATGCCACGACGAACCGCTCCGACACTCCTAGCTTGACTGCGGACAGTCTCAGGAGTCTCGCCTCGACATTCACAACGGGAGACGAGCTCAGAACGGAAACGGAGGACGACGAGACCGAAGACGAACGACGGACGATCGAAACTTCACCGAGATCTGGGCTGTTCAACTTGAAACGGTACTCTCGAGAATTGCTACCGAGTCCTCCAACATCTCCCCCTCTCAAGCCTAGTCAGAGCAAACGATGGAGATTCGGACGAACGAAGAAGGAAGCTTCAGAGACGGAAACGAAAGAGGTTGGACAGAGATCGAGTGGAATCTCTGGCAGGAGAACAGGGCCTAGGGAACTCGAGGAGGTGGTAACGATTGATCGTATCGACTCAGATCTACTTCGTTCAGGTCTCCCATTGCCTGTTCGAGATGGACAGTTCGTAGTACTCGGAAGAAGGTCCCGAACGAGCACCGAGACTGCTTCCTCCTCGAACCAGTCACCTGCTCGAATCACACCACCTTCTCGTTCACCACCGCTCGACTCGAGGACGAGAGGGACAAAAGACGGCGCAAACAGTCAGTCTCGTCCTCATCGGACTTCTCTCCAATTTCTTCCTTCCTCCTCTCAAGCTCGTTCGCCACCTCCTTCTCCTTTCCCTCTCTCGCCGCACCTACCCCTGACATCAAAAGACTGGAGCAATTATGACGCGTCAACTTCTACGGCTCGTGACGAAGAGACAACCGAAGCCGACTTCAGCGAGTTCTCCGGAGACGAACGATTCCATCTCCCGACTCGACTCAGTAACATCAGGAGGAGGAGTATCGCTGCAACAGCACCTTCTACTTCACGCTCTCCTGGCTCTCCTGCCTTTCCCTCCGACTTCACCAGACCGAGCTCACCAGTCGAATCAATTCTCGGCGACAGAATCGGAAAATGGAACGATTCCCAAGTCTCGTTCGCATCTTCTACCTCGCCTTTCCCTCTTCATCAGTATCAGCCGTCGACAACCGATTCTCTCTCCACTGGATACGAGACGACTCGACCTGAGGATCCCATCAAGAATGGAAAACGCAAGCTAGTCAAACGACGACCAGGTTCCGAATTGATCGAAACTGGCAATCAGCCTTCACTCGCTATCGAAGATGGATCCAGTCGTCGACCTCTCCTCTCGGCTGTCTCCTCGAGGTCAAGCGCTTCCTCGAACCCTCTTTCGAATTCCTCAACTCTCCAAATTCCTCCGACGATGACTCACGAGCGAAGCCCGTCTCTACCCCAAGACTCCGATCGTCAATCGCCCCAGCGACCCCCAAATGCTCGTCGTCGAAGCTCTACCACTCCGAGTAAATTGACTCCACCTGAAAGAGGAGATGTTGTCGAAATCGATCGCGAATGGCTCGGAATTGTTCCTTTCCCTCCCTCTCCGCCACAATCGTCTCAAGATTCTCACTCTGCGCCCACCTGCTCCTCTCCTACCCTCCGTCGACCTCTGACGTCTCGTTCAGTCTCCGGCAAATCTCATCCTCCGATCACAACGAAAACTCAAGCTGAGACGAAGGCGAAACGCAATAGTGGAGGGATCGGTCAGTCAATCTCGAACATTCTCTCTCGCTCTACCTCAGCACTACCTTTAGGGAGCTCGACGGGAGGAGGAGGAAAACGAGCACCGAGTCCAGCACCTTCAGCGAAATCGGGCAAATCTAGCAAAAGTTTATTGACGAGGAGCACGTCAAAGAAAGGGAAGAAGAGGGAATCTTCAGAAGTTGTAGCTGGTACTACCCTTCCGAAATCTCCGTCAATCTCCCTCCTCAAAAAACGACCTTCGACAGTCATCTCTCCAACAAAAATTATTCCTCCGAAACTTCCTCTCTCCTCACCTTCAACTCCAACTTCAACCATCAAGTTTGGAGAGCACGCACGAACGAGTACTGATGCAACTCGCGTCAAGTCGCCATCGATCTCCTCGCCGTCGTTCTTCATTCGAGCTCGCAATCTGTCTCGTTCAACAAACAGCAATCCCGATTTGCCTCCTTCACCAACGATCACACGCTCATCATCTTCCAAACAAATGCCTCCTCCCCCAGTTCCGACACGATCACACGCAGCCTCTCGTCCTCGACCTCCGAATTCGACGACAAAAGGGCAACTCAACTCTTCGTTCAAGATGCCTCGCTCTCAGACGACTCCTGCCGCTCAGAACTACAAACCGAGTCTCAAGCCTCTTCCCAATGGTAGACCGCCGAATACCTCAAAATTGGTCAAGAAAGAGTCTCCACCACAAACACGGTCCGCTCAAGCGGGCCATCGACCGTCTCTCTCTCTTTCTTCGATCATGAGATCATCCTCGACATCAGTCAAGGTCGGAAATACTCCGTCTCCGCCTTTATCAGTCGCTTTTGGCTCGTCAGCTGGTACTTCCGAACCTTTCGAACGTCCTCGAACCGCCCTCGGAACAGACTATCCTCCAACTCCCGACGACTTTGTCGGCGAGGACGACGATTCTGAGCGCGACTTCGTTCTACCAAGGAGGAACAGTCTCAGCGACCTCAAAATCCCCGCAAGAATTACGAACGCTCAGAAGAAGATTGAGGAGGATCTTGAAAGGGTCAAACAGTTCGCGAAAGGTGTAGAGGGTGAAGTAATAGTCTTACTTACTAGCGCTTTGGTACAGGTGCTGAACTTTCCGCTCGTCCGTGTAGATCTCAAGGCTCTTCGCCGTCAATACGAACAGCTGCTCCTAATTCTCGCTGGCACTCCCACTCTCGATTCGGGGACTCCTCGATTCTCGCTCGACATCTCGGTCGCGCTCTCGGACAAAGGAATAGCTCAAAGCGTTCGCAAGCTGGAGCTCGAGTACTCTCAATCCTGGGAACAAGCTGGAACTCTGATCGATCTCGGCGACGGGAAACCTCAGCAAGCTCAGCGGACCTCTCCCGCAACTTTGGCAAGTCGTAGAGATAGATGTATCTCGATGGCAGCCGAATCCGCCACCTCAAGTCTGGTCGTTTCAGGCTCGGAAACCGAAACGGAGGAGACTCAGCTCGCTTCACGCACTACCAGTACCTCGAGACCTCCGAGTGTTCTCTTCAGCTTGTCGACTACCTCTGAATCTAGTAGGAGGAGGAGTCTCGCGAGAATGCCGAGCGCTTCTTCAATTGAGACGGAGGCAAGTGTCGGAGCAAGACAACGGGAAATGCTCAAAGGAATACTCGCACCAACAAACAAAGGCGCTTCGTTGCCGTCAAGAGGACCTCCATCTCCTCGACCGAGTCTCGCCGTTCTATCCTCTGCGGATCCGATTATCGAACAACCTCAAGCTTCTTCCGTTTCCTCCTCGTCGCTGACGAAGCGACCTCCGTTCTCCCTCCAACTCCCTCCGAATTCGACACCAAGCTCGAACAGCTCTCGACGAGTGAGTCGAGTAGGAGTCTCGGGCATTCGAGAGTTCCTACTCCGCCTTCGTCATCGAGCTACTGAAGAACTCGCAAACTCGGTCGGAACTCTACCTCCTCCGCCTCCTCCTCATGCTCAGTCGTCATCTCAACATCTCTCCTCGAATTCTGGAGCGCCCCGTCGATCAGTTTCAGATCCCACGAGTCGTCCCGTTACTCCTTCGCATTCTCGTCGTCCGACTCCCTCCTCTCTTCTGCAGCACGTCGCCGCTTCTTCCGGATCCGAATCCTCGATCCATCGTCGTTCTCTGTCCTCCAGCTCGGAAGAAGATTGGGACGCAGAACTAGCATCTTCTGCAACTCGTAGCTCGCAGGTCGAGCAGTCGAACTCTCCCGCTTCTCTCCGTCGAAGTCGAACCGTCTCCACCGGAAACCCTTCTACGACACTCTCGGGTTCAAACAAAGAAGGAGGAGGGAAAGACATGATGATCTTGACTACCGAGAATATGCCTAAACTACTCGACAAGGTGAAAGAAGTGCAGGAGAAATGCGAAACTTGTGTTAATCTCTTGAAGGGATTGACCTTCTAGCTCTCGTTTGTACTCTATCCTCTCCCCGTCCTCTTATAACTCTTCTTGTTCATTTCAGACTTTTATGCATTCGAGTTTATTATTTTCGTTCTCTCTTTCGCAAAGTTTCCAAATCATCCTTTTCTTCTTCTGCCAAATCCCTCTCTGCTAGTCTAAGAGCTCAGCACTCAATCGCTTCAGCTACAGTGTGTGAAATGCAGTCAACACGTTCAAGTATCGTCAAATTTCAATTTTAGTTTTTTTCCCGCGCTTAGCTAAACGCGAGATGTGAGCTCAGCGCTTCGCCCAACGTGGTATCGCCTTGACTGTATAGTCCACAAAAGCAAGTCGATGTACTGTAAGTGAGAGAGAATGCATATCGAATCAAATTCGAGAAGAGGGTCTCGAAGTCGATTTGAGCTCAATTTACGATATTTCGTTGGCAATTCTGTTCTGCTTCTCCTCTCTCTCGTTCCTCCTACAAGATCAAGCGGCCGAAACAGGACATGGACATGGTACTGCAAGGTGTACTTTCGCAAGTGACGTGAAAGATCTGCGACGAGGTTTCGCAAAAAGGGAAAGTTGCAGCAGAACTTGAAACTTCTTTGACGTCCGTCAATTCTTCTTTTCTCCGCATTCGACTGATGTATTCCATGTCGTACTTGTGAGCTCATGTCGTCGGCAGTCAGACGTGAGAGGTGGATCAAGCTGCCTTAAACATTTGCGAAAGTTGGGAAGGTCTTTAAAGAAATGTCGAATTCTTTGCTCGTAAAGCCAGCAGAGGTAAGGCGATACATCGTACCGTAGAATGAGAGGTCACTAAGGGAGAGTAGTGACGCGTCACAGGCGATCGATATCAAACAGAGCAGGTTCTGTCACGCTTTCGCAGGCAGGAGAAGGCAGTCCTTTCGCTGCAGTTCAACTTTCATTCTGACGCAAACACTAGTAAATAGATCGTCCTGTGATGTCTCTACTGAAGCTCGAAGGGCGAACCTTTCGATCAACGGAGATGGATCGTTCTTTCGCACGAAAATGAATGCCGCTCGAACGGATTCGCGAAAAGCAGTATTCGATCAGGCTACATTCGATGAGAGGCGAGAGAGATAGCGACGTTCGAATCGTCACCGTGAGCTCGGCCTTTTACAGCCAGGAAAGTGAGGAGCAAGGAGAAGTAGCTCGCACTGACAGGCATGAAATGCGAAAATTGAACGAAGGAAGCTGGTTCAATGATTGCGGAAACCAAGGACTCGAACGGGATTCGACTTCTTGCTACAGTACGTCGAGATGTGAACGCTATATAGCCATTCCGAAGCGAAGAGAGACAGAGCTCGAAAGGAGGCTAGTGTAGCAGGCAGCCTCGGAACTTTCGAAAGTTGCGTTTCGAAACTTGTCTCTCCACATATCCCCCCTCCCTTTACCGCTTCTCTGTTTGAGACACTCCTTGGTACTCTGTGAGTAGCACCATCTACATGCTGAGCTTCCGAGAAACTCACTAACCTTCCAAAAGTTTCTCATCTCCTGTCGACCCTTGGCTTAACTCCCCTCTTCGGTTACCGTCACTCTACAACCTCTCGAATCGACGTCAGATTACCTTCAATAGCTCAAGAGTACACTACAACAACTTTCTACAGCAGTCCCCGAGTCAGCAGAGTGCCCGTCTCGACTAGAACTCGACCGTTTCGAACCGCTTACATTCACCTTCGACTTTCAACCCGTTTCAACCTGATCACTCGGATACAACCTCAGACACTATGCCGGCGCCAGTATCGATAGCTCGGCGGGATGCTGCCTTCTCTCCAGAGTGAGTCTCTCCTTCTTCTCATCTCGCTCCCTCCAACCACACACTCCTCCAGAGCGAGTCCCCTTGCCTCTCCTCGGAGGACCCAAGCCCCGTTCGGAATGGACATCCGTTCAACCGTATCTCGACTCGCTACCATGCGCGACTATCCTCGCACGATACGAGCCTAGATAGAGCAAGTTACGACTGCATTTATTTGTGGCAATTCAACTTCCCGAATTGATCGACTCAGACTTTCGGACATTGCAATGTGTCACTCGTCTCGAATGGAGCAACCCCCGGCAAGTCACTCGAGTTGATACTGACTCCCCCCTTTCCTCTCGTGATAGTCCTGCTCGTTCCCCCCTCCTCCATCCGACTCTCTCAAATTCCCTCTCGAAATCCTTCGGTTTCAATTCTCCCTTCTCCCTCTCCGCCATGTCTACCTCGCTCAAAGACCTCTCCTCCTCTCCTGGATTCTCGTCAATGGCAATGTCCCTCGGTCGCTCTTTCGAAGAACGACCTCGGATCGAAGCGCAATTCTTCAAAAACTTCACCTGTTGTGGCCTAGATCTTCAAGACCTCCACGGACTCCTCGAGCATTTCGAAGAATGCCACGTCCAGTTTGAAGACGATAGGTCGACAGATGGTGGAATGGATGGCGTCGATATGGAAGGCGAAAGCGAAGGGACTATTTCGGGACCTCCCTCTCCTCGGTTACTCGCAGCTGGAAGTCAACGCGGAGTATTCGAAGTCAAGAAGTCGGCGTTGGGGGAGAACTCGTTTGAAGCACCGGATTCACCAGCTACTCATCAATTGCACTTGGACGGAGGAATGGAGTTGGATATGGAAATGGGAGACGATGACGACGCAGCTTCGCCTGGATCTTCAGCCGAGTCAGCTCACTCTCATGTATCGACCACCATCAACCCTCAAAACCTCACCAACAACTTTGATAGCAACATCTCGCTTCAACGGTCGGGCAGCAAGAAACAGTTTTCTTCAGCTGCGATCGATACAAGTCAAGGTATCCAACCTTCCCTCGTCGGTTTCGACCCTCTCGCGTCTCGCAAAACGAGCGGCTTCACCCCTCCCGCTTCCGAGACTCCTCAGAACGAGAAACAACCTAGTCCCTCTGACGCTCTCGACTTCGCGCCCGCTGGAACTGTCAATCCTTCCCAAGCACTCGGAGGCAACGGACCTGGAGTAGGAGGACTCGCACCCTCTCTCCTCTTCAACGGCACTGGAACAACTCCAGCTGCAAATCCTCTCGCTCAAACTACAACTTCCTTCAACGATCTCGAGAACGATCTCCAAGTCGAACCAGTACCAGAAACGGACGAAGACGACGAAGATGACGATTCGGACGATGACGATACCACCTCCGCTCCTACGACCCAACCCCTTCCTCAATTCAACTCTGAACCTCCCTTTATCGCTCCTCCCGCTTCTTCCCTTCCTCCTATTCCTCAATCTATTCCTGTCGCTCCTCCCGTCAATCCCAATAAACCTCACACTCGACCAAGAAAACCTTCTGCCCATGTTCTATCGCCAAATTCTGGTCTTCCCTCTCTACCGAATGGTCATTACCTCAATCCGAACGATCACGCAACCATCACCGCTCTCGCTCAAACAACTCTCAGAGATCCTATGCAAACCGCTCAAGCTATCGCAGCTCTCGGACCGAACTCTCTCTCGGCTCTTCCTACCGCTCGACACCCTCTCGGAGCTGGAGTTCAAATCTCTCCATCTGGACGACCTTACACTCCTCCGAGTGAGAAACCTTTCAAATGTACCGTTCCAGGTTGCGAGAAGTCGTACAAACAACAGAACGGATTGAAGTATCATCGAATTCACGGTCACACGGGAGACAAGGCGACGGCAGCTCAAGCTGCTTACCAACTGCAACAGCAACAACAACAAGCCGCTCTACTCGCTCAACAACAAGCTGCTCAACAAGCTGCGGCAGCTCAACAGGCGCAACAAGCTTATTATTGGGCAACGAATGGAGGAAAGATTGATCCGAAAATCGAAGGGAAACCTTATGTCTGTCATGTAGCGAGTTGTGGAAAGCGGTATAAGAAGTGAGTTGACACTTCCTTTTCTATTTCTCGTTCACATTGTAGCCAAGATCGTTGACGCTTTCTCTCCCTTTCTTTTCTTCGTTCAACAGTATGAACGGTCTTCGTTATCATTACCAACATTCAGGAGCTCATGGTGCTCTCGGTCTTCAAATGCTCGCTCAAGGTTGTCACCCACCTCCTCAATTCCCTCCAGGTCACCGAAAAGCTGGAGGACATCAACTCGCACAATCTTACATTCCCGGATCAACAGCCAGCTCTCGAACAAACAGCCCTGCCCCCTCTAGAGGTGGAAGTCCAAATTACCACGGTATCCGAATGGGTTTCAATTAGACGCTCTCGTTTCAACTCTAGAACTATCTCCCCAAAAAGTTTGAACTTCGGAACTTGTCTCGCATTATCGACAAAGTTCGAGTTCGTTCTTTCGCTGCATCAAACGTTTCGTTCACTATACCTTTTTTCTTCTTTTCTTCTTTCTGTCCATGTCTTCCCTTTTCCTTCCGATTCTATTGTTGCCTCTCTATCTCTTCCGCTTTTCTTCTCTCCTTTTCGGTCTCGAGTACCTTAGATCCCACTCGTACAACTTTCTTTCTTGTATCTATCGACTCATTATCATCTACTCTTGTGTTTATTGATATCGCTCTCGACGGACTTTTTGACCTTTCCCCCTCCTTCTCCCTAATTAGCTCTACCTATTCGCGTCGTCTTCTTTACTTCGTTCCGATTTTCACCTTGTTGCTGTACACAGTTCTCCTCGTTCTCCTCATTCACTCGAGTCCTTGATCTGACAGAAAGAGAGAGGAGAGCTAGACTCTGGTCTCTCTTGTTCCTTTTCGCACAAATTTGAATATTTGGAGAAAAGCTTGCGAATCGCAGTTGAGCAGCTGATACAGAAAGCTCAAGCTGACTCTCGTACTGCATAGAGAACGGAATACGGAACGTGTACTGAATAAATTATGAGATATTAATGTAACCGATAGAAATGAGTCTATGAAGAAATCGATGCTTGACAGATAGAGAAGTGATATACATATGATAGGATGAGATGTTGTCAGAGATAAGTGTCCTTCACTCGTTCTTCTAATCGAAGATTCCGCTTCTACGAGTCATAGCAGCCATAATTCCACCTCCTACGTTTCCATCCGAATCAACTTTTACTCCTCCCGCTTCTCCTTCCGATCCCAAATTAGCCCCCGTGCTCTTTCTCCTCAACATTTGCTGTAACCTAGCCGGATCACTCGAGAGCGGTCGCTTGAAAGGCTCTGCGACGCTGTGACGGTACGGATCTGACGATTGATTCCAACCGTTTCCTCCTCCTCCTCCTCCTTCTTGAGTAGTGCTTTCGTGCGAATTCGAATGGGAGTCGTGAGATGAAGACGAAGCTGGAATCGCACTCGGACCGGATTGAGTTCTGCTTCTCGTCAACAAGAGAGTCGAAACTCTTCGATTCTTGATCGTTTCCTCATCTTCCGGTTCCTCAACTGCTCCTCCTTCGTCCTCTTCAGAACCGAAACCTCCTCGTTGGTGACGACGACTCCTTCCTAGTGTCGTGGTCGAACGTTCGAGTTTCTGAGGTGAAGGTGGCTCAGGTAACTTTTCGGGTCTAGTGGAACGGCCTGATCGAGTAGAATCCATTGAAGAGTGTTTGCTGTGTCCACTGTTAGATTTCGCTTCCAAGTTCTCGATAGCGGCTCGAACTTTCGAAGGATGTTGAAGAGGAGCGATAGTAGGAGATTCAGAGAACGAAGGATTGAAACCGAGCGATTCACGAGGTTCTTTGATCGGTCTCGAAGTGTACGACTTGAATCCAGATACAGTCGGTACTGTTTGCTGCTCGTGACGGAGAGGAGAAGGACCATTGGCGTGAACTGGAGCGGGTACGGAGGAAGTTTGAGGACCAACAGATCTCCTCAGTTGATCGATCTCTTCTTTCCTACTCTTTGGTTTCTGTACCAACTCCTTGAGCCCTAAACGACTTTCCGAGCGAGGGTTCATGAAACTGGCTGAAGGAGGGAGAGCGGCGGAAGGGTCTGCGAAAATGAGCTTGTCGACTCCGGAGATCGAGAATGCTGATTCGCTCGCTCGAAGGGCACCGGGTTGGAAGTCAGGCATGGGGGATCCAACGACGTTCGTGTGATGATATTGCGAGGGAGGAGAGGAGAGAGAAGGGGAAGTGAAGAAGAGACCGGGAGCGGTTTCAGGGGAGAAAGGTGTCGAAGTGTTGGCTCGAGACGGACGTGAAAGTTGAGGTGCAGGTTGAGATCGGAAAGGGATTCGAGCGGGAGGAGAAGTGAAAGGATCAGAGGCGAGGTTCGAACGAGATTGAGAAGTTGGAACGGGGAGAGGACCTCGAGGAGGAGGGGGAGAGTCGTAACCAAAGAGCAATTGAGGAGGGGGAGTAGCTCGAGGTGATTCAGGTGGAGGAGCACGAAGGAGAGTCGATTGAGATTTCTTGGGAGAGACTTGAGTTCGGGCAGGAGCTGAAGGGAGGTCGACCGCGAAAGAAGGAATCGAATCTTGACGAGAGTGTTTCTCGGTACGAGGAGGTTGTACTTGATTAGAAGCACGTCGAGGAGGGGGTACTGCCGTCGCATCTCCCTTGAGGTAACGATTCGCCAAACCTCCTTCTCCAACTCTCGATTCACCCAAGTAAGCATCGAGATCTACCTTCTTGTCGTCGTAAATATCATCGTCTTCCTCCTCGTCGAGTTCTGCGTATCGACCTCCATCTTGAGGGAACTGAGGCGAGTAAACCGAAGGGCTGGGAGCGATCGCACTCGGACTCAAACCTCCCGGAGATAATCGACTCATCACCTTGTCGCTGATTCGACTGCTGAGAGATCCACTCTTCTTCGCTCGGTACTTGCGAGTCGACCCAGCGTTCCATCCTCTCGCAGCTGATAAGTACTTTGAATCTTCATCTTCGTCGTGGTCGTTTCCGTTCATGACTCGTAAAGCTGAAGTGGTGGCTTGAGGTTTCGTTCCCCAGCTCCATCCTCGGTCTCCTCGGTTCGACATCTGAGAAGCTGATCTTGCGAGAGCGGCGTTGGTCGAGTGAGAAGGAGGAATGAAAGGTTGATCGAGAGAGGCGTAAGAGACGGAAACGAAGGGAAGATGATTTGCCGAGCGACTAGACTCGTTCGACCGAGTGCTGTTACCTCGTCCGAGAGGCAACCAGTTTGACCATTTCGAGCTTCTTTGCCTCTTCGGAGTAGCACTTTCGACATCTCCTGCCCAATCTTTTCCGAGTACCAAGCCCTCCTTCTCATCTTCTACCTCAACCGGTGCCTTCCTACCTTTCGTACCGATACTCTTGTAAGCTCCGTCCCAGAATCCCGGTTGATCTTGAGGTCTCGAGGAAGGTTCTCCGTCTCTTCGAGGTTTCGCCCAATATTTCCCATAAGTCCAGGCGGCGAGAAGGAAGAAGAGTACGCAAGGTACGATGATGAAGACTGGAAGGAGGTAGGTGACTTTGAAAGCTGGAGAACCTGAGGAAGAGTCGGAAGAGGAAGCTGCGATAATTCCAGAGGGATGGAGACCGGAAGCGGTAGAAGAGATCGCTGACGAACTAAGGGTAGCCTTTGTCGACGAAGACGATGTTGTAGGAGTGGCACTGCTGATTGACGAAGAGGTAGGACTGGAAGATGAGGAAGAAGAAGAGAGTAAGGAAGAAGTAGTACTGCTGCTGCTGCTCGATGAAGAGGTAGTCGAGCTCGAGCTTGAGACTACTGAAGATGTAGCTTGGCTAGTCGTAGTGGTAGAAGTCGTCGTAGTGGTAGTCTGAGGGGTCCACCAGGCGGTTGTTGACATCGATTCTGGTTCCCATGCTGCTGGACTAGTTGCGGCCGGTGGAGCTTGCTCTGCAGGTGTCCAAGGAGTATACAATCCATTGTCATAGGTCGCCATCTACTCGCACGAGCTTCATAGAGAGATCAGCTTGTTAAAGTTCGATGTTTTCGGTCAAATACCGATTTTGATGAAACGAACTTACGATGGCTAGATCGTGTTTGGGGTGACTTCAATAGGTTCTGCGGGAGCTTGAGCGTGCTCAAAGTGGATGAAAGAGAGAGCTAAGAAGGGAGAAGGGTGAGGGGGGAAGAAGAAGGGTGGGAGGAGAATGTTGAATGAATTTTTTGGCGTCGACCCGAAAGGGAAGTTTGTTCCGTCACTTTTCTCCTCTCTTCTTTCTCCCGCATCCAGCCATCGAGACAGCACATCCAGCTCTAGAGCAGTAGAAGTGCAAGCTTGAACCTTCAAGATTCGAACCGTCCCTCGAACTTACCTTCCCGATCATTGGCAATCGTTATCCCTCGAGCTGTTCAGCGCTTTCAAGAGTTACAGCAGCAACTCCTCACCATATGTACCCCTCGAAGATGCCGCCGGCTGTACGCCCATTCCTCTGCTCTGTCGATCAGTGCGTTTCGAAAGGAGTTTGCTCCTAATCATGATGCTTCAAGTTCTCTCTTGCCCTCCGCTCTGTGACGTCCGGAGCTCTGCGGCACCCCTCTCGACTTCAAGTCAAGCTAGGATGACTGGTCACTTCCCAACTGGTGCAGATCTGGTACAAGTAGCTGTCGAATTCGTCAACAAGGTTCAAACGGGAAGTAGGAACCTGCAAGTTTTGTTCACAGAACCTGGTAAGCACCGTTGTTTACATCAGGGGAGACATCGAGAGCTGATCGAGTATCGTTCAGGACATCTGCCCGCTCTCCTCTGGGCCAAGGCTGTCGAAACCCACTTTCGACAAATTTGCTCAACTCCCGAGTCTCTTCGTCTCATGGACCGCATTGACTACGCCCTTGCAGACAGCTTCAAGCACAAATACGACAAAGGTTCATCGACTCAAGCTGTATGTAGCTCAAACAGAGTCTGGACAGTGCTCAAATACTGACTATTTCGAAAATTTCAGGTCGTGCACGCCGTTGTGTTCGGCGACCTTCAGGAGTCAAAGCAAGCCGTCGCTTCTGCTCTAGACATAGTCAATGATCAGAGTAGACACTATGAGGGCTTCGAGAACGTCGAGTCAGCTTTCGTGAAAGGACGTTACTTTCTGAAAGTGAGCGGAAGTTCTCATGCCATCGTTCAGTGAGTGCCTTCCGTCTTCCTTGTGTTCAGTAGCACACGTAAATTTTGAATCTTTTATCTTTTCAGGTTCCACTGTACCTTCATGACCTCGATCGACGAGCTTACTTTCTCGACAGAACGGCTCGAAATCGACATTGGCAACAATCATCGCCAAGTCACAGGTCAAGTTCTCACTACCAACCCAGCTCAAATCGTTCTCCAATCTATTCGGTCAATGATGACATCTCCAATCGGAAGGAACGTCTCGCACTCGGTGGAATGGCTTCCGATCGTCATGCTCTTCAAGTTGTTTCGAGTCGTCGACCCCGATCAGCTCGCTCCACCGCTCTCGCCTCTCTCGCACTTCGAGTTCTACATTGATCTCACTACAACTGGGATCAAGAGGGAAGAACTTGACCGCATGAAAGAGTATCTCACGAAACAATCGGATTACAAAACGACGAGAATCTCAAATATCTCCGATGCCAGCAAGAAAATCCTCGAGCTATACTTCACATATGTGAGCTACCAGTTATCTCTTCAGGCCAAAGCAGCTACGGGATCCTCAGACTAAGACTCGTTATATTGCTCAGCTACCGCAAACGCAAAGTCTTCCGGAACGACCGCACCTCAGCGGTCTCGGAGCTCCAGCTACCTTCTCTCCTACAAAGCTGCATCAAGGATCGCTAGGTTTCGCTTCTCGTGGGTCGGGACCTTCTCCCGCAGGCCGACAGTTTCAGGTCGTCACCCGCTCCCAACCGACTGAAGCTCAACCTCCTCACAGCTCGCCTCCCCTAAATTTGCAGCAGAATCACTACGGAAGTGTCGAGAACACGGCGACTCGTCATTCCCCTCTTCACTTGCCGATCAGGTCGCAAACGGGCAACTTTGGTTCAGCTTCGCGGTCTCGAAACTCACCTCCACGAGTCCTGTCGTCAATCCAACAAGAGAAGAAACGAATTCACTTTCCGAACGGTCAGGATCTCGTCACGGCTGCGATTCAATTCTCGGACGCTATCAAAGCTCAAGATCTTAATTCAGAGATTTTGTTTTCGGGACATGGTGAGCTTCCGCATGTCGTTCTTCTCACCGCGGCTCTCAGCGCTGATACCGATTGATTCCTCTATCTAGGTCACTTGCCCTCGCTTTTGTGGGCGAAAGCGGTGGAAACTTCACTCGAATCGCAAAATCAACAACAAGCTATCGATTCCATCAGCGAAGCTCTCCAAGAGAGGATGACGTTTCGCTACGAGCACTACGGAAAGCCTCTGACAGAAGGAGTGAGTGGTTACTGATCCTGGAGATTACGAGGCGCAGAGCTGATCTTTCGCTCATTTTTAGATTATTCACGCATCCGTTCTCAGCAATTCTCCGAACACGAGAGAGATGGTGGAAAGGTTACTAGTCAAGTTGGAAGTTGAAGAACGAGACGGGAGCCTCACGAGGAAGCTTTTCTTCCCGCTTCGTATCAGCGACGATTCTGAGACTCGAGTTCAGTGAGTCTCGTCCTTCCTCTCATTCGAGTTCAATAACTGATCTTGTCTCGTCTACCTGTAAAGACTCATTGCTACTTATCGACCGATGGACAGGCTAGTCATTCCGACTACGAACCTGCAAATCAAAGTTGTCGACCACAGCTCTCGATCACCAATCGCGAAGTTACACAACATTCTCACAATCGACCCCGCTCAAATCGTGCTCTTCTCTCTACGATCGATGATGAGAACAACGATCGGATCCAACATCAGCTTGACGCCAGCTTGTCACCCTCTCATCTTGTTCTCCCGAATCCTTCAAAAAGTCGAGCCCGAATGCTTCCAGGGTAATCTCTCAGCTCTCAAGCCTGACGAATTCAAGAATACTCTACTCAGAAGCGGTACCAACGATGACGAGTTGGAAGATATGAAGACTTATCTCAAAGAATGTTCAATCTATGGGAAAAAGCACAGGATCAGCCTTTTGGCAACTGCGACTGGCTTCTTTCATGATTACTACTTCTCCAATGCGAGTGCTATTCCCCTCTCTCGCTTGGAGAACATAGGTGTCTGACCGTCTTCTTTTGGCTCGATTCAGCTTCCGAGCTTCCGCGAAAACTTCAAGAAACGCCAAGAAGGTCTCCCAATCCGCAAGGCTCCTTCTGGTGGATCTCGCTGGACTCCCTACTAGCCGATCAGAAGTATCACTTCAAGAAGTTCGAGATAGACCTTCAGCTTACCTCGAAACCTCTCTCGAATATTTAATCGATTTGTTTTTTTGCTCTCGTTTCGTTGTTCCTCCTTCTCCTAGCCATTGATCCTTCTCTCGCAACGTACATTTCTACTCGTCCCTCGACTTCAGGACGACCAGTTTTGTGATAAGCTTCTTGGCGATTGTCTCGAATTCGAAACCAAATGAGGACTGCGTCCCGTTTTGTGCTTCTCCTGCCTTCCAAAAGGCTTAAAACCCAAGCGGTAAACTGTTCTTGATGACTCGTGGAATGGTTATCGGCTGTCAGCGGTTCGGATCGAGGGTCAGAAGCTTCGGAGCAAGTCGATGAAACGAAATTTTCGGAGCGCTGGACGAGAGTTCAAGCTTGCGGAGGGACCATCCGAACAGTTGAGCCGGTGTGAGGTAAAGTCGCAGCTATCGTAGCGCGTGACAGATAAGCCGAAAAGTGAAGAGTTCGAGTTCAAGAGATGAATTCGTCACCGCTAAACGAAACGTCCTTTCTTACCACCAACTCAACTTTTCAGAAACACTCAATAGCAAGATGGGATCTCGAAGATACGACTCACGAACGTAAGCTACCAATCCTTACCCTCTCTCGAGGTTGAATCGTCAGCTCCTTCTCGACTCGAGTTGATGAACGCGCAAGCTAACCTCTCTCCCACTCGCCTGGCTTTACTCGTGTACAGAACAATCTTCTCTCCTGAAGGACGATTGTACCAAGTCGAGTACGCTCTCGAATCCATCAGTGAGTTCGAAGATCTTTCAATTCTCTCTCCACTTGATCAAACTGATTCTCTGTCGTTCGGTTGTTGAAAAGGCCATGCCGGTACAGTAGTTGGTATCTTGGCAGCTGGTCCTTCGGCGAAACCTTTCACAGCTTCTTCCGAAACGACGGATGCCATGGCCGTCGATGATTCATCAGAACAACAACAACCTTCAACTAGTTCGACTGCAACTACTACTTCAGCCGCAACGAAGAAGAAGGAAGAGGAAGCTAAAGCCGAGAGGGAGAAGAAGTACCCTCTACCTCACAAGAAGGGAATCGTTTTGGCAGCGGAGAAGAAAGTCACGAGTAAACTACTCGAGAAGGAAAAAGGTTCGAGTGAGAAGTTGTTCATGGTCAATGGGTAAGTCTCGAACATCTCTGTACTATCGAGAGAATTCAGGCTGACGAAGAACGACGAATATAGAAACGTAATTTCTGGAGTTGCTGGATACAACGCAGACGCCAACTCTCTCGTTTCTTACGCACGAAACGCTGCTCAAGTGAGTCTCCATCTTTCTGATACGCTCGATTCATGACGAACTGACCTCGGATTGCGCAAATTGCAGTCTCATCTCGCAACTTACAACGAAGACATGCCCGTCGAACAACTAGTTCAAAAAGTTTGCGATCTCAAACAAGGTTACACTCAATTCGGAGGTCTTCGACCTTTCGGTGTATCCTTCCTCTTTGCCGGTCACGACCCTCACCACTCCCTCCAACTGTACGCTTCCGATCCTTCTGGCAATTACTCGGGTTGGAAAGCTACTTGTATCGGAGCGAACAATTCTACCGCTCAGAGTTTACTGAGACAGGATTACCGTGACGATATCGGTTTGGAGGAGAGTATCGGATTGGCTTTGAAAGTCTTGAGCAAGACGATGGATTCGACTAGTTTAGATTCGGAGAAACGTGAGTTCAGATCTTCTCGTTCCTTCTCGCCTGTCGTCGCCCGTCTGTCGACTGACTGATCTCCGTCTTCGTCGTACTGCGCAGTCGAGCTTGCTACTCTGACCGTTGATGAAGAAACTGGATTACCGATTGCGAAGATCTTCAAACCTCATGAGATCGATGCTGGTTCGTCACCCTCGCCACCTCTCGTCTCTTTCCACTGGTTCACGCTGACCTCTTATTTCTTTCTGTGACGCTTTAGCCCTTGAGAAAGAAGGTTTGGCAAAGAAGCCTGAGGAAGAAGTTATCGCTTCAGCCTAAACGTGACTAAGCCCTTTCTGCGAGGAGAGACCTGTAGATTTCGAAGCTGTAGCGCACTCTACTCACTCCGTTGACTTTCATGAAACGAATGGACGTGAATAGCAGCTTCCTGCTACGAAGAGAGAGCCTTTTGCGAAAATTGCAGAAATCGATTCCAACGCAATCTCGTTTTCTTCTTCCGATTTCTCGCGTCCCATTGCACGACTGAACGGCTCACAATGCTCGCAGCTGACCGCAAAATAGCTTTTTAGGAAATGAAGTTTGATGACGAGAATTCCGACAAATTAGCTCTCGCTTTCACACTCACACTTCTCGTCAGACTTCGCCACAGATGGCAGAGCTACTACAGAACATTCAGTCCCGGCTAGATGACCCATCGATCCCTTACCAGAAGGTGGTCTTGATCGTTCTCCTCTCAGTTTCCGCGTTCGAATCTTTCATCGGGTAAGCCTCTCTGCCTTGACTCTCTCGACCTAGACTGACTCTAGTACACCCCCTTGCTCCTACCAGCTCGCGACAAAAACCCTATCTCGATCCAGTCAGGTTTCCAAACCTCCCTTCGGCTCTTCGACCTTTCCTCACCTCTCCCGATGCTCAAGATACCTACCGCAAGTCTCAATCTTATGCCCGACACAAGTTGAGCTTCTCCTCGGTCACTGGAATCATCGGACTCCTTCAGACTTTCATTCTCCTCACGAACCTCTCTCTCCCTTTCCTCTCTCGCTACAACGTTCCTATCCCAACTCCTTTGAGTCAAGCTACTGCTGGTAATTGGACTTTGTTGAAAGGATTCTGGGATCTCGCTGGGAAAGTACCGGGAGTGAAAGGAAGTGGAAGCGAGTTGAGACAGACTGCGAGTTTTATCGCCTTGATGAACTTGTTGGGAACTGTCTTGTCTGTACCGGAAGGACTGTACAAGAACTTTGTGTTGGAGGAGAAACACGGTTTCAACAAGATGACCTACGGAACTTTCGTTAAAGATCTTTTCAAAGGTGAGAATTCGTTTCTTCTTTCGAAATTTCGCAGTGCTCGCTTGCTCGAGTGGAAACTAATATATTATCGGGTCCAACAACAGGTCTAGCACTCTCATTCGCTCTCGAGATCCCTCTCTCGACTGCTCTAGTGGCGCTCATCCACTGGGTAGGAAACGACGCGATCCTTCGACTTCTCGCCTGGGTTCTAGGGTTCTCCTTCGCCCTAGTGCTCATAATGGTGCCACTGGGTCCTTTGGTAATCATGCCGTGGTTCAACACCTTCACCCCGTTGTCTGAGGACAGCCCGGTGTACGAGAAAGTCACAAACTTGGCGAAAAAAGTCGGATTTCCGGTCGATAGGATTTACGTGATCGATGGAAGCAAGAGGAGTAGTCATTCGAACGCTTTTGTCACTGGTATTCCTGGATTCCAGAAGCAAAGTGAGTACTCATCGATTCGTCGTTGCTCTCTCGACTTTTGAATTCCGACTTTCGTGAGAGAATATTCATGAAACGTCGTAAACTGATCCCGTTCATTCGTGCTCGATCTATAGTTGTAATATACGACACCTTAATTGACAAGGCTACACCTGACGAGGTCGAGGCTATTCTAGGTGAGCTCTTTCGCCTCCTCCGTATGCTATGCTTTTGACAGGCTTACTGATCTTTCGTCTCGATGATCTCGATTCTCCAGCCCACGAGCTCGGTACGTACTCTCACTGTCGTTTACTCTTACCGTATCTGGAATACTGACTCGAACTTGCTCTATCGTCGCAGCTCACTGGAAGTTCTCCCACATCATCTACCTCCTTACCACCGCTCTCACTCAAATCGCTTTCTCCCTCTCCATCTTCACTCTCTTCCTGTCGAACACTTCCCTCCTCTCTTCCTTCGGCTTCAACCCGACGACTTCCTCCGTCGTTTCTAAAATCGTTTCTCGACAAAACACCTCAGTCGGCCCTACCGTCGTCTCTCTTTTCCTCGCGTCGACACTCTTCAGTCCTCTATCGGCTTTCCTATCGTTCGTGACAAACTCGATCACTAGGAGATTAGAGTACCAAGCAGATGCATTCGCAGTCAGTTTGGGAAAAGAAACAGCCGAGAACTTGAAAACGGCTTTGATCGGAATTCACGAGAAGAATCTCGTACGTCTCTCTCCTTCCCCCTTTCTCTTTCTCTTTCTCCGTCTTTAACTTTCTCAAGAATGAAAGTGAGCTAATCTTTTTGAATGGGAGGAAACTCGTTTAGGCTGTTTATGCGGTAGATCCGATCTATAGCGCTTACAATCACAATCATCCTACCTTGGTGGAGAGGTTAGAAGCACTAGACAAAGGAATGGTAGATGAGGAGAAGAAAAAAAAGTAGAAAAATCGGATTCGACAAGAAATGAAAAAGATAAAATTGACTTTTCAAGGGTCCGATTCTTTGTTAACGCATGCCAAGATATTGGGCAGTTGTTAGTTGGCCATTGTAGGGTAAAGTTTCAGGCGTCCATGGTCCACTCCCGCCACCGTAAAATTGCTCCTCCTCAAGCTCAGGCTTTTTCGGTCCATCTTCTCTCTTGCGACGATTCTCGGCGTCCCGACGAAGCTCTTCTCCAAAGTTGAGGATGTCTTTGTACAACTGATGATCTGGGGTTGATCTGGCAGATACCGAGTCAGAACGAGTCGATCTCCGCGAGTTTTGCTTGTTCTTGTTCCTATCTCCGGTTCGAGACTCCAAGCCTGTACGACTCCGTGGGAGACTGTATGGGGGCGATCCGTAGCTGTAAAGAGGGGGCGAATCTGAGGAATCGTCTTCAGCTCTGCGGCTCTGAGTGACACGATTTCGATTCTTGAGCTTGTTCTTCTTCCTCCTTCTGTTTGTTTCTTGAGCATTGATCAACCTGATTCGTTTATAGTACTGATGATATAGAATCATTGATCCTCCAATGCTCGAGAAGAAAAGGATGATTTCAAGCTTGTCGAGGAAAGCGATTCGTATGAGTTAGCGAACTTGCAAAACCGCTTTCCCTGACAGCATTCAACGCATCGACACTCACAGCTAAAAGCGTCTTGAGCATATTACTAGTCACAGCTGGATCATCGAACGAACCATTGAACGTCCAAAGACCAGCCGTTGCGAGCAGAATAAAACCGCAACCAAATCCGACAACCTTTGATTTCGATTTACAAGTTCAGATTTAGCTTCCTGCAGCTTCAGCGCGATAGCATAGTTTGTAACTACCGTACTTACGAGGTAAGCAATCCGGTAATTCACAGTGAGGTCCTCCTCTCGATCGTTCTTTTTGTACAAAATTGCCGTGTTCAACACCCCTTGAGCAATACCAACTAGACTCCAAGCTACGATTGATATGATGAACCAAATCGCGATTGGTGTAATATCTGTAAGCCAGTCCACGAGGTCCATTCAGTCAGCCCAGTTCTCGCAACTTTGAGCGACTTTTTCTCGTTCTGAAAGCTCACCAGCCGGAGAATACAATACCCCGTAGACGCTTCCTGCTATTCCGACTAGACAACCTAGTAATTCAATCGAGCAAACCCACTTCGCTATACTTCTTGCCTGCTTCGAGAGTAAATCGGCTTTCTTGCTTAGCTTGCCTGGACGTTGAAATTGTGACTTCCCAGCTTTTTGAGCCTTCCTCATTGCGAGATCGGTTAGTGCGTAGATGAGCTGTTCGTCGAACGGTGAGAGGGGAAAGTGAGGAGATTGATAAAGAGACAGAGGAAGGGCCTCGAGTAGGCCCGAGCTTTTTCGATTCGAAGGGTCCGTGACAATGGGCAATGACAACTTGAACTCTCTGAGTCTACATTGTAGAAGATCGATGTAAAATAGGATAGAATGACAACTAGAGAGGAGAAGCGACTTGAGAGCGAAAAACAAAATAGCAAAATATGATAAAGGAAAAAAAAGGAGAAGTTAAGAATTCACAACTCGCAGACTCCCGATTCGACCACGGTCGTTCCCGTGCGAGCCCTTGGAGTTACTCCGACGACTGGGTTCTCGATCGTCGCTACTTGAGTAGCCCTCATCCTCATCCTCATCGGTCCCAGCTGCATTTGACAGTGTTGCGGAGTTTCTGTAGCCTTCTCTGGTCGATTGCCGATAGTCTGAGGTCGCGATCGACGATCGCTTGGTGGAAAGGGTCGACCGAGGTATGTTATAGCTTGTACCGGGAACGAGGGGAAGAGGAGGAGGTGGAGGTCGGCCGCGAAGGTGAGTACTTCGAAAGGATTTCGATGGAGAAGTAGTGCTTCTCTGAGGCGAGCTCGTAGATGAAGGATACCTTGACTGACTCAACGACGAAGTCGCGGCTGGAGAACGGGAAGGAGGAGAATAGGCTTGATATCGAGGAGATGGAGATTCTTTGGTGGAATTTGAGGGGGTGGAGAGACGCTTGGCTGACGAGGTCTGAGAAGAAGAGAAGAAGAACTCGTCTGGTCTCTTCCATGAAGGGAGGGTAGGATTGTTTTGAGCTGCAGAAGGTGAAGGAGGACGTTGTGTTTGGAGAACGAGGGGCAGTTCTTGAGCTTCTTTGTCTGATTCGGAGTTATCGGAAGATTCGGAGTAAGAGGCATGAGTCGGTTTGGGAAGAGGGATAGGTTTTCGAGGAATCGAGTTGGGCGAAAAGTTTCGGCTTTGTCGATTCTTCGGTTGTTGAGCTTGTTCCTCGCTAACACTAAAGTTTGATCCATCGCTCCCGTGTGCTCCCTCAGTTACCATCATCCGCCCCGACCGAACTGAAGCTGCACGATTCCATTCAGGTCCGTTCTGTGGAAGACGATCTTCCTCTTCCACTTGTCCCGATTCTGATGGAAGTAGAGTAGAAGCTTGACTGAACCTTCTACTTTTCGTACATGTCATAGACTTCACGCTACCCGCAGCGCTCCGAACTAGTGATCCAGCTCCGTTACTAACCTTTCGCTGAAGTTGCTTTGCGATGTTGTCCTTTGGCAGTTGAGCGGTAGAGATGCTGATCTGCTGGACGAGCTTACTATACTTGCTGTAGAACACAAGAGAAGCTCCTACACCGATGAGTAGGATAACGAGGTTGAGCTGGCGGGCAAAAAAATGCGAAACGAGTCAGCAACAATTCAATGAAGCAGGATGAATGAGCTCACTGCTATCGAAGCCGAAGGTATGCTACTCGTCAGAGACGAGTCGGAGAACGAGTCATTGAACGCCCATATGAGAGCCATCAGAATCAAAAGCGAAGTACAGCTAATTGCGACAATCTGAAAAGAAGTTCAACAGAAAAGGCACGGTGAGTCAGTCAAATTTTACGAGAATGCCTAAGGTTGAAAGTAGAAGAACGCAATCGTAGTCTAGGCTTACCATATACGCAAGTCGACACCGCTCTACAAGCTTAGTCCCGTGCCGGTTCAATTTATCCATTAATTCCCAAAACAAGACTGCCAACACGACTGCGATACAAGCCCAGGCTCCGAGAGCCATACCGAACCAAGCTCGATGTTTTGTTGTAGCTGCAGGAGAGAAACGAGTCAGCTCAGTCTCAGTCTCAAATCGAATATCTTTGCCTGAAAAAGCTCACCTTGCGGAGAAGCGACGAATCCTGTGATACACACGATTCCTCCTACAACCACGCTCGCAAGGCTTATCCAACATGACCACTCTCCTGCCTTCCTCGCTTTAGCTACAAGCTCCTGGTTCTTGGCGTGCTGGTCTGATCTGATCGGAAAATCCTCCTCCTGAGGAGTATCAGAAGCTTCAGCTTCATCCTTTGGCCTGCGTTCTAGCAGCCGAGTTGCTGACGTTGGAATGTGGTAGAAAAGTGAGCAGCGTTCGAAGGTCTGAATGAGAGAGGAGGAGTTTGATCTCGGCACAAACCTCCGAGGAGGTTCGAGAATCGCCTGAGCGGAAACGACGACGACAACGAGTACAGCTACGTATGGAAGAGCGGCGAGTGAAAGTGTTTTGCATCGATAGACTAGAATCGAAAGAGGAAAAGAAGAAAAAAATGATGATGAGGAACTTCGCTTTTTACTACCTCGACAAACTCGCTCCACCTCCTCTCTTCCCTCTCACTAAGCCCTTCTTTGATCGTAGTAAGGGCTCTGACCATATGCGTAGGCTTGCTGATAGTATGGCGACTGAGGCTGAGACTGAGCTGGATAAGGGGAAAAGCTGGAAGAAATTGGCGCTGAACCGTAGACAGGTGACTGAGGAGGGGGAGAATATGTCGGTGAAACAGGCTGAGAGTACTGAGGATAAGGTGAATATTGAGGAGAAGATGAGGACTGAGGAGAGTAGACCGGCTGTTGAGCTTGAGCGAAAGGATAAGGATTCGACACAATCGGAGGAGGTGAACTCGATCGAGTATTCTGAGGAGGTACCGGGTTCCAGGAGGTCGGAGTGAGAGAATAGACGGGGGAGCAAGAATAATCAGGACTTTGAGCTCGAAACGGAGGTGAATAAGGAGGGTATCGTGAAGGAGGAGGAAGAGGATTGTAAGGAACGATCGGAGTTTGCTGAGTGTCTCGTCGAGTTATGTAGTTCTCGTAACGATTCTTGTCCGGATTCCAATCTTGCTCAGAGACGATATCGCGACCCGTCATAGGATCTCGACGATGTGTTTCGACGTGGATGGTGCCGGGAGCCTGACTACGAGGTGTCTGCACCTGTCTCTGATTCGTCTGTTGAGGCTGAGATGCATCGCTGTCGTAAGCTTCCGAGTCCGTGTGTCGTTCATCTTGTTTCGAGGAATCTGGATTTGCCGAATCGGCTCCATAGTCGTTTCCATCTCCTCGATCACTGTACTCTTCGTCTCCGAGACCATCTCTTGCTGATTTCTTCGATGCAGGATCTCCTTCCGCTGCACCATATTCGTCCTCGCCCAATTCATCTTGAGCTCCATCTTTCAGTGGCTGTTTTTCCAGATCACTATCTTCCGTTCCATCTTTTCCTCCAGCAGCATAAGAATCGTCGGCTTCTGCCCCTCCTCCTCCGGCAGTAGTAGGATCAGCAGATTCTTCGTCGGAAGTTCTGGATTTCTTGCTTTTCTTCGATTTCTTCTTGCTCTTCTTTTTGCGAGATGACGAAGGATGAAAGTTTTCGTAGAAGTAGAGACCGAAAGCGAATAGATGCGGAAACACCCCGAGAAGTATTTCACCCTGCTCGTGAAGCGAAGCGAAAGCGAGTCAGCGAGATTGCTCAACTAGCCGATCAAATTCAAATTCGAATCGAGTCCATTCCGCTTCCTTCCATCGTCGATAGCGCAGAGAGGGAAAGTAGAGACTCACGACTAATGCTCCATTCGCCAAACTGAAGCTCTGACTCGAAGATCCAAGCATCTTTTGCGAATTCCAAATTGAGTAAAGCACAAACGAGCAGATCAATCCTCCCCAAAACCAGACCTTCACGACAACAATAGTCGTTCTTGATCAGCTAATACTGAAGCTAGTGAGAGAACGCGGGAGAGAGAGAGCACTCACCGCGTGTAGTAGCAGAGTTTTCTTCCCGTGTCTGAAAAGATTTGCGGACGAGGGGTCTTGGCCCCGATACGGTACATAGATTGCTGCCTACATATTATCCAGCATCAATTTCACAGTTAGTCGTAGCAGAGAGAGCCGAGAAGAAAGGACGTTTACCTCGATAAATCCTAAAATTCCCCAAAGACCAGTCAAGATGCAAAAGAAAGGGAAGAAATGAACCGAATCTACACCCGATCCCACATGAGAGTGGTCAGCTAAACTGCTAGATTGCTCAATGCGAGAAAAGAGGAGTGGGCTTACCTTCAGAGATCGTTGTTACGAGTCCTAGTAGACTCAATAGAATTCCGATTCCGGTACCGAACAAAGCTGCATATAGAGCTATACGATCACGAGGAGTACCGGAAAGCATGTTGTGAGCATTCGAAGATCAGTAGAAAAGGGAGAGAGAAGAAGAGAACCGTAAATCGCGCAAACACCCCGATAGAAAAAGTCGGGATCCTCCGAGGGCACGAAGCGGGCCCTGCAGCTGACGGCGACGAAGAAGAAAAATAAGAGGGGGCAGAAGCATGAAGGTCTTCAGTATTTCGGCTCCAGCAGTCGGAGAACGTATTCGAGGTGGAGGGTAGAGACGAAATGGCGAAAGAAACGGAATTGGATCGTCAACGGTTGCGAAGCGACCAGGGCTGTCTGACTCGGGTCAGTGTTCACGCGAGAATCGATCAGGTTGTTCGGAACAAACTCCGATCAACGAGAGAGAAGGAATGCGGTCGAAAGGTGTTGGAATTTCTTATTTTGTGAGTATTCTCAATCCCATAACTAGACAAGCTAACGAAACATATGGTGATAATCTCTCTCCTGCAAGACAATCAATGCGCGTCAGCTTGAGCTTCGACAGGCGGGGAAGAAAGCAGGAGAAAGAGCTCGAGTGATTACCTATCCGTGCGAACTTGAAAAAAGATCCCATAAACCTGTGAATTCGATCAAGTCAGCTCTTCTGGCTTTCTGAAAATGGCTCTTATTTGATCGAGACCCAGCGTTCTACCCTCCTTGACTCGGTTACACTAGCTAGCTACTTCGAGTTGATTCAACTAGCCCAGTTCCTCTCTCCCCTCCGACTGTTGAGAATCAGGAGCTGGAGATGAGCTTACCCAGTCTTGTTCCTATCAATCAAACCAGGAGCAGTAGCTCTCGCGTAGGTACACGTGCAAATGATCAAGAGAATGACGAGCAGTAATGATTCAAAGTTGAAGATGGCAGTCTGTCAAACCTGAAGTTAGCTTTGCTCGTTGGATCATTTGAAGCTATACGTACCATTGAGACCGAGTTAGGAGAGAGAACGAGACGTGATGTGAATGTGGGGAGGGAAAGAAGAGTGAAAGGGAAACTTGGCTTCTTTACCTCAGATACAATACTCTTTACAAGCTAAAACACTCTCAGCTACGCTAATATCGCTCTACAACTAGACTGAGTAAGAAACCAGGAGTGTAGGAGCTGTCTAGCGAGTCGACCTGAAGTCTGAATGATGAAGGTTCGTTCTTGCTCTTCTCATGTCCGAGCACCATTAGATGCTGTACTGACCACCTCTCTGAGCAGTCATGACTCATCAGCAAATCGCGCGATCCCCTCCCGTCGTCGAGACACGACCCGAAAACCCAGTTTCGCTCAACGTCTCGCTTCACACCGCTCCCAACGGCGAGAACGGCCCAACTGAGCATGCGGACATACTCGTTGAAGTAGTTGAATCGGCCTCTGGTAACCGAGGAACAGATGGAAATGCAGTGTCGCCTCCAACATCGCACATTACTCTTTCTTCCGATTCAGACGACGACGATGGTGACAACAACGCCAGATCAGATGAAGCTTCGAGCGACTCCGATTCGTCTTCATCTATATCTATCCAGTCATACGCTTCTTCATCTCCCGAACCCTCCCCACAACGTCGTCCCACCATCAAAAGTCGACCTCGCAGAACTACAACTTCTTCGAAAGACGTTCTTCCTCCCGCTTCTCCCACTCTCGGAATTCCTTACTCTCAGGTCGACCCTCGAACACTTCCTCCTGATCATCCTCTTCCTCGTCCAACTTTCGATTTCGACATACTGAACTACGCACCTCATCGGAACCCTTCGAAACCAGCCAGATGGATACCGCCGGAGGAGAGAGAGCTCGGAGAGGAGTTTGATCGATTGGAGGCGAAAAAGGTAGAAGAGAAAACGAAACGATTGAGAGAACAAAAGGTGACGAGAGAAGCATGGGAAGGAGAGAAGAAATGGGAAAGAGAGTGGAAAAGAGTTGCTTGGCAGAAACGAGAGCTTCCAAAGGATGAACAGAAGTATCAAGCGTCAGTGAGTATCTCTGCCTGACACCGTTTCAACGAAGACCATGCGAACTGACCCCTGGTTCTTCGTTCGTTTGCTTTAGAGTACCTTGCACTCTGCTGCATTCTTTCCCTACCCTCAATTGGAAGGTTTGGAATGGCTCGATGGAGTTTTTGTAACAGTTGGAGACGGATATGTAAGCTTTCAGTATTTCCCTTGTTCATAATCTCTTCAAACCGCCAACTGAATTTTTCAACTCGTATTTGGCAGATCAATTTCTATCGCTGTCCTTCGACCTCAACCTCGACTGCAGCTCCAGACTTAATCCAGAGAGTAGCTACACTGAGTCCGACGAAGAAAGGCGATGTGAGCTCAAATCTTCTTCCTTTCGCGACCAGAACGGAACTGACGAGATTTGTGGATAAATCTCTCCTTACAGCCGAAACAGGAAGAGTATCTTACTTGCGCGTGGTCCGTCAACACCACTACTTGGCCCTTCACGCCAATGCTAGCTGTCGCAGGAGTGGGTCGAGTGATCGAGCTGTATTTGATCGGTCGTCGTGAAAGAATCGAGAACGGCAAACGATTGGAGGAAGTTGTTGTTCACCTAGATCGGACCATCACTGGCCACGGCCATGTAAGCTTACAGTATCTGTCTCGTTGCACCTGCCACAAGAAGCTGATCAATTTCTCTCCCCTTCTTTCCTTCAGACGATTTATCAACTAGCTTTTCATCCTCAAAGACCTCATCTCCTCCTTTCCTGTTCAGAAGATCGTACGATTCGACTCTGGGATCCGACACTTCCCTGGGGCTCCAATCTCGAGGTTCAAAAAGTGGTGAAGCAGGAAATGGCAGCGAGAGAAGCATGGAGGACAGCTAAAACTGCCGGCAAGAAAATGAGGGGAGGAAAGAGGGAAAGATTCGACCCTCTCCGAGCGAGTAGATTATGGTTGAGGATGAGACCCAGAGTCGACGGAGAGTTAGTCGGATTGCTGACGGGACACGAAAGAGCTGTTTTCACAGCCGTGAGTTTCCTCTCTTTCCGATCCTTCCTTCGTTTGCTCAGACTGACTAATCGTGTGGCGAACAATCAACAGGATTTTCACCCGATCTATCCCCTCATTGTTTCGGGAGGAGCAGACGGACGGATTCGACTCTGGCAACTTCCTCCCTCGATCTTCAACGTTACTCCTACTTGGCCAACTCCTCCCGATCTATATCAGCATCCGCTTCCTCCTTCATCTCTCATACATCCTCCCGTCATAGAACCTTTCTTCTCAACAATACATCTCCATCCCGGTCAATGGCCTACTCAAGTTTCTTTCCTCGATTCCACTATTCCTACCATCTTGTCCATCGCTCCTCTCACTCACCCTCAAGCTAGTACCATTCCTCGAACTTCAATCAAAATCTCAACAATCGATTGTCTCTCGACTCTCCCGAACAAATCATTCGATTCTCATCTCGCTTCTCGCGATCTCACTATTTCGCAAGCGAAGAGAACCTCGAAAGATGGAAAAGATGCTCCGGAAGTAATCCCTCTCAAACCTAGATTAGCAATCGAAGAGCCGGATGATTTGGGATTCAGAATCGAGAGGGAAATCGTGCTTGAGGGAATGAACTGTTGCGTTGGAGACCAAATCGGAATTAGCAGAAGAGGACCTTTCAGACTATCGGCGAATACTGGAGGACGAGGGGAACAATTCTTTGTTGTACCTACAACGATCGACGACTCAGAAGAAACGCTAGAGGACGAAAAGGATGCCGCAGGCTTGTACTTCTTTCGACCTTTCACAGCACCGTCTTCGACAGCTGACTCTAATGGAACGACAACGTCTACGAATGGGAATGGAACGACAACATCTATGAATGCGAATGGAACGACAAAGTTGTATGGGATCGACTCGTCGAAGAAGGACAGGGTCTCGAAACTGTTCCCGGAGGATAGAGAACGCTCAATCTTCGACTACCACACCAGATTACGACCATCATCAATGATCAAATATCGACCTTCTCTTGAAGATGCTGGAGAGGTTAGGCGGGAAGAAGGATCGGATGAGGAGGGATCGATTCATTTTAGATGTGTTGCTGTTAGTCCTGGCAGAGGTGAATGGGTAGTCGCAGTAGGGGACGGAGGACGTCTCGCTCTGTGGAAAGAGGAGAGCGTAGTAGAAGCTTGAGCGGGAAAGGAGGAACATGTCAGGATGTGAGCCTGAAATTAAATGCTTCCGAGAGAAACTTTGCGATCAATTTGTTCCCTGTGACACTTCCCTCTCTCGCTTCGTTATTTCCGTGTCTCCCATATTGAGTCTCAAGGCGAAGCCACAGAGGTTCTCTGCGAGGTTTGTTGAAACCTTTTTGCACGTGACGAAATTGACCGATCATCTCGAGAGCTTCACCGCGATCTTCCTTCTTGTCCTCCACCCAATGGCAACAACGACGCCGTCTTTCTTCGGAGACAAAGTTTCCTATGCTATACGCTATGGGCCTCTAGACGAGCTCGTGCCATTGCTGCAACAAGCTGCACAGAATCCACCTGATCTCGACACTTCCGATTACTCTCTCCGTCTCCTTCTCTCGACACCTCTGCAAGCTACTACACGACCAGAGGCGTATCGGTGCAATGTATTCATGTTGCTATTGGCAGCTGGATGCGATCCTGATAGAAGGGGAGCGGACGGATCGAGAGTAGAGTGGGAAATTGATGGGTTAGGAGCAGAAGCTAGGAGAATCGTATTAGCCGAGCTGAAGGAAGCAAGAGCTTGTAAAGCAGAAGGCATAAGTTACGGGATCCGTGGGTAGATAGTTTCTCTCTCCAGTAACAACTTGAAGACGAGGTTGAATGACTGAACTTCTTCCTCGCAACTAGCTTCCGAAGCCGAAGAATGGGTTCGAGAAGAACTCGCAATTGTCGCAGAACTGAGGGAACTCGAACAAAAGAGGCTCGAGAGGGAGAGGAAGATAATTTTTATGGAGCTCGACAGAGAGATGGAAGAATTTGAAGCGAGTGAGTTCACTTATTTCCTCTTCGACGTTCATTGGCACTCGTTCTGACTTTTCATATGTAGGTTTCCGCCCTCCGCCGGAAGTTCCTCACTACGAAGAACCGGAGGAAGAATTGATGGATTACGAACAAGCTGTCGAAGATAGACCTCCTACCGCAGCTTCGCCTCCTCCTCAGATCTCATACGGCAACCCCACAATGATACAATCTGCACAAATCTCCGCATCTGCTCCTCCTCCGCCAACCTCTGAGCCTCCACGAGCAACTCCGATGGAACGAGACTTCCAAGAATCTGCACCGACGAAAGCTTGCGATCAGTCTTTACCACCCCAAGTCGCCTCACTCAGTCATTTGTCTCGTCATGACCAAACGACCTCCGCGGTCGCGCCAATCGCCTCGTCAGTCTTTCCTTCTTCCCTCGAGTCGACTTCCCCTTCTCTTGCGACTTCTTCTATCGCTCCTCTTCAAGCGAGTTCAAATCCTCTCCCTTCTTCAATAACGGCCCTCGAGTCTCCTCAAACTGTATCTCCAATGTCAATCTCACTGGGAGTCTCTCCCCTCTCTTCCATAACTACAGCAAAACCTTCTTCCCTTCCCGAATCAACTTCTCTCGCTCCTCCTTCAAAACCTTCCATCCCTCCTCCTGCCCTCCCAGTCACAGACTCTACAGCGAAACCTTACATCAGTCCCGCAGCAGCTCTCGCACCAAAGTCCATCGCGGCGAAACCCGCTCCGGGTCAAATCGGTTTCTCTCTCAACCGTCTTCCTCCTCGACGCACGGCCTCTTCCGCTCTTCCTGGGGCTTCGTCGAGTCCCTCCACCGTCAAAGATCCACTCACTACAACTCCTCTTGTCGAGTCTACCTCCTCCCGATCCCCTCCCAGGTCTTCCTCGACAACTGCTTCTCAGACTGCTGTTACGGCACCGTCACTCGACTCCGTCTCTTCTCCGGTACCTCCTCCTTCCTCACAAGTCCAGTCTAGAGAGAACTCCCAATCAGTCGATTCGAGTTCCAGCTCTTCAGCTCTCGTCGCCAACGAATCTCCTCAATCTGAGACTCAACCCGCAACGAGCACGACTCAGATGAGCGACACTTCTGTCAAGAACATCCCCCAGGCTGGAGCTCAAGTCAAAGCTGGACTGGCGAAACCGAAACGATCGAGATTGCCTTCGAGCATGAAATCAAGACTTTCAAGTGTATCGAATGGAACAGCTTCGATCGATAGCAGCAGGACTACTTCGATCTCGAATGATTCCCAGCCGACTTCAACTTCCGCTCGAGCTCCGAACCTCGGAGGAGGAGAAACCTCGGCACCTACCTCCGCAACTCCATCATCTGCGAGTCCCTCAGGTCTTAATTCTCAGTACAACGAATCTTCTCGCTCGCGTCTCCCACCTCGACGTCCCTCGACCCAGACATCCTCTTCGCATCAATACACGGTCATGTTCCGTAAACTCCCTGACTTCGTCACTCCCTCGATTCTCAAGCATTTCTTAACTCACGGTCCTAGCTCTTTCGACTCGATCAAACTCGCCTCGGAAGTATTTCATCTAGATAGTCTTATAGAGCTGGGATCGGTGAAAGTACCGGAGGAGAAAAGTCTTTCATTACCAGCTCCGAGGGAGGTGAAATGTTGGGATTTTGAGGGAGGGAGCGGAAGAGCTCAGAAGAGAGGAAGCGCTTTATATGGGAGTGAGGAGGAGGCTCAGAAGGTGAAAGAGCTCTTCAATGAAAAGAAACTGGTCGAGGCTGGTGTAGGAGGAGGGATCGAGATCTTTGTCGTTTCAAACGGAAACGCAAAGGAAAATGAGAATCGTAATGGCGATGGGTTTAATTCTCCAAGAGCTACTTCTCCAACACCCGACTATCACCAGTCTTCTCGTAGCCGTCTTCTGTCAAAGGTCCCAACGGGTAGTCAACCGCCAGGAGGAGGAGGAGGAGGCATCGCAAACTACAACGATACCTCGGCTGATCCCTCTCAACTCACACAACAAACCGCTCCTCAGGCTATCCCTCATTCAGTAGCTATTGATAACACCCCTTCTCAAAGCCCTGCACCAATCGCTCGAGAACCAGCCATCGCAATCTTCACCAAGCTCCCTCCCATCATTACTGCAAACTCTTTCAAGCACTACCTCACATGGGGTCCTCAAGCATACGACGGAGTAACTATGGAACAACTCCGAGATCTCGATAGACTCCTCGAAGCGGGAATAGTGCTACCCCCTCTCGAACCAACGCTTTCGACACCGCCCGTACCTCGTCAAGTCAAAATTTACGAAACTGATCTTAACTCCAGAGGTGCGGAGGTTGTCTATGATTACAAGAGTGACCTCCGCAAGGTCTACAAGCTGTTTGGAGGCAGGAAAATGTTCCCCTGCTTGAACGGAGGCGGAATAGGCGTTAGAGTTTGACGATGCTCCTTTTTTCTTCTCTTTTTGTTTTTTGTCCTGTTCTACTCTTTCCCTTGTTGATGTACTGTATATTGCCTTTCTTGCAATTCTTCTTGGTCTTGGGTTACGCAAGCTGCCCGTAAAAAATGTGAAACTTCTCGTCTGGTGGGAGAGAAATCGAACGCGACTGTTTATCCATCGCTACTCATTCAAATCCACGACTTTCTTCAATACCAGCATCTCAGCAGTTCATTTGTGATTTATTAGACCGCACAGAAGCGGCGCAGATTCGCCCAGGCCTGGCAGGAAAGAACTTCAACTCATTGAACATTCAATTGTTTTCCGACCCTCAGCAGGTTACAGCAAGCTCTAGGTAAGCATTTCGCTACTCTACATTCTATGTTTGAGCTAACGAGTATCTATATGACAGCGAATGAGGGTAACCGAGTTGATCTTGGATGGGTTCAAATCTTACCCTGTTCGAACCAGTATCGCAGGATGGGACTCGTCGTTCAATGCTATCACTGGACTGTCAGTATCTCGCTCGGTTGAATCTCTCTCCCGCTTTACGTAGACTGACGACTAGGATTGGATCGGTTTAGCAACGGTTCGGGTAAATCAAACATTCTCGACTCAATCTGCTTCGTGTTGGGTATCACCAATATGACTACGGTAAGCCCCAGGCTGCCCTACTCCATTAAGGACGCGAAACGGAATGATCAGAAGCTGATCGTTGACTGATATTCAGGTTCGCGCCCAAAACTTGTTGGATCTGATTTACAAACGTGGTCAAGCCGGAGTCACTCGTGCTTCAGTTACTATTGTATTCGATAACTCGGACAAATCTTCAGCTCCAGTCGGATTTGAGAACATGGCGGAAATTTCAGTAACTCGTCAAGTCAGTTTTCGATTTCTTCGACCTTTCGTTAATGCAAGTCGATTGACGACTTGCAATATTGTTTCTGTGCAGATTTCGGTCAACGGTCAGAGCAAGTATCTCGTTTGCGGTCATCGTTCTACTCAACAACAAGTTCAGAGTTTGTTTCAAAGTGTTCAACTGAATATCAACAATCCTAATTTCCTGATCATGCAAGGTCAGTTTACAATTTTCTGGTCTACTTTGCTCCTGTGATAACGGAAACTGATCGTAATGAGCTGGTGAATAGGTAAAATTACGAAAGTTCTCAATATGCGACCCCAAGAAATTCTCTCAATGATCGAAGAAGCAGCTGGAACTAGTATGTTCGAAGAGAAGAAAGACAAAGCGATCAAAACTATGGCGAAGAAGGAGAAGAAGCTAGAAGAGATCCTGTCACTACTCAACGAGGAGATTACACCTAAACTGGATCGATTGAGGGAAGAGAAACGAGTTTTCTTGGAATATCAGAAAACGCTGAGCGAGTTGGAGAAATTGAGTAAACTGGTTATCGCTTACGAGTGGTTGCAGGATCATGCGAAAGTTGAGAAAGCGAGGGAAGCTGTCGAGAAAGGAGAAGAGAAGAAGAAAGAAGCAGTCGCTGCTAGGAGTCGGATGGAGGGCGAGATTGGAAAGATGGAGAAAGAGATGACAAGGATCGAAAAGCAGAGAGATGCTGTGAGTCCTTTGCTTGATCCTTCTCTGTGATGACGAATCGACTGACGATTCCGGAATTTCGTCCGTTTTGTCTTGGTCAGGAACTCGCGAAAGGAGGTAAAGTCGCAGCGCTCGAAAAGCAACTCAATGCGATCGATATGGAGATCGCGAAGCTCAAGACTCAAGCTGATGGAAAGACGAAAGAAATTAAAGAGGAAGAGCACAAGATCAAAGAGCTCGAGCGAAATGCGAAAGAGGTAGGTTTTTTTCCCTCTAGCTTCTCTGAACTCGTCCCGACCTCAGGCTGACTACTTCACAAATCGGATCAGCTCATCCAACAACGAGAAGCTCGCGAAGCCTCAGCTACCAAAACTTCCGAAACTTTCGCTGCCAAACAAGCCGCATTCGATTCAGCTGTCGCCTCTCTCGCTTCTTCCGAAGACCTCCTCCAAACGATCGAGTACGGAAAAGGTCTTTCGAAAGATGCCAAATCATCTGGATACGAAGGACAACTTGCCGCAGCTAAAGAACTAGCAGGATCTCTCGCTACCGAAGGTCAACTAGCTAAGAACCGAGTCGAGTCGCTACAGAAAGAGCTCAAGGACAAGGAACCGAAAGCGAAGAAGGCAGCTTCGGAGAGCAAAGGGTTGATGCAGAACCTCGAGCATGCGAGAAAAGAGAAGGGAGATTTGGAGAAGAAACTGAAAGCTTCTGGATACGATGAAGCTCAAGAGGCCGAGTTGAGTGCTAGAAGGGAAGAAGAGATCAGTCAGTTCGAGCAAGTCAAGCGGGTTAGTCGACTTTCTCTCTTCTTTCTCAACCTCAGGAGCTGAGCTGACTCGGCCTTTCGGGTAGAAACGAGACGCGAAACGGAACGAAGTATCTCGTACCGACTTCCGAGCAGATGACCCTTATCCCAACTTCGACCGTACTTCCGTCTACGGTACCATCGCTAGTCTCATCGAACTTGACGAAGCGAATTCTGCCGCTGCGACCGCTCTCGAAATCGCTGCCGGAGGACGACTCTACAATGTTGCAGTCAAAGATGACTCGACCGTCTCAGCGTTCATCAAGGCAAAGACGATCAAAACTAAAACGATTCTTCTTCCCGTTTCGAATCTTCAAACCCAGGTCGCCGAAAGGAATCGAGTGGCAGCAGCAGAGAAGCACGGAGCGAAACTCGCCCTCAACCTCATCAAATACGACAAGAAGGTCTCTCGAGCTCTCGAATACGTTTTCGGCAACGTTCTTATCGCGCCGAACAAGCACATCGCGAAACGATGCACCGATGATCCAGCAGTTCGAATGAAGTGTGTCACTTACGACGGAGACGTTTACGATACCTCAGCTGGAATGAGTGGTGGATCGACACCGAACGACAAGGTACTCGTCAAGGTTCAAGAGTTGAGGAGGTTGGAACAAGAACTCGCGAAACGAAGAGCTAGTCTGGAGGAGATTGATCGTCAACTCGAGCATTCGAAAGGTGCCGTCGACCTCAAGAACGCTCTCGACACGAAAACGCACGCTCTCGCCCTCCTCGAGAAATCTGTTGCCAACAGCAATGCTACTCGAGTCAGTTTCAAACCATTCTCTCCCTCTCACTTTGTCCGCTCGCCTCTGACCACTCGCTTCTCATGTTCAGATAATCGCTGAAGTCGAACAACTCAAGAAGACGATCGCTGAGCTTGAAGAGAAAGGCGAAGAGTTACGATCGAAAATTAAAGATGCTCAATCTGAAGTCAAACGAATCGAACGAGAGATGAGCGAGCTACAGAAGGATAAAGGTGGAAAGGTCAAACAGATCAAAGCTGATATCGTCAAGAAGAAAGCGGAGGTTGCCAAGTTGGAAGAAGCTGTCGCAGCGCTACGAAACGATGCCATGACTGATTCGATCGAAGTCGGTGAGTCTTTCTTTCGTTTCCTCCCTCTTTGTTGTGATAATACAGACGCTCATCAACCTCCTCCGATCCACTTGTAGACCAAATCAAAAAGGACATCGCGTCAAGTGGAACCGAACTAGCCGAAGCTCGAACTTACCTCACTTCCCTACGAGAAGCACTCTCGACTGCTCAGGACAAGGTCGCAGCTTCAACCAAGGAGTATCGCTCGATCGAATCCAAAATCGCAGAAGAAACGAAGATGATCACGGCTTTCAACGACGAGCTCGATTCTTTGAAAGATGCGATCAATGGCAAGAAGAAAGATATCGTCGACAACGATCTCAAGATTACTCAAGTTGAGAAAGATGTCGAGAAGGCGAAGAAGGATGCTAAAGATGCTTCGAACAAGGTTGCGAAGCGGGAAGCTGAGTTCGAATGGATCCAAGACGAGTGCCGGTAAGCTCGAATTCTTCCTTTTCCTTCTTTCACGTCGAGGAGAAGGAGCTGACTTCAGTCTCCTCGCAACAAGCACTTTTGGAAAGGAGAACTCGCCTTACAATTTCGCCGGTCTCGATATGGCGAACGCGAGAGAGAAGTGTCGCCAACTCGAGGAAAATCATCGCAAGATGAAACGCAAAGTTAATCCAAAGGTGTTGACCATGATCGACAGCGTAGAGAAGAAGGAGAAAGACCTGTTAGCGATGTATCGTCAAGTCGTCAAGGACAAAACCAAAATTGAAGAGACCGTAGCTAAACTCGACGAGCACAAGAAGGAGACTCTCGAAAAGACCTGGGGGATCGTCAATACGTCAGTCCTCATATCTCGTACTACAGTCGAGTCGAATGAATAAACTGACATGTTTACTCTCGCAGCGAATTCGGCAACATTTTCGCTGAACTTTTGCCTGGCAACTTCTGCAAGCTTCAACCTCTCGAAGGTAAAGAGATCACATTCGGACTCGAAGTGAAAGTGAGATTGGGTCAAGTTTGGAAAGCTAGTTTGACAGAGTTATCAGGAGGTCAAAGGTGAGCTCTCTTTCTGCTTTTTCAACTAGTTCCGGAGAAGCTGAATCGGTTTTCTTCCGCAGATCTCTGATCGCCCTGTCTCTCATTATGTCTCTACTGCGCTTCAAACCGTAAGCCTTCTTACCGTTCAGTGCTATGTCTAACGATAGCTGACTTTCTTTCTCATTGCTCTCCGCAGAGCACCGATGTACATTCTCGACGAGATCGATGCTGCTCTCGATCTTTCTCATAGTGAGATCTCAAACCTTCACTTAACTCCTGCCGACACAAGAAGCTGACCTCCATCTCTCCTTTTGCCAGCTGAAAACATTGGTCGACTTTTCCGAACTCGTTTCAAGGGAAGTCAATTCATCGTCGTTTCCCTCAAAGACGGTCTCTTTGCAAATGCGAATGGTGCGTTCAGCCTCTTTGACCTGTCTAGCTAGCTAGCTTTGCTGACCCTCATTCCACGTTTCTCCTTACAGTCCTTTTCCGAACTCGATTCCGAGATGGAACAAGTATCGTCGAACGGACGAGTCAACGCTCAAGTTCTGCTTTGTACGACAAGGAGAATGTCGGTGGACCTCGTGCTGGAGGAGCTAGGAAGAGAATTAGTGGGGCCGCAGACTAGAAAAGAGAGAAGAAGAGTTGTTGATTTGCGTGCGAGTTTCTTTCTATTTTTTTCGACTTTCTTTATCACGCCTCGATTGTCTTATCACCACGTATTATGTGTACCTTCCAACTGAAGTCCTCTATTTCCGATTCAGCTTCTATCGTGTCTCACTTCAAGAACGAAACGAAAGGAGTCAGTACATCCCGTTCCTTTATGAGTGAGGTGGAAGCTCTAGACGAGCACGGGGCAGACTCTCTCTACTTTCAGGTTCAGCGCTTCGAAGTAGACTTCAATGAGGTTGAAGCTGGATTTAGACGCGACTTGGTTTGAGACTCTCGGAGCTTTCGACTGCGAAAAGCCGAAGACTCACTTTTCCCTTCTCTCTCTTGCTCTGCCCCTTGCCACATCCTCACTTTCAACTCGGCACAATAGGAAAGATGGATTTCCCTATCCCTATCGTACAACTTGGTGCTCTAGTCGTTGGTTGGTGGTTATTCAAAGTGGTTCAAGTTCTTCATTCAACTCGGTGAGACAAACAATCTCTCTCACAACCTGTTTCTTTCCCAGGCAACCGACGAGTACGTCTCTTGTATACAGTGGTCAACCTGGATTCGTTGCCCTCATTCGTCCTTACAGCGAGTATGGACAAGTTTTCTTCCCTCTTCACTGGCGTCTCAATCTCGGAATCGGCAAAGTTTGGACTCTCCATACCGATCTCTATCGCAAGTACAACTCGAACGTTCTCGTAGTGCCTTCACTCTTCCCTCCCGTCGTCACCATACTCGTTGCAGATGCTCAGGTGTGTTCGCGGATACTCTAATTCTCCTCTCTTCTTCTTCTTGCAAGCTGAACTCTATCACCGGAATCCCTCGGTAGGCTATCAATCAAGTCAACAACGACCATCAGCATTTCATCAAAGACTCGATCTCGAATGGCAGTATCGCAAAGTTGTTTGGACCTAGCGTTCTCACTCTCGAAGGATCTGAATGGAGGAGGCATCGTAAAGTTGTCGCTTCCGCTTTCTCAGAACGAAACACCTCGGCTCTCTGGGATTCTACCGTCGAGCTTACTGAGAAGTGGATGGAAGACCTTCAAACTCGCGCTGGAGAAGGAAAAGCGGTTTCAGTCAAAAACACTGAAGAAATTTGGGCTTGTCTCGCGCTTCTCGTGAGTCCCTCGCTCCCCTTCTCTTCTGTGTGGCACTCAAATACTGACAAGAAATGATCCATATCAGATCATGGGAAGAGCTGGATTCGGGATCGATTTCGGTTGGCCTTCAGCTCTCTCTTCTCGCAACGACGACGACAAAGCAACCTCTTCTCAAGCCTCATTCTACAGCGCTGCTTCCTCTATCCTCAACAACTGGATCCCTCTCGCTTTCGTTCCCAAGATTTGTCTTCGCCCGATTCCCCTCAACGCTTCTTTCAAACGAGCTGTCGAAAACAAGGAAGTTTTCGAGAGGGAATTGAGACAAGTCGTAGCAAAGAGAGTTGAGGAAGTCAAGATTCTTGGTAAAGGGGAAGGTGACGACAAGTGTGACATCCTCACTCTCCTCTGTCGTGCGAACGTTCTCGAAGGTGCTAAAAGTAAACTCTCCGACGAAGAACTTTGTAAGTTCTCCTTTCTTTTCGCTTTCGCCGCTTTTCATTGAGAGTCATGCTGATGGTTTCTGCGTAATAGTCAGTGACGCTTTCGTCTTCCTCATCGCTGGTCATGGTGAGCTTTGACTTTTCTACCTTTATCGATTTCGCGTTCGGAAAACGCCTTGCTCACGCCTCGTTTTCGCTCACTGATACAGAAACTACTGCTGGAACTATTGCCGCCATGTTCGCTTTCCTCGCTATCTACCCTTCCTATCAAGATGCCATCTTCAATGAAATTTCCGCTCATCTCGAATCTGGTGCCAACTTCACCTACTCCTCTTCGTACCGTTCCCTTCCTATGACTCTCGCTGTCGTACAAGAAACTCTTCGTCTCGCTGGTCCCGCTCAAGCTCTCCTCAGAAAATCTACTGGCGCTACCGTTCTCCCTTCGAGAACTGTCGCTCAAGATGGTACTTTGGCTGAAGGAAACTTCATCAACGTTCCCGCTGGTGCTCACGTCAGGGAGCACGTTCAAGGAGTTCACTACACCAATGTCTGGGAAGATCCTACCGCTTTCAAACCTGAAAGGTTCCTCGTCGACAAAGAGGAGCTCGCTGAACAGATGAAAGCTTGTGAGTACTTTCCGCTCTCACGACGACGCGGAGGTCGAGCTGACTAGTCTCAAACTGTAGTCTTGCCCTTCAACTCTGGATCTCGTGGTTGTCCTGGTCGTCAATTCGCTCTCGGTGAGCTCACCTTCTCTTCATTTGTCGGAACCGAGCTCGAGACTAACTCTTTCGCTTGATAGTCGAATCGGTCGCTCTCGTCGCTTCCGTCATTCTCAAGTACAAGATCGAGATTCCTGCTCACGAGAAGGAAGAATGGTCTTTGAAAGATGGAGAATCAGAGAACGATAGGCGTGATAGAGTCCTCAAGGTGAGCTCACTCAATCTTGCCTACCTCTGGATCGCTCACATTGACCCTAAAACTCCTTGACAGCCTCTCAACTTCTTCGCTCTCGCTCCTCACGCTATCGACCTCGTTTGCGTTCCTCGTGATTGATCGAATCGAATCGCTGTCTCTCTCGTTTTGTTGTTACTACCATATCTACCGCTACTCTTCCCTTCCTCCGTGTAGTAAGATCTGTCTCTACTCGTTGTTTGCAAGTTTTCAAGCTCCCATGTTGGTTGAGCGCACTTTCAATTTCTTCGAGGCGCGATTGAAAGGTTGAGCTCTGACTGTGCTTTCCTTTCTCCGAAAACTCACTGACGGCTCTCGTGGCAGAATAAGGCGTCCGTACTGCAGCGCGACAATCGCGGCGAGCCACTGGTCTGTACGAATTCACGGAGTTCATCGATTCCCTAGACAAGTTCGACGCTTAACCTGATCGATGCCCCGCGCATGGTCTCGATGTACTCCGTCGACAATGCACAGTCAGCTCTCAAGCAAGAGAGGTTAGTGAGGACGTGTAGATATCATCACAAAGAGAGGTGGGAACGAAGAGGTATCAAGTTCCGTTTGAAGAAGTCAAAATAAAAATGAATGGATAGAGAATCGAAAGACGAAATGAACGAGGGGGTAACGACTCTAGTGTACAGACAAGACAAGACAATATAAGATTGGGAAACGGTGGATCATCAATTGGAGACTTCTGCGCGACTTCGAGGAGGACGTTGAGCTTGTTTCGATTGACGTTGCTCGTCTTCGTCGTCCACATGTAGCTCGGAAAGCTCCTTGTTATCTGTGAGCCGAGGGAAAAGGTCAATTGTCTGTAGAGAAAAGAGAGGTAGCGATACAACTCACCTATAGCAACACTTCGAGTCTGATTCGCAACTTTGTAAATTCCGATGAGTCGTGCAGAGAGCTCGAACATATTCTAGATTTGGTCAAGGCGGTCAGTGGGCTGTACAAACTCATCGGGAAGTTAGAGACTTACGTTGCGAAGAGAGATGATGATGAATTGAGCATTCTTTGTTCGATCTTTGATGTAGTTGGCGACAATCGATACGTTCCGGAAATCGAGAGCAGCATCAATCTCGTCCATGAAGTAGAGCGGTGTAGGCTGAGAACGAAAGCGAAGAGTCAGATTCGTTGTGAGAACCAGGAGAGCAAGACAAAACTTACCTTGTACACGTGGAGAGCGAAAACGAGAGCGAGCGAAGAGAGGGTCTTCTCTCCTCCGGAAAGGTTCGAGATATTCTTCCAACTCTTTTTGGGAGGCATGACTGAGAAGAGAATACCTTCCGAGAATGGATCAGCTGAATCGTAAAGTTCAAGTTCAGCGTTTCCACCGAGAGTGATCATCTGAGATCGAACGAATCATGGTCAGTGAGCACACACAGAGGAGCGACAGATATAGAGAAGGCATACCTGGTACATCTCTTTGAGCTTGTTTGAGATGATACCGAAACCCTTCATGAATTGCACTAATCGTTGGTTTCGGAGTTCAGTGACTTGATTCTTCGCACTGTCCCAGTCTCGCGACACTGCTTCGAATTCTTCAGCTCGCTTTCGGAACTCTTCGTTGCGGCGGCGATACTCTTGCAAGACGGCGAGATCGGCGGTGTTCTTCTCCAGTCGTTCTGCGCGAGACAAGCAGAAAGATCAGCTCGGACCTGGAGCCAGCGGCAGCTGAGGAGACATGCGTACCTTCTAGGAAAGCAATGTCTGCTTTGAGCTTCTTGCCGTCAATCGAGTCAATCTCCTCCGGTTCGAGGACTCGGAGAACGTCTTCGAATTTGACCTTTCGTACAGCGTCTTCGTCTTCATCATCGTCGTCATCGTCGTCGAGTCTATGAGCATGAAAATTGTCAGCGAAAGACGGTTAAGACGAGAAAAGGAGAATTGAGCTCACTGATGAGTTTCAGGCATCTCGAGCTCGCCAAGTTTAGCAGTCCAATGATCAAAGATGCGGTTCATCTCCTTGAGCTGCTTCTCGTGATCGTTGAACGTAGCTCGGAGCTTAGCCTACGATGGGCAAAGATTGAGAGAGTCAGCGTACAGCAAGAGTATAGCAGAAGGAGGACCGGAGAACTCACTTCGAGCTTCTTGAACTCGATAATAGCACCTTCTTGCTCGTCGAGTTCGCTTTTGAGCGTCTGGAGCTCTTCCCGTTTATCAGAAAGAGCTTCCCGGATACTATCGACAGTCTCCCGGATAGGATCCATCTCTGCCGTGTTGGCTTCGAGTTGTTCAATGATCTCTGCGATTTCAGCTTGAGTCTCTTCGAGCTTGGCTGTGTTGGCTTCGACGTTCTTGAGGAGCTTGGCGAGGTCCTTCTCAGCTTTAGCTTTACCAGTTTTCGCCTTGACAAATCGGTCTTCGTTGTGCTTTATCTGATCTTGCAAGTCGGAAACTTTCGCTTTCTGCGACTTGAGCTTGAGTCCACCGACCTCCTCGATTTGCGCTTGAAGCTTGTTGATTCGTTCCTCGTAAGTAGAGGCTTTGGTTCGGAGCTTGTCGAGTTCCTTCTCGAATCCTTCGATGGATTTGGCGAGTTGAGAGATTCGCTTGACGTCTCCAGCATCAGGTTTGCTCTGAGATCTATTAGTGCAGAAATAGAGTGAGCTATTGAACTCGAACAGAACTGCGATCCAGTGAAAGAAACTCACTGTAGTTCTTCGAGCAGTTCTTCCTTCTCGGCAGCATCCTTCTCGTTCGCTTCGAGATCCATTTCCCGTTTCGGGATCTCATTTTCGATAGCTTGAAGTTGTTTCTGAAGCGCCCTCAGCTCATCTTCAACTTTCTTGTGATCGTCGAGGAAAGCTCGGAGTTTCGTAGTAGCCGATTCTTCGTCTTGCTCGAATCTTGCAACTTGTTCGGGAGAGAAATCATCGGCGGCAATCTTCGACGACATCTTGCCTCTGATCGGTCGAGAACCTCCAACTTGAGCAGCACCGGAAGCTTCAGCGATGTTTCCGTCGACCGTGACGACCCTCCATCTTCTTCCGTCGACTTTTCCGGAGGAGACGGCGTGAGCTTCATCCCAAGTCTTCGCGACGAGGGTGTTTCGTAGGGTGTGAAGGAAGACGGGGGCGTAGATACGGTCTTTCGGAGTGACAAGATCGAACAGTCGACGAGTTTCACCGGGAGTTTTGATCGGAGAGAGGTCGACTTGGCCGAATCGATCGAGAGCTAAACATTGAGCACGACCGATGTTGTGCTTGCGAAGGTGTTCGAAAATGGTTTCGGCAGTTTCACGAGAGTCGACGACGAGGGAGTCGAGTCCTCCAGCGCCAGCAGTTGAGATGGCGACGTCGTACTTGTCGTCGATACGTCCGAGATCTCCGAGACGACCCTGAGCATCACGCAACGAGGTGATTAGCTACAGAGTAACGACGAGTCAAGAAACGAAAGAGGAGCTCACGTGGAAACCTGGAAGACGACCTTGCTCTTTCAACTTGAGAACCGCTGAGAGTACGTCTCCAGCCGAACGACGTGCTGTTTGAGAAGCTTTTGCCTCGGCAGTCTTCGAACGAGCGTCGGCGACCTTCGTTCTGTATTTCGTCTCATTGGCTTTCTCAGCTTCGAGACGTTCTCGAGTTGAAGCAACTTCGGATGCGACTGCTTTACGCTGTTTCTGAAGGACTTTGAGCTCGTCAAGCTATCGTGAGTAGGTCAGGGTGTCAGTTCACGTTGCGGGTTTCTCAGAGGTTGAGGGCAAGGAGACGCTCACCTTGGTAGTTCGGCTCTCTTTCAACTCTTCCAGCTCGGCTTCAGTTCGCTCGATGTCTGCTTTGACACTCTCTCCTCGTCCTTTGAGATCATCAAGTTGTTGCTGAGCGATCTTGATCTCGTTTTGTTTCTCTTCGATTTGTTCCTTCCAAGGTGCCAGAGCTTGTTGTTCGGTTTCGATTTGCGTCGAGAATCCTTCGATCTTGTCTGTAGACATACGCGAAGAGTACAATCAGCACTGTTAGAGAGAAAAGAGAGTTCAGAGGACAGAGACTCGCCTCGGAGAGCATCCATGACTTTGCCCAACTCAGCTTGTTCTCTCTCGAGTTCTCCCTTGAGTTTCTCCTTCTCTCCTCCAAATTTCTCGAGAGTCTCTCCGTTGTTTCTGATCGCGTTCTCTGCTTCACTCTTGGCATGTCGATCTTCGGTAAGAGACTTTTCGAGTTTCTTGATCTTCGACGTTGCAGCTTTTCGTTGTTCGGTGAGAGAAACGTCAGTCTTCTTGAGTGTTGCGAGGTCCTTCTCGATCCGAGAAACTTCATCTTCGACAGCCTAACTCTCGACAATACAGAGTCAGTCACTCTGTAGTAAGGCTGAAACGAGCGAGGGAAGAGTGACGGTTCTTTTTACCTTGCATTCAGCTTTTTGTTGCTCGTAGTAAGTTTGATCTTCGGCGTATTTCTCACGATCAGCTTTCTGCTTCTCCATCTCTTCATCAAGTGCTTGTTTTGCAGCAGCCTGCAAGCACAAATTCGGGTATCAGTCGCGAGAACGAGTTTAGGAGAAAACGAAACGATGGGAAATGTCGAACTCACAGCTCGTGTTTCGACTTCAGTCTTGTCAGCTTGAGCCTGGTGAGCATTTCGTTGATAAAGCTGGTTTTGGAGCGAGACGAGTTCGAGTTGATCTCGGAGATAAGAATCGGCATCTTTCTTTCGGGACTGTGAGGAATTCGATGAAGTCGAGATCAGCAATAGTTCAACTGCTAACGTCTGTGAAAGCAAAGTCATGGACTTACCTCAAGAGCTCCTTTTTCCTTCTCTACAAGCTTGACTCGATTCATTTGAGATTGTCGTTCGTCTCCTAACTTTTCAACTTCGGCGAGTGCTTCTTCGATTTGAGGTTTGTACCTACGAGGATTCGTCGTATTAGTTAAGGAGATATCTGACTCGAAAAAGAGGAAAAGCTGAAGCTCACTGAGCAGTACCGATGATATCTTCGAGATACTCGAGCAAACCTTCGTCCGAATCGTTCGCACCTTTCGGTTTCATTTGGGCGATACTTTCGACCTCTCCCTGACAGCGGAGACGAAAAGGTTGTCAGATTCGACTCTGCTGGATAGAAGGGAGAAGAGCTTACCTGGAGAATCAAGAATCGATTATGGGTCAAATCGATTCCTCGACCTAAAAGCAAAGTCTTGACTTCTCCAGCAGTCACGTTCTTCCCGTTGACAGTGTACTTTGTCGTGTTGTCTCTTCGAACAGTGCGTGCCACGACGAGTTGAGAATTTGGAACAACCGAGAAGTTGTCTTTGCCTCCGGGCTAAAGCGAGCGAATCTTCGTCAGCGTCCCTATCGAATGGAGGCAAAAGAATGAAAATTGATGCTCACAAGATCAATGACTTCTCTGAACCAAACTTCGACGGTAGCGAAATCGCAACCTCCTTTGCTCCAGTTCTCTTCTTTCTTCTTTCCCTTTGCTCCCTTTCCTGCTTTTCCTTTCCCTTTCTTCTTTCGCCCGACTTCTTCCTCACTGTCCTCATCCTCGCCTTGCTCCCATTCCATGCCTTCTCCTCCTTCCTCGTTCTCATGCTCGTTCTCGGCGGAATCGGAAGGAGCAGGTCCAGAATTGTGAATGAGCTCGGAGAACTTTCCTTGACGCATCTTGGAAGCTCTGAAACCAAACACGAAGAGGAGAGCGTCGATCGTGTTTGATTTACCGGAACCGTTGGGACCGACAATCGAAGAGAAAGACTGAAAAAGAACGAGCTCAGATCAGCTCGCAGTCCCTCAAGGAAGAGAGGCAAGAGGGGTGAAGTAACTCACTTTGTGGAAAGGACCAATCACTCCTCGACCTTTGTAGGACTTGAAGTTTTCCAAGACGAGTTGATGAATGACTAGACGAGGTTTTCCTTCTAATTCTTTCTCCCTCGCTGCGGCGATTGAAGCGTGATCGATAGCTGCTTGTCGAGCGATAGATGCGAGGGCAGATGCGGTGAGAGCAGTAGGAGGTGCAGGTGGTTGAATCTCAGGTTTAACTGCTTCTGGGGGACTTTCTTTGCGAGAACGAGACGAGGGAGAAGGGGAGGGAGGGACTGCAGCATCGGGTTGCTGGGCTTGGGCAGCGGAAGGGGCTTGTTCTTCGTCGACTTGAGGGTTTTCTGCTCCTTCAGGCTCATCCATCTCTTCGTCGGAATCGTCAACGACCCTTCGCTTCTTTTGGGGAGTTTGCTTTTTCGATGAGGAACGTTTTCGAGGAGTAGTTTGAACTTGTTCCTCCTCTTCAGGGATAACCTCCTCCTCCTCCTCATGAGTTTCCGCTGTACCTTCTTCCTCATCGACGCTTACTTCCTCCTCCTCGCCGGCTTGATCAGGTTCAGGTGTGGGCAAAACAATCGAAACTCGAGGTTTCCCTTTTCCCTTTTTGACAACTGGTTTAACTTCCTCCTCTTCCTCCTCTGAATTTGCTTCCTCCTCATCCTCGATTCCCTGTGTAGTTTCTGCTTCCTCTTCCTCTTCCTCCTCGTCAGAATCCTCTTGTCGAGGAGCGGGAGTCATTTCGGGAGAAGGAGGTAATTCGACTTTCTTCTTTCCTTTCGCCGACGCGACTGAGGCGGGCTTTCGGGAAGCATTCGCTCTCGATGAACGTGACTTGACTACCGGTCTCACCTCCTCCTCCTCCTCCTCTTGCTCAGAATCTTCTCCAACAATTGGTGTTTTCGATTTCCCACGCGCACTCCGACTACTTCCCGCAGCTGATTTCGAGGATCGAGCACTAGCTGCAGAAGTTGGTTTCTTGACTACTTTCCGACTGGCTGTCGAGGTAGAGCGTCGTGTAGGAGGTTTGACCTGTTCTTCCTCCTCCTCACTACTCTCTTCTTCTGTTTCCTCCTCTTCTTCCTCAGCAGATGATGCGTCGCTATCCTCTTCAGCTAGTTCTGGAGGCTGAGACGAGGCTGCTCTAGTAGATCGTCGTGTTGTAGCAGTTGAAGAAGAAGAAATTGGTTTGTTTGTTGTTGAACGACGAGTCGGTTTCTTCTCTAGAGAGTTTGGGGACAAAGGTTCGCGAGGTGGTTGAGATGTTTTCGAGGTTGTTGAACCTCTTGTTGTACGTCGAGGTGGCATGGCTTTGTATGGAGAAAAGGAGAAGAGCAAGCAAGGTGAAACGCGTTTTGATAGAAAATAAGCTCTTTCTTGAAACTTCACAGGAGCTACTGTCGTCTAGCTTATAGCGTGTATCATACCTTAACATGTATGTTCATCTGCCCAGGTATTGAGCAAAAACGGGAAAGAAAAGTCTCTCCCCACTTGACGAAATTTCTCTCTTGCGTCTCTCTCGTTCTCACTATACCACTTTCTCACATCGATAACCAGCTGGAAACATCACTCACACCATTCAGTCAGTCGAGGGCGACGCCCATCCAAGCCGCACGAACCTTACCCTTTCGTTCCCCTTCTTCTCAATTTCGACAATCACACAAAACTTCCTCACACACGAATTAGCGACTACAAGAGCCGAAGAGCAGAGTAGCAGCTCGGTAGCTAGGCAGGAAAGGAGCAGGCTCTCTTATCATTGAACGCAAACACTGTGAGTTTCCAATCTCCTCCTTCACATGCTTCTCATGGCGTAAAGACTGCAGAACGCGAGCTTGACTGACCCAAGTGCGTTCTATCTGTGGCTACCACAGGTAAACTGAAACGCAAACTGCTTTCCTCTTCCCCTCTCTTCCCAAACTCTCGCACCGCCTCCTTCCCTTCTCCTCCTCCTCATTCCTCTCAATGTCCGACGAGCTCGAATCATGGGATTCTGATCCAGACTTTCAACTTCCACCTGAAGGCATCCGACTTCCTTCTCATCCAATCGATTCCAATTCTCTCGATCCTCTCTCTCCCATCTCTTCCATTCCCTCTGATCCACCTTCGGCAGGAGACACTCAGGATTTCTTCTCTTTACTAGACTCGAAGCTTCATGACAAGGCTGAAGGAGAAGGAAGGAATGAGAAAGAAGACAGTTTGAATAGTTTGACGAGCACGGATTCGACAGTTTCTTCGACTGGGACCCTGAAAGGGATGATGCAAGACCTGACAATAGTCGATATCGAATCATCTAGTTGTGTAACCGGGAACGAGACGAAAGTGGAGAACGAAGCTTTCGTGAGAAGCGAGGAAGAAGAAAGAGAAAAGAAACCTTCAAAGATGCAGACGATTCGGTTAGGCTCTGATTTATCGAAACTTTTGAGCGGTGGAGGAGGAATCAGTAATCTTGGACGAGGGAAGGTGACGCATCTAGGAAGTACACCTCTCGGGAAAGCGGTCGAAGTTGGAGTTGGAGATTGGGATCAAGATTTAGATTTTGGAGATGGCTCTCGAGTTGATGCAGGAGACCCTCAGGATACGGATCCATTAAGGTTGAGCGGCACTGGAGGGAAACGAGTTGGAAAGAAAGCGAGCTGGACTAGTCATCTATCGATTGATGATAGCGACGAGGAAATTGAGGAAAAGGTTAGCAAGGACGGTCGTTCGACAGAGGTCACCTCGTCAGCAGCCGAAACTGCTGCTCCTCTTCGACAAAAGATCTCGATAGATTCCTTCAAGGACGAATCCGAAGAAGTTTCCGACCTCGATTTCGACTTGCCCTCTACTCAATCCACCTTCGACCTCTCACCTTCCCTCGCTCTCAACCTTCGTCCGAGTTTGAACTCTCTTCGATCAGAAACAGCTCAATCTGCTCCCCATCATCCTACCCGTGAATCTTCAAACGGTTCAACCTCGTCGATTCAAACCCAAATCGCATCTCCTCTCTCTCTACCTCCACTTTCGATCGGACCTGCTCCTTCTCGACTCTCGGTCATCTCATCTCATTCGAACAATACCTCGGCGGCTACCACAACCGACGACGAAGCCGGCGGAGGAGGAAGAGCTACCGAAGATTCAGATGCGGAATTCTTCCAAGACCTCGAATTACCCGCTTACTTCCTAGGAGGAGGTGGAAGTCATGCGAACGACAATCGTAGTGGATCGAGAGGACGCGGAGGAGGTACGACAACTCCGCCGACAAGTGATGGAGAATTCTCGTTCTCGGAGAAATCACCCTCTCCGAATTACCAAACCTCTGAATCAGGTTTCGACCAGCAACAACAGCAGAACAAGGTCGACTTACAACGACTACTCAAGGAGAAACTCGAATTGAGAGGTGGACGTGGATTGCTGTTCAGAACTAGTAGCAGCGGGTCTGTAGCTAGTCCGACGAAGGAACAGCTCGATGGCTTGGAGAAACATCGTGAACGAGAAGAAGAGGAACATGAAGCTGGGAAAGAGCTTTCTCTGTCGCAGTCGAAGGATCAGGGCTCGAAAGCGAAGGATGAAGAAGAAAGTTGGAATGCGGAAGACATGAGACAGAGGATGAGGACTATCTCGGGAGTCCGAGCTAGGGAAGCGGTGTTGGCAAAGAACTCGAGAAATGGCGCAGGAGGAGGAGGGACGAGGAGAACGAACAGCCTCGGAGGAGGAAAAGTACCACCTCTCCCTTCGTCTTCCTCAAGCAATGCCATCGCAAGACGGCCTATCACGGCTAGGAGGAGCGACACGACTCCTGTTGAGACTATACCTCGAGTTAGTGTTAGGAGTACTCTGAGCAGGAGTGGATCAACAGCGAGTGTCGCTTCTCAACCAATCTACCTTCCTTCTTCAAAATCTTCGCTTCCTCAAATCGTTCGACCTTCTTCAGCTCAATCTTCTCATGCCGCGACTGCTTCGACTACCTCTACTCGCAAAGGGCCACCACCAGCTCCGAGTTCTGCAAGTCGTGATCGAATTCGAACCAGAACGATGAGTCTTAGATCCGTAGGATCGCAATCCGACATTCGAGCTCCCCTCTCCGGAAGACCAAGATCAGGTAGCGGAGCATGGTCTGAACAAGCTTCAGTCAAATCTTCCTCTTCAGCTCCCTCTCATCCACCTCGAACCGCATCTTCGCCTGGCCCGACTCCGACTCTTCGTCTGAGACGTTCTTCCCAGCATCTCCGACCCTCGACTGCTCCCACCTCTGGTCGACCCATCGAACGCAAACGTTCTCTTCAGAACCTCGCTTCAATCTCCTCCGAAGCTCAAACTCCTTCCCAACAAAATTCTCTTCGTTCGCCTTCTCCCGCCAAATCCACTTCGCAACGACCTTCTTTCGCAGCTCCGACTGCCGCTTCAGCTTCTCGTACGAGAGAGCGAGTGCACTCGAACCCTCATCCTCCCCCTCTCGCAGTCGTCCCTGCATCCCCGGTTCCTTCTCGCATCTTAGCTTCGAGATCAGGAGGAGGAAGTGGACGACTACTCCAGCCTACATTCTCTTCAGCTTCGAAAGATCGTTCACCTTCGAAGCAATCCACCCTCGTGGGAACTCCTTCTCGACCGTCGAATTCTCATGTCTCGGCACTTCGGATCCCTTCCCAACCTCTACACCTCTCTCGACCACTCTCCTTGACCAGGGCGTCCTCTAGGAAGAATACGGAAAACTACGGGGACGGCTCTGAGCTCGACGGATTCGATGACTTGCCGGTTTCAAAAGAGCGTGAGAAGTCTCTCCTCAGTAAACCTCGCACTTCAAGCTCGCACAACTCTCGACCTGCAAATGCCAGACAGTCAACCGGAGCCCCCTCCGCCAGAAACCACGGTCAACTTCAATCGAAAGGGAAACAAGTCAAGTCGTTAGTGCCTGTCGCTAGCGTTTCTGTTTCAGGTCTCATGAGTAGAAAGGAAGGTGAGAAAGCTCGAGAGAAAGAAAAGGACAAAGCAGGGAAGAAGAAGAAACGAGAGCCTCATTTGATCAGACATCTTGGTGCGAACTCCAACGCTCCCAAAGGTGAGTCATTCTCTCGCAGTCTCTTCTCTTCACGGTCCTCGAACTAATTTTCTGCTTCCGGTGCTCCAGTACAAGGCGAGATGACGTACAACCCGATCCTCCAACGGTGGGAAGGAAACGAATCGATCCTTCGAGAATTCGACAAGGTACTGTCTACCTCTACTCGACCAGCTCTCATCTCCCCATTCTCTTCGACACTCGGCTCTCCAGCTCGATCTGGCTTCCCCTCTCCGACTCTCATTGAGAACGACTCGATAAACTCCCAACTCGACCATCCTCCTCGCGTTCCTAACGAATCTACGAAAGCACCGAGTAGTGGATCTCGAGGAGGTGTCAAAGTGGTTGGAGATATGGTCTTCGATCCTTCGACTTGCTCTTGGCATGCCATCACAGGTCCCGAAGGAGAGGACGAACTCGAGCTAGATTGGGGAGATGTAGCAGACGACGAAGAAGGTGGAGAAGGAGATGGATGGGAAAGGGGAGAACGAGAGAGGATGCTCAAGAATCGAGCTAGCTTTGTACTCTCGGAAGGGGAGGAAGGCAGTAGTGAGGAAGAAGTGAACGGGAAAAAGGGAAAAATGACAAAGAGAGGAATTTGGAGGGAGAGTAAACGAGCGGAGGAGAGGTGTAAAGAGGAGATGAAAGATTGGATCACCTATGAGGATGAAGGAGAGGAGGAGGATAGATCTTGGTTATTCGAGCTCAGAGCTGTGAGTTTTTCCGCCCGTTTCCCTTTTCCTCTCACGAATCGTTATTGAGCTGACTCTGTGTTTTTCCCCTCCGTAGCTCATAATGGACTCTCGATGAGCCTCCTATCATACCAATGCAGTGCTTTGCTGGTCTTATTTTCGTTATCTTTCTGCTCAATCGCTTTTCGTTGTTTTCATTTTCGCACTCTATCGTTCGCATTTCTATCGTATTTACCCTTTTTACCGATTTGATTACCCCTTTCCGCAATTGATTCCTAGCTGTTCTTACGCCTAGCTGCAATACCGTTTCAATTTCTGAGACTGACAGCTCGACAATTTCTCGACACCCTCTCTCGCTGTTGTCTTGTTTCTCCTTCTTCGCCCGCAACTCCAGTGTTCCTTTCGGCTTCTCAACAACATACAGTAATGATCTACAACTCCGCCCACACTCTGTGCAGCCCTCTCACGCCCCTTGTTATTCCTCCCACCACTTCATCTCTTCTACTGGTATTCGATCGCGGTACATCTCAACACCATGATAGCACTGCTCAGAAGCTCCAATTGTAATCGACGATACCAGCTAGACCCATTTGCTTCTCAGGCTGTTCATAGTCAAGCCGACCAGAGTTACTTTCGGCTTCTTGACGACATGGCAGTCACTCCAATCCGAATTTCGAGGCGCCGAGGTTGAGGAGACGTGTTTCATCGACTGTGCTCGATTGTGTTCTGCGCTTTGCTCGAGCCTTCCGTGGATCAGCCAAGAGGAGGTCTTTTCCCACGAACCCATGCGTTCCCTCTCTTCTCCCTTCTCCCTTCTTTCTCCTTGATCCTTTCACCCGCAGTTCGACAACAGAATGGAGTCGCCTTACGACCCTCCTATCAGCAAGTCATCTAGTCGTAGTAGATCCAACTCCTTCTCTGCTTCTTCCGCTCCTCCTCCATCAGTTTTCAACGAGCGAACCCGCCGACAATCTTTCAGCTCAGTCCCAACTTCAGATCCAAGAAGCAAGCCCTCTCTCGCGCTCTCTGATGACGAAGCGTCGCCTCAACAACCTCTGATCGATCTCGAGGAGAATTTTCGAAAATCGCTCGATGCTCGACAAGATCCGGCTGATGCAGCTGCCGACAGAGCTGTTCAACGAGAAGGACGTCAAAGCAAACAACAACGACTCGAGGAGGATCCAAACTATCATGCGACTGCAGATATGGAGAATTTCATGGCTCAAGTGAGTTTCGCTCTCTCTTTTTTTCTGTTCTTTCTCCAATTGTGCGGTGGTTCAACGCTGACCAAACTTCTTTCCCGTGGGTAGATCTACGATCTCACTCATACGATCGACGCTCTCGATAACGATATCGATGAGATTGTAGCGATGCGCAACAAGATCGTCTCTCTGAAACCTTCCGTCGATGTCGGTCAAGTATCGCTCCAAGCCGACCTTCACGCTCTCGCTGCTCTCACCACCGATTCCGGAAAACGTATCGTTAGTCTCGAAACCTGGTTGACTCAGCTACACAAGTGGAGTAAAGAAGTGAAGAAATTGATCAAGAGCGGGAAAGCTGGTGAAACAATGGCGGAAGTCGGGGAGATCAAATTTGAGCTCGCAAACGCAAAGCTGGTGAGTACTATCGCATCTGACTAGACCTCAGTGACTTCAGTCGCTCAGTGTACTTATCGTTCGTTCGAGACAGGATTTTGCTGCTGCGATGGAGCGAATTCGCGAAGGAGCTTACAAAGAGCAACAGAAGCGAGAACGTACTCGGATGTGGATGGCTCGTCATATACGTGCCCGCGAACCCGAGATCGAAGACAAGGATGTCAAGGGATTGTTGAAAGCCGCAGAACTTGGAGCTGCTGACGGTGTTGCTGAATCTCACGTCACGTAAGTCTTTTCTACTCTCAGTTTCGATCCAGCTTCACTCTTCTAACGACGAATGGTCATGCTCAACAGCTCGTACGCCGGACTGTGGGCTCTTCAAAGTGCGCAACTTTTTCTCGGCTGTCGGCGTATTCACTGTTCGAAACTGACAGCTGCTTCGTCCGAGCAGACCCCTTCACCGAGCTCGCCGAACTCACGAACGGTATGCGTTTCCTTCACGACGAGCTCGACCGCGAGATCGTCGATAAAGTCACCGGAAAGGATCAACCTAAACGGATCATCTATATCAACGGAATCTATAGTCGAGGACGATCCAAACTTTCCTCGAGCTCTAACGCAATCAACCCCGAAAGTTCAAAGAAGTCTCTTCTCAAGCCTACTTCCTGGTTCGGTTCCGCTTCAGCTTCAACGAACACAACTCCTCAACGTCCCGCTCGAGGAGGAAACGATTTCGACAGCAAGTTCCGATACGCTCAAGCTCAAATTTACGCGTCAGAGAAGGACCTCGAGTACGGCTTTGCTCGGCAACAACAACTCGATAGGTTGACGTTCCGTAAAAAGATGATCATCGCTCTTCTCCTCGGTGAGCTTTCTTTCATTTTCTCCTTTCGTCCAAAGTTTTGACATTTGACGTGAATCACCTCCTTGTAGTCATCATCGCTGCGATCATCCTCTTCGTCTCGCTCGCGACGATGCGAATCCCTGGAGAAACCTCGAGTCTCGCTTCAGCAGCTCTCCGAGATCCCTCTTCGACTTTCGTATGGGGACAGCCCGAGACAGCAACTACTGAAGCTGTCACGACTCGTAAAGCGTCATCTGTCGAGTCCTCGGAGGGTCACACGGCCGAAACCTATTCTACCGGAGAAGCTTCGACCGTTAGGAGCGTTCTCTCGCAGATCTCTACCACGATGGTCAGCGACTCGCTCGCCGCTCCATCTTCGACTCGCAATATCGTCAGTCTCGGCTCAACCTCTCTCGCGAGTCCTTCCACCGCCGGAGTACCTTCGTTGTCGAGCAGTACCGTTTGGTGGACTCCGGAGACTACCTCGGCTCCTCAAGTAGCTCAACCTCTCGCAGCAAGTGTCGCTCAAGCTCAACCTAGTATCCTTCCCACTGGCGTGGCCCCCTAGATTGTTGGTGACGAGGTGGAGTAGTAGAGGGAGACAGGAAGGAGATTTGCGAGATTCGTCATTTTCTTCGTTTTGCTTCACTTTCTCTAGACAATCTCATACTGCTATTCATTCTTCAGTCATTCTGTCGACAGCATTCTCAGGAACGTGTCGTTAAACAGATTTCTCAGTAACGGATCGTTCACGATACGAGAACATTCATTGATTACATCCTCCTATTCGGGGAAAACCAAGACCATTTCACTCAAGGTCGACGCTGCAAGAAGAATACTTCTTTCCAGAGAGTCAAGTCGCCAATGAAAGAATAGAAAGGGTGTTTGAACGTTGCCGGCTTGTTCTTCTCGAAGAAAAAGTGACCAACCTACGAAAGAGCAATCGGATTTTAGGTTTTCGAGTTGGTTCGAGTCCGTTCGTCAGTCCTCGTCTTTGTTTGTAGGTCTAGAGGGAGAAATACTCGCCCATGCCCAGACGTAACCTTGTAGGAAACCACCTAAAACGAGTTTACCAATCGATTTCCAGCCTTCTAAACCGAACCTGAGAGGATTGAGACGTCGTTCATCCGGGAAAAGGAGTGGGAGAGCTGCTACACTCGCTCTTAGGAAGGTACCGAGTGCGATTGTTGTTCCAACGAGCTGTACAAGCGCAAGGAGAGGGGTCAGCTCCGTCTCTTTCTTTCGATTCCATAATTTCTTAATGAAGGTCGATTCCAACAGCGCCGAGTAAAGTATCAGGTTGCCGTGCAACTCGCTTGAGAGTAACAAAATGTAGTCACGGAAAGCATAGACTCACATGTAGGCGTCGCTGTTGAAGTTCAAAGAGGAGGCAACAGCAGAGGGAAAGTGGGGAAGTCAGTTTACGGATCTGCGACAAGGAGAAGATGGATCGGCTTTACATTGGTTGCATGATGATGTTCTCCCAAGTAGTATGGGCTATCGAAAACGGTAGCACGAGAGGTTGGTCAGTCGCAATGAGGGAGCCGAAAACCGAAAGAGAGGTGAGCGTACTAGAAGTCACGGAACGAGCGGTAGCCAGTAGCTGAGTAAGCTTGGGGCTCGTAGGTAGGATTCGCGGTAGTAGTGAGAGTCTTGGAAGAAGTTGACATGTTACTTCGAGACAGTTGTGGAGAAGTCTAACTTAAACTTCTGAATCGAACCGTTTTTGATCAAACGACTGTTTTGATTGCTTCCGATACCTTCCCCGCAACCCTCAACACTGCTCCAACAATATTCAGAGGTTCAGTATCACCCACGAGCGTCGCTTCCGGCCAGCGAGACGCTATCAGGATTCCTGGTGAGTTTTCTCCGTTTCCCCTCTACAGCTTAAGTGCTACAACGCTGACCAGTACCTTGTGGCCTCGTTACAGGTCTGTAGATAGCGTCAGAGGACATGAGCATTCAAGCCATCCCTCCTGAACTCCTTCGACACATCCTCTCTCACCTCAACAACTTCCCCTGCTCTTCGACTGAAGCTGAATACAAAGAACGCAATGAGAACCTCAAGAACTGTTCACTCGTATCTCGGACGTGCAGATCCATCGCTCAAGACCTTCTCCCATACGAGCTCTGGATCAGCCCGCAAGACCAACTCGCGAAAGAAAGGCTCGAGATATTCGCAAGGCATCTCCAACGAGAACCGTTCAAGAATGGCAAGACGAGGAAATTGGTAGTGAGGAGGACTATGTTGATGATCGAAGATGATTTGCTGCAGAGAGCGGACGGAACTATCGACGAAAGGTGGAAAAGCGCAAACTATTTGCAACTCTCTGTAGCGATAGCCTCGGTATTGTCGCTCTCCTACTTCCCCCGTAGGTCACTTCTGCTCAGTAATGACTCGTACGTCTAGCTCGACTGATGTTTTGACCCGCTCTCCCCGCTCAGATCTTACAAAACTCTCCCTCAATCAAGTTGATCTTTATCTTCGCAATTCCGGAGGAGTCATCTTTCCCAGCCTCACCGACCTCGCTCTCAACAACGTCGAGATTTACGATGACCTCTCTCTCGCTCGAACAATCTTCTCCCCTACGGCGATGCCGCAGCTCGTTCACCTCGCTCTCCGTTGTCGACATCACACCTTCCCGCTGAAGGACGTCTTCGTGAACCTTCTTCCTCAGATCACTTCCTTGGCACTCGACCAGCTTCCTCATAGAGCACGTGGCGCGGTGTGGGACCACTTCTTCGAATCGTGTCCTCGCAACGGTATGCTCAAACACCTTTCTATAGTCTACAACCTCTACAGAGCCCAAGATCTTCTACCCGAGAACGGACCTAGGCTCAATCTCGATACCCTCCACATCCAATGCTGGTTCGGAACGGACTTCAGGGGCGACTTTGATCGACAAATTGACTTCGAAACTGAGTATTTGAGGTATCTCAAGAGGAAGGAGAAGGTTGGAGCCAGAACTCTAGTCTTATGTAGCTGTGATGTAGGTATACTGCCGGCTTTTCCTGAGCGAGACGATGTAGTTTGGAAGAAACAGTACAAACCGCCTTTCGAAGGATTCGACGGATCTTTCTGAAAGGCTTTGCACAATTCAGAGGTAATACCTCCGTGTGTTGACTACTCTCTCTTTTCTAATCCTAGCAATTGATCACACTAATGACTATGCCTCGTCTCCTCTCCATGTTTCGCAGAATTTCGAAACGATCTTCTCTTTTCGTTGTAGCAGTCCTTTCCCTTCAACCTTTCGCCTGCAATCTCTCCTTTCGCTTCGAAGCTCATCACGACCTCTCGAGACCTCACGAAACTTCTCGTCGTCGTCGTCGTACACGCTCAAGCCTTCCCAGAACTCTCTCGGAGGTTTGTGCGTCGAAAAGCACTTTCCTCACTTTTCCATTCCACCTCTTTCTTCCCTTTCCATCACTTCTCACAAACTTCCACTCTGCTCTCCTCTCTCTCTCTCTCGTCATATCTCTTCCCGCTCGCCCTCTCTCCCTCTTTCGACACCGCTCAAGCTCACAAAACACACAAGGGACTTTCTTTCACGAGGTCGATGGTGGGGAGGAACTTGCTGCGATGATGCACTGAGAGCGAAGGTCATACGAGGGAGAATGTGTCATCTTGTGAAAGGAACTTACCCAAAGCTCTCAAAAGCTAGTGTAAGGCTCGTTCACGACGACATCACATCGTCTCTCGTGTGGCACGAGCTCGGGTAGATCTTCCCAGCGTGTTTGTTACCACGAGTCGCCTCGTGAGTGTCAATTCCTTTTCTCCCATCCTCCGCAACTTTTCTGCTCAAGGAACCTCGCTCATCGATTCGAGGGGAGCAGAGAACTCGGTCGAGCACGACAAAGAACTGAACTAGATTTGTGGAACGGTGTCGATACGAAGACTGAGAGTTCGTTGTCGTTGTGATCTCATCATAGCTATTACGAATGCCTCACTCTCGGTATCTACACAGCTTCGCGAGTCAAAGCAAGTTCCGTGTCGCACTCTTCTGGGTTCTTCGTTTTCCGAGTCGTCGATGAGCGAGCTTTCTTAGCTATTAGATACCACACTCAATCGGCTGACCAGTGTTCTTGGGAGGAGCAAAGCGCTTGCTCACGTGAGAGCTGACAGAAGGCCACTTGACGAAATTGTCGGACTCAGTTACCTTCATTTGGATACCGATGTGTGGTACGATGAAGCCTGGTGGTCTCCTCTCAAGTCCATGTCAGTTGGAGTCTACCACCGAGCTTCTTCGTCTCCAACATCGTCCTCCATTTGAAAGCGAAGCTGAATCCTTCAGTTTTGGCAAGAAGTCTTCCGTCACCTTCGTCGTGCTTCTGCTTCGCCTCAATGGTCCTGTTCAGACTTTCATTCTCTGTAGCTCTAGTAATTTGAACGACGTGCAAAACTTTCTTTTTTCATTCTTGTGCGAAAGTTTCGATACTCAGAGCTCGGACTGTTTTACATCCGAGAGATACTCAGCCGCTCGAAATATCGAAAGAGCAGACGATTTGAGACGTTCTGAAGTACAGTACTTTGCGAAAGAAAACAGACAGAAGGGAAAAGGACGACGACAAGAGGGGGAAAAAGGGGGGGAGCTACAGGCTAAGATGCTGATTAGCGAGGCGAATTGAAAGAGGAAGAGAGGAGAAAAGAGATACAAGTACAGGAGTGGGGGAACTACAGAAAGGGAGAAAGAGACGGAACGTGATATCAAGCGATTTTTATTTCTAGCGGTTCTTCTGATTCAGATCAATCCTTTCAAAGCGTGTTTTTCGAGTCGAACATATTCAGGCATCACTAGACAGCACGAAAATATCGAGTCAGCTCGTAGTCAAGACAGAAACAAGAAAGAGAAAGGTTTGAAGCTCACTCGAAGCGTAATATTTGAACTCGTGTTCATCTGGCATAGCTACGAGATCTAGTCCAGCAGGATCTTCTCTAAGCAAGCGTACGGGTGGAAAGTCGACATCTTGAGGGTTGTACATCTTTTGCTTGACGCTTGGACCTTTTCCTCCTCCTCCTTCGCTTCGAACGATTCCGTTCGATTGAATCTTGGGGTCATCGAGGGTCGCTGAAGAAACTGGAGCTGAAGAGAAGATAGAAGTAGCCGAGGAGTAGATCGAGGATTTGCGAGAATGAGTTTGAGCAGAGGAGGATGCGAGAGTGTAAATCGAAGAAGAACGACGTTGATGAGATCTTTCAGTGACGGGAATAGAAGGGAATTGATTCGAGACGGAAGAGATCGGATACTTTTGCTCTTCAAGTGAGTCGTCGTCGATATGTTGAATAGGTACACATTGAGCTTGACTTCCAATCGAATCGATTCCTCCTCCTTTTGCTTCGAAAACCTCTTGAGCTTCCAATTTCTCCTCCAAGAAGTTCTCGTAAGATCCTACTTCTACGATACCTTTACTTTCCCTACTCCAAATCCAAGCAGCTCTGTATCCAGCTCCTAGAACAGCAGCACTAGTTTTCTTCCTCTCTTTCAAACTATTCTCCTTTCCTCGATAGTATTCTTCTAAATCTTCTCCATCGACAGTACTCCTCTTCAATCCAGTTGCATGAGAGAGGTAGGCTGGAGCACCAAATATGGTCGAGAGGACCGAAGCCATCGCTGGATTGATCGACGCGGATCCAACGAGAACGATTCGAGTAGGAAGGAAGTCGTTTGAGAGTTTTGGGAAGCCCAATGAGTCGTGAGGTGACACTTTCGCGAAAAGAGGTATCGAGTGAGGTTCTAGGGATAGGAGTGAAGAATAGAGTCGAGAGAGTCGAATACGAAGGGAGAGGAACTGAGATTCGATCATCAATCGTGGATTCGATTTTCGATCTGGTAATTCTGGTACTTTGGCTCCTCCTACGAAACGAAGGAAACCTTGCACGAAAGAACCTTGACCATGAGGGAAGAAGATTGAGAATTGTTTCCCATCGAGACTGCAACGAGAGAATTCTGAAATGATCAGCTTGCGATTGTTCAAGCGAGTAAAGAAAGTAGCGAGAGCTTACCCGAGAGTTCCACCATGAGGAACTATAGCGACTAGTCGAGTGAAAACGTCCCATGAGCCGTTACAGTATAAATCTCTCGACAAACTTCTGGCTAATCCTGCGTCTTTGCTAGTGATCATCGCAACAAATTTACTACTGCCTCCTCCTCCCTTTAGCTCTTGAGTAGAGTCGGATCGAGCTGGATGTAAGAAGAAATGGCGATCTGGATGAGGAGCGAAATGAGGAGAAAGAATGAGGAGAGAATCGGTATCGGAAGAAGTGAGAGAAAGGAGAGCGTCGCGTTGAGGAGGTAGTTGAGAGTGGGAGCTTGTGCGGAGTGGGAAGGACAAGAAAGTAGCAGCGTCGGTGTTTGTGAATGGAACGACGAGACAACCTTTAGAGCGCAAAACTCGAGTCAGTCGCTGATAATTCAAAGCTCAAGAGAGCGGCCGGGACACACCAGGAGAGAATCCGAAACGGTTGACGAAATAAGGCGAAAGATTTCCAATCTATTTCAGTCGGAGGGAGTCAGTCGAGATTTGATGAGCAAGCAAGAGAGAATCAAAGCTTACCGATTTCGTTCCATCTTTCTGAACCTCTCCCAATAGTTTCCTCAATCTTGCTCCTCCTCGAAGATCTTCTCCACTGCGTTCAAATTTCCCAGCAGTTGTACCTCTCATGACGAAACCTAGGATCTTATCTTCCCAATCTTCTTCGACTGGATTGAACAAGTTAGTGGAACCAGCATCGGAAGCTTCGATTGGTACTAGCCTGCAGGCTCACCGCAAGAGTCAGTACTTCGCAAAAGAACTACAAGAGAGAGAAAGCGAGAGTAGAGGGACTCACTTTCCGGAAAAGATTGAACTCAACAATGAACTTTCAGTAACGATCCTCCCAGTTCTTCCTAAAACTCCTCCTTCTCGACTAGGTATCTCCCCATTCTCCAAACTTTCATCGTCCTTCTCTCGAATCTTGAGTAATTGAGCAGCAGAGTATTGAGGTAGAACTCTTGATCCAGTTTTAGATGCGAAAAATTCTCGACCTTTTTCGAGAGTTTGTAAATGTTGTTGATTCGTGAGGATGTAGGAAGAAGCGGAAGAGACGGTGAGAGCAGATGTGGAGGGAGAAGAAGAAGAGGAGGTGGTGGAAGAGGAAGAAGAGAGGGAGAGTTTTCCGAAATGAGTTTCAAGTTTTCGAACTTGAGTCATGCTGGAAGAATCTCCTGAACTTGCAGGTTCTTCGAGAGTGAAAGCGGTAGAAGAGTTGATGATTTCTGAGATTCGTCGAGATGAGGAATTGTCGAGGATTGCAAGGAGAGATTCGAATTGAGGATTGAGGAAGTGTAAAACTCCAGGCTGAAAGACGAGAAGGTGAATAAGTAAGCTCGCAGCGACACTCGGGAAAGGAGATAGAAGACTCACTTGACCTGATCCACTAATAGCGACGATTCTAGGTATCAATTGAGCTTGACGAGTATTGACGGAAAGTTTCTCCAATAAAAGATCCAAAGCTTTCAACCTCATCTCCGAAGGTGCAGTGACTCTATCTCCTGAAGTGTGAACTCCATTCCTAGTTCTATTCGTATCGTTCGAGTCAGTACCCTTCGAGAGAAAAGGGAACGGAGAGAGAGAGAGGAGAGAAGAGAAACTAACTTGTATTCAGGTAATTCGAGGTCTAGGTTGACTTGCTCAGTCCAAAGCACTTCGAGTTTCTCATCGAGAACTGCTAGTCGGTATTTGTCGACTCCTGCCTCGATTGAAAGGTAAAGTTCTCCTCCACCTTCGAATGAAGTCGAGGTGAGAGTCATTTTGAGTGTCTTCGTGCGACTGACTTTGTTCTGGAAAGGAATCCGGAGGATTTGAAGGGCTGTACAGTAGAGTCAGAGATGGAGAGGATTGAGAGTGTCTACGATTGAGAGATATGAGGAAAAGAGAGGAGAGATGAGAGGGAGAGGAAAGGGAGAGAGTGAAAAAGCAATCGGAAAGAAAAGCGAGGGTCATCACTTTTTGCTTTGAGCACTTTTCTTTCTCGCCAAGTAAAGAGAATATCGTCTGTCGACAGAAAATGAAGCTCATCTGTCCCGCGAATCAATCAGAGTGCAGGAGATTCTCCTCGATCGAGCGAAGAAGTTTCGAAAACTTTGCAATCTGTGCTTTCCCTCACTTTCCATTGCTACATCTCCTTCATCGCAAGGTACTCCCATACTTCAGAGCGGCACTAGATCCCTCTACAAGTACTGCGAGCACAAACTTGAGGGAATTGATTTGCAACGTGTCCTTTCAGTTCTCATTCTGAGAGTCGAGCCGAAGCTATAATCCTGAGCGGTCGTTCTTCAGACTTTCGTTGGAGGTCGTACTTGTCGAGGACGAAGTCAACTCGGATTGTACGAAGGGAAAGGAAGTAACCCCGCAGTACATAAAAAGTTCAACGATGTCGCAATCGCTCGAGCTAATTTTGTGCTCGAGACTTGTCAAACTCTTTTCGTTCGTACAATTTTCTCGAACACCGGATCTTGTGTACGACTGGATCGTATGGACTTGAACGCGGCGAGTCAAGCTCAACTCGCTGCTTTCTTGCTCTCTCAGAATCATCCGACCCCTCAAACTCCTCAATTCGTTTCAACTCCACCTTCTACTACTAGTTCACCTTTTGATCCGGTACAAGCGCTCGCGGCATTGCAATGGGGGTCTACCGAATTGAACCATAGTGAATTAGATGGGTGGCTTCAAGATCAATTGAACGCTCTCACTCAACTTCCTCTTCCCCCTCCTCCTAACTCCTTACCACCGACTCCCATGACTCACAATCAGTCACACTCTCCATTCCCTACGTACCCAGCTCCAGCTCAACCTCACGCTTTCCCTCCCATCTCTTCTTCCCGTTTCCATCCTTACGATCGACAACCTCAGTCATCCTCGAAGCCTACAAGATGGAACTCTCAGCAGCAGCCACAACCACAGCCACACCAAGACTGGACTCTACCTCCACCGCCTCAGCCTCCACAACCTCGCAGACAGACAGTTCTTTACCCTCCCGACGATTCCCCACCTCCTTTGATCCTCTCTTCTACCTCGAACTCGCAAGCTACTACTCCTAGAACGAACCTTCCGACTCCTATGGAAGTTTCTATTACCTCTCCTTCCGCCCCTCTGCCACTCCCGATCGAAACTTCTCCCCCAAAGCGAAACCAACTGAAAACTCGACGTCGTAGAACTCGTTCATTACCTCCTTCTCTCCCTGCGACTACACTTATCTCAAGTTCTACCAAGAAGGAAAACTTGGAAGAGCTGTTTGATTGGATGGACGAGAAACGATGGAACCTTTCAGGATTATTATCAGCTTTGAGTGAACCGGGAGGGTCAATTGGAGGAGATGGAAAGAAAGATTCTCGAACTCCTACGCATCGAAGGAGAGTAGAAGAGTTCTTGAATTTGGATACTTCGTCATCTCTTTCAGGGGAAGGAATAGAAAAAGGAGGAGCAGAAAGTTTCGAAACTAGGCTGAGACGTTGGAAACGAGAGAGGAGAATTGAGGAACGCGACGGAGAGGAAAAAGGAGCGGACGAGATTGTCAGAATGTGGGAGCTACAAGGAGGATTGGGCAGGAAAGCGGCAGCAGCAGAAAGAGAAAGGGGAATGGAAGATGCGGTCAAAGAGTTGCACCTCAACGGGAATCAGAGTCAACCTGTTGCTGGTGTCGTGCGTTCCTCCTTCGTTGTCTGAACCATCGAATCGGACGAGAGACTGACTACTTCAAACTCTCCCTTTTTCGCTCGACAGGCTATTCGTTCTGTCATTAATCGATATCATGAAGCTTACAACGAATCCCAAGCAGATATCGCTGTGAGCTTTCCACATCTCCTGTTATCGAATGACCAAACCTCGAGCTAACTTTTCCAATTCGGTCCGATTCAGCGTCTCGATGCTGCCCTTTCTCGACCTCCCTCGCCGCATCTCTCTTCAGCGCCTCGAGAACCTGCAGCGTGGTCAGGTCACCTAGTAGTTCCCTCGTTACAGGCAGACCTTTTGAGTCATTGGTTGATGAGTCCTGGGAGACCTAATTTGCAAGAGGAGCGACAGAAAGGTTCAATCGAAGCAGATCGTAAGTTTGATCCTGATTTCGTCACTCACAGCAATCATGCCGGGAAATCGCGTTCCGAGATAGCGAGCTGACGACCGTGAGAATGAACAGACATGAGAATCTATTCGAGTTTGAGTCCTCTAGATTTACATGCTCGAGGTGCTGAAATTTGTCGAGCTATCTTAGCTCGAGATGATTCAACTCGTTCAGCGTTCGGTCAACGTGAGCTATCCCCTCTGTTCACTTCTGACCAGCCTAGTCGATCTCAGCTGACTCCCTCGATTCTCGAAATCCCTATAGATTGGGATTCTCTTCACACCTTCATTCAAGGACCCTCGATAGCTCCTCTCGATACAGCAAATTTCAGTCATTATGATGATTATTCGCTGTGGCACCACGCTTTGATGTGTTATCTTCAACTTTGCGTTCGTTACCCAGCTTTCAAAGATTCGAAAGTGAGTTTTCATCGTCTCGTTCGTCTTCGCTGCCTCTATCCTCGACTCACCTGCTCTCTTGCTGATCGCACAGGAAGCGCATATCATCGTCTCTCCTGATCTACCACCTCCCCTTCATCCAACTCCTCTCGAAACAACCCTGATAGATCGTCTCCTCCGTTCTCATTGGGATTACCTTCGACTCTACCTCTTGAACGAACATGGTGGACTTCTACGATCTGCAGTGAGAGGCTTTGAGGGTGTCAAACTGTCTAAATTCGACCTGTTGAGTGTTGTAGGAGATACGATAGAAGTCATCGAAGCTCTCAAAAAATCGAGGGATTCAACAGGTAAGCTTTTCTTATTTTTCTTTTCCTCCTGATCACCTTCTGACTGATTGGGAGATGAGATGAGTAGATCGTATATTACCTTACGATAGTTCAGTCAGTCAAATTCGAAACGCTTGGAGACAAAGAGCTTTTTGGGATCCTCAAGCGAGTTGGGTAGCTTGGAGTGCTGCAACTACTCATTTCCTCGAACTGAGTGCGCTCAACAAGGATTGGGCGTTGGGAGTTGTGAGTCTCTCTCTGTTCCTTCAGTCGCGCGCGAGAGGCAAGAACTGATGGATTATCATTCTCGTTTGCCTACAACAGAAAGATCTACCAGGAATTGAAGGTCTACTGAACGGCAGTTCGTCGAAAACTGCTGCAAGTCAAGCGCTTCGTTGAATAGATGTCGTAGAAAATTCGAAATGAAGAATCTGGTCACGACTTTGCGAATCTCATTTGGTTTAGCGCCTCAACTCTCCTCTCTTCTGGCTCTCTTGACTCTGACAGATCTACAGTTGCGACAAGCTCGTCGCTTGTAACAGAAACTGGTTTACTCTTTCATCGAACCTCACAAAAGGAACAGTTCTCGATTTCTTCTTTGCGAAACCAACGAGGGAAAAATACAACGTTTTCAACAGCCCGATCCCAAGGCCATGCTTTCTGTGAGGTCGCTTGCTGATTGACCCTCTTGCGCCCGATCACACAAGAATGTCATCCTCCAAGCGACCTCCGCGCACTCATACGAAAGCGACGACCAACTCGCGAGGATTGATATTCTGACAATCACCAACTCGTCACTGTTACATACGTCTTTCCCGTAATAGCAGGCTACTTACAAAGCGGCCTGCAGTACGAGAAAAAGGTACGTACGAGGATGAATTGGAGAGAGCTCAAATACCGATCCCACCGAGTTCGTTGCCTCTCTCGCAAGAGTGCGGGAGCTGACTTGACTTTCTCACGCTATTTGCTCGATTGGACGACAAAACCTTCCCTCAAACGGAAAGACAGCAAAAGAACCTACTCGGTCGAGTGCTGCTACGAACCGCTCAATCCATGCGAAGAAACGATGTGAGCCAGTCGACTGACCCCCTTGACACTTCCTCGATAGAGCTACACGCTATCGATGGCTAGCGAAGATACGTCAGCCGACCCGTTCACGTCGGTTCCCGAATGGAGTTTGATTTGTTGAAGCCTTCGAGCGAGTTTGTCCCTCCATTTTCCCCCGTTGTCGAGAAGCATTGAATGTCCAAGTCGGCTGATAGAGAGATGGATAGAGGAAGAAAGAAGGAGAGGTATGTGCTGGGGAAAAGTGATCAAAAGGGAAGCAAGAGGTGAGAAAGAAAAGGAGAGGAAAAAGCTTTGACGCACAAACCTCCGGGGAGGACCCAGGAATAGCCTGAGCTCAAACGACGACGACGACGAAAGAAAGGGTGTTCAGGGAAGGGCCACGACAGTGTGGAGCTCAAAGTACAAGTAGGAATAGAGAGAACGCGAAAGATTGTCAAACTAGAGGAAAAGGCATCGACTCGCTCTACTGTCTCCTCTCGCGGAGAAGTGTGTTCGCGATCGAGCTATAGCTGAACCAATAGATTATTATTGGCGCTCTCGAGATGCAGTGCTCTTGTAGGTCTCGCTCATCGTTGAAGAGCGCGAGAATTTCGCTCAGGAGAATCTTTTATTTGCATCAAACCACTTAGAATACATCTTAAGGAACGAAAGTTCAAGAACACCTCCCTTCTCTTCGATCTGTAGACTACCTCATCGGAATCGAAATAATTTCAAAACAGCACAAAGGAGGGAAAAAAACCTATTTTTCATTCGAGAGGCGTTGTGAAACGAGCCAGTGCGCCTCGTAGCGTAGGAGTAGGTGTCTCAAGGTAGGTGAGACTACAAACTCTTCGCTACATAGAGAACAGCCGGATTCACAACGTTCCCCGAATCAAATTTGGTTTCCTGACACCTTTGACGAGTTGAGAGTCTGTTTCGAAACCGATGAGAAAGAGCTTTGTAGCGTGAGAGGTGGACCGCTGAAGAAAAACCGTTCATAACCGCAAACTGAAGTAGGCATTCACACCGAACGCTGGCGAAAACCGTGTTTTCACTCGAGAGACGATGTGGAATCGTAATCATCGACCCTTACAAGCTTTCTCAGCAGCCCGAGAGCTGTCTGAAAATGAGTAAGACCCGACGATATCGCTCTTCCACATAGGTTCTCGAATGGCAGTCGGTGGTCACCAGTGTTCGAGCGAATTCCCTTTAAACCAATGTGAGGTGGTGAAAAGGAATCTTCTGCTGTCCTCCTTTCAAGAGGGTCGAAGGTAGTCGCAGGTGGGGAGATGTAAGAAGGGGAAGAAGTGATGGAGAGGGAAGAAGGAGAAGGAAGAAGGAAAGAGGAGGAGCTTGATTTGCTCGAGTACGAGCACAAACCCTCCACGGAGTCGATCGAGAGTCAGAGCATCGAGCGACTATGACGACGACGAACTGAAATACTTGGAGCTCTGCCTTGTACAAACCACCGAGGAATAGAAGCACGAAAAGCATTGACGAAACGCCGAAAGCGTTTCGAGAGAGGGAAATTTTCGTTGATTACTTCGTTGAAGTCGATCTCTTTCGCTTCTGAGGGTACAGAGTCGATCTGGAACTACCCCCTGAGTGTCGTGAAAGACCAGCTGAGTTGCAGTAGAAATCGCTTCAGGAAAGTTGCGAGCTTCTCTTCTTCTCAACTTATCACTTACTTCGTCGAAATGCCTGCTCCTCCACCTCAAGACGCTCACAGATACGCTCGAGAAGGTCAGTACCGTCCTCACGATGCAGTCTCCCGTCTCACGGAGGAGATTACGCGTTGAATCAACCGCCTCATCATCATTCTCTCAATCAATCATTGAGCTGACAAGACTGAACCTCGCGATGTATAGGAAATGCTTCTCTTCTGAGGATGGCGCTCTCTTCAGACCCTTCCCTAGTTCTCTCCCTCGATTCCGTGAGTTCATCAATTCAGTCGCCTCAACTCACCCCTCCAGCTCTGACTAACCTCGAGCATATACAGGACTCTCGAACTCCTCTACAAGCTTGTCTATCAGCGCTACCGCCGAACGTGCAATGTGTCGAAGCTTGTTTGGAAGCTTTCAACGATTTGGAAGGAGGGGGCTTCGGAGAGAAGAAACGGATACAATGTTTGGAGAATGGAGATGGAATCGGAAACACTGCCCTTATCTCGGCAGGTGAGTGGTGCTCTATTCAAGGTACTAACAGCTCGAGGCGAGCGTAAAATTGATCTCATTCGTTTCTTTCGTTGAATGCCCGACAGCCACGACTGGGAACTTCGAGATTGTTACTTTACTTATCGGAGCTGGAGCTGATGTAACAGCGCAGAACTCGAAAGGCGCTACTGCTTTGTACGTCTTGCGTTTTTCGCTTTCAGCTCCGATTTGCAGATTGTCCTCTTTCTTCCTTGCTCTTTCCTTTACTGAAAATGTTTCGTCCCTGAACGTAGACACTACGCAGCTTCAAAAGGTCACGCCAACGTGAGATCGATTCGCTCTACATGGCTGACACACCGAAGAAACTCACGATTGTCTTCCCGCCCTCCCTTTGACAGGTCGGCCGATTACTGATCTCGAAAGGTGCAGATATCAACGCTCGAGACAAAGCAAATCAACTACCACTGTAAGTCCTCCCGGTTCTCGCTCCCTCCCTCTTTCATCTCTGCTGACTGGTTTCGATGCAAACAGTCATCGTGCAGCTACAACCGGCTCTCTACCATTCATCCACCTCATCCTAGCTTCTCTGTCACCGACAAAACCCGAAAAACCTAGGTTGAATTTAGCTGTACGTTTTCCTCCTCTTCTTTCGACGCTTCGCTCTCTCGAAAAGTCAGAACTGACTTGATCTGCTTTTTGACGGACAGGATCGAGCTGGAAACACACCTCTACATCTAGCTGTCGAGAGCGGTCACGCAGAGTGTGCTGTTGCTTTGATCGAGGGAGGCGCAGATCGAGACAGGGGAGACAGCGAAGGGTGAGTTGATCTTTCCAAGCGCAGACATACCTCATCGTTGTACAATGCTGACTTATTGAGGACTCTCTCAGGATGAGAGCTGAAGAGATTGAAGGCGTTGGAGGATTGGAGGCGAAGAAAGTTCGAGAATTCAGTAAGTCTCTTCTTCTGTTTCTTCTCGGGAACTACCCCTACTCTCTGAACGTTCCGTGTTTCAAACTGACATCATAATTCTCACTCTTTCTTCTTGTAGTCAAATCGAAAGTCGGTCCTCTCGATTCGTAATATCTGAAATCTACTGCAAAGTCGAACTTTAGTCGATCTCTCTAGTTTCTTGTTGCGATCGTGAACGGCTTCCAGAAGCAAGAGATACCGTGAAACAGGGTATATATTCTGCAGTTCAATATATACTGAAGAAAGAATTCTGACGGAAGAAGTAAAGTAACGAGAGGAGAAAAACGAGTTCATATCTAAGATAAAATAAAGAGTCCTATAGATTTTTTTTTTGCGAGTGCGGAAACAAAGCAGAGAGGGGTAATACTATTTGCGAGTAACGAATTAGAACGAGGGAGGGAAAACAATAACAGAACTTTTGAGAACGAAAGGGAAGACTTTTTTTTTTTGCTTTTGTTTGCGAGAGAGAGTAACGAATCCTGAAAGCAACTGATAGATAGCGAATTAACGAAACGAGAAAACAAATAAACCTATATACTGATAAAAACCGATCACTTCGACTGGGGAACGACTTTTGAATTTCTATTTTTGTTGTTGATTCCCATTCTCACCCGAACCGATCCCACCTCGCTGAGAGACATCCGAGTTACCAGAGTTTGGGAACATACCACTCGAAGAACGACCGACGAGAGCTGAAGGAGGTTTCGAAAACAAATTCGTCGAACCGAAATGGAAAAGTTCTGTCGAGTTCTTCGAACCGATTCCTCCTCCTACTTGTTGCTGAAGATACAAAGATGTCTGTTGTGGTTGTAGAGGAAGACCTCCAGATCTAGACCAATGAGAGGAAGAAATTGTAGTAGGAGCGGTAGAATAAGTTGAAACTGATTCGGTATCGTCACCACCCCAAACTGAAAAAGTTTCTCGTTCTCCTTCTCTTTCTTCCTCTTTCATTTCTTCCTTCTTCTCAGAAAGCTCATGATGATGACGATCGTCGTCGTTGTCGAACAAACCAGCGTCTGTAAGGAATTGTCTAGGATCTAAAACGAGTGCTGAAGAGATTCTCTGTTGTCCTCTAGTTCCTCCTCCTTCTTGGGAATCATCAGGGCCTGCCTCTCCTTCTACTTCCGCTGCACTCAAAGAACGCTCCATCAAACCTTGACTTCCCCTAATACCTCCAACTTGAATAACCGCCGTATTCGAAATCGAAATCGATCTAGAAGGTTTTCGTAACTCCCAACGACCTAGAGAGAATTGTCTAGAGTTTGTAGATCCTGTAAAGAGAGGGATTTGATCTAGATTGTTCTTGTTGTTGTTGTTCGAGATTGAATTGATGTTAGATTCGTTAGGAGAAGAATCGAATTGAGGATTCGTCGAGAGATAGTTATCGACTGGATGAGGAGGGAAAGTGATACCTAGCCCGATGTGAGCTTGACTGAAGTGCTGAGTAGGGTACTGATGAGTTGCCTGATCGACAGGAGGGAAGAGAGAAGCGGAATGAGAGACGGAGGAAGAAGAAGTTTGGGAACGAGATAGAGGGTGTCTTTCTTTCGTCGGAGAGACAGAGGTTCTCGTGTAAGGATGAGGATGATGGTGAATCCTAGGTGGATAATGACGAGAAGGTGATGGAGAATTCGAAGAGATTGAAACTGGAGGAGAAGAAGATGCAGTTTGATCGATTCCTCCGATTGAACGACGAGGCGTGTTCACAATCTTGGTCGGCGTCAAGTTCTGATAGAATTGAGGGGATTGGTGGTGAGCAGTAGAGAAGGAGGAATCGTTCGAGTAAGGTGAACTGACGAGACTATCTCCAGGAGAGAAACTAGGTTGAGCTTGATTTAAGAGGGGATACCATTGAGGAGGATGAGGTGGTGGAAGAGTGGTTTCGAGAGATTCGTTCTCCTCTACAATCAAATCTTCTGCTTTCATATCCTTGTCATCCTCAGTTTCCAATTCCCTGTGCTTCTTCCTGCTCTTCCTCCTCGGCGTCGTAGTAGTCGTCGTCGTTCCTTCCCCTTCAGCCTCCTCGATTGTCTTTGTTTTAGCACTAGCTCTCTTAACCGTCCTGATTTTAGGTTTATACTTGTAATCAGGATATTTCTCCCTATGTTCCAATTTCTCCATCTCTGCCAACTTCTCCCATTCCTTCTTCTCCCCTTCCCCCAACCCCCTCCAAATCTCTCCAACGATCCTACTAACGTTCTTGTGATCTACTTTCTTGATTACTTCTTCTTCAATCCCAGTTCTAGGGTTCAATAGTTTCGAAAGTGTAGTTTTTGGAATCCTACCAGTGTTTACTATATGGGAACGGAATAAAATGAAAGCGTTCCTAGGTCTAGGGATGTGACCTAGAGAAGTTTTACGACTGTGAGATTTCTTCAGAGGTGAACCACTAGAAGAGGAAGAAGGGGAAGTAGTAGTAGTTGCAGTTGGAATCGAGATTGTTTGAGCGGAATGGAAAACTGCAGAAGTTACGGGAGTTAGGTTTCGTAATGAATTGGGAGATTTCGGAGGGAAAGGTAAGAGAACCGATGGAGTCGACGAAGAGTAGTCGGTAGTGTCGGTAGTGCTGTTGTTCAGAGGGTACGGAGTTGGACGTTGAAGAGTTTTCTTACGAGGTGATTTCAAAGGTGATGAACGACGATCACTCTTGGTAGAAGTGGCAGTGGAAGGTCTAGAATCTGAAGTGTGGAATTGAGGTGGAGGAATTGGGAGAGTGAAAGTGGAAAAGGAAGTAGGAGGAAGTACGAGAGGGGAAGGAACCCAATTCGATTCGATTGGAGTAGGAGGAAAATTCGGAGCTGGAGGAGGTACAGTAGGTAGAACGAAATTCGAAGGAAGTTTCGAGTTGGAGCGAGGAGGAGATGGAGGGAAAGGAGGAGGAGGTAGAGTGAAAATTGGTGCAGTCGAATTCGAAAATTGATTCGTCGATGGTGATGATGAATTGAAAACGTCGTCTACTCTCTGATCCTCCTCTCGAGTAACTTCAATATCACCTTCATCCTCCGTGAATCCTCCCAATCTCAACCATTCTTCCCTCGTGATTCCTAACCCGTTTGAAGTAGTAGATTTGTTCAAACTTCCTTCTCTCCCGACACTCTGGTTCAAAACCCTTCCTGCTCCTCCTGAAGGTCCTTCGAAGCTTGAATCTTCGTGTTCAATGATAGTAGCGTTTGAAACAATTCTAGAGTGATGTTGTAAAAACGAAGGCGAAGGTGCGGCGGCGGTCAAAGAAGGATCGAAAAGGGTTGTATGAGGAGGAAAAGAAGGAGGGTAGAAACCGAAAACGTCTTCTTGATCGTTCTCTCGAGACAGGTAACCTGTGTGGTCAATGGTTGAAGAAGTCGGAGGAGGAGGAACTGCGAAATTTGAAAGTGAAGAAGAACTGGTAGTCGAAGTTCGAAGGATTGGATCGATGTAAACATCTGGTATGTAGATTGAAGAAGTCGATGAAGAGAAAGATAATTCATCTTGCTGATGATGATGATAAGGAGGTTCAAGCTAATCAGGAAGAGAGTAAAAGTCAGTTTTCCTATTTTCTCTCTCGAGTGTCGAAATCTCATTCAACTCTGAAAAAAGGACACTCACTTCTGCTTCATTCATTTCAACTTTTGATCTCCCATTCCACTCGTGCAATCCTCCTCCTTCATTTCTAGTATTTCCCATAATTTCTTCCATTTCGAATCTACCACTCTGATCATCAAACATTTCTCCTTCCTCTTGATTCAACTTGTTATTCTCTACTTTCACTCTACCACTCCTAGGTAACAATCCTCTTTTCAATCTATCCCTAGTATTCGGACCATCTGTAGGGGGTGGATCTGAACCAGTCAAAGGTGGGAAAGAGTAATGCTCTGGTAAAGAAGTCGTAGAAGGGGGTGAAGGGTAAAATTCTCGATTTGTTGACATGTTGCTTCCTCGGTTCACTTGAAAAACCATTCGGGGGGTCAGTGAGACGTTGTTGACAGAGAGCGCGGGAGGTGAGATAATTTGGAGTTACCTGTTGCACTCTGAAAACAGGAAGGGTTGAGGATAAGTGCAACTACCTCCTCTTGAATCCTCTCAACTTCCGCTACTGTGAGCCGGCAATCCCTCCGTAGCGATAGAAGATCGAAGTGCCTTTGTTGTTGAGTGAAAGCGAATTGAGAGAGATAGGTTTTGGGAGGATTGATGATGTGGTGATGAGAAGAGTGAAAGGTAAACAAGCCCCCTCGAGATTCTTGTGGGTCATCGATTCATGAGTGGGTACCCCTCGAAGGACGATGCACGAGCCTGTATAGAGAGCGAGGAGAGAGGTGGGTGCACTTCGAGGGGAGATTTCGGTATGAGGAAGACGAGAATAGATTCTAGCATCTCCGCCGAGTCTTGCCCAGTATGGGCTAGGTCTGTCTTGAGAGGGAGAAGATGAGAGGTGAGAGACGAGAGATGAGAAGAGAGTTCAGGTGATTTGGGAAGGTCGAGAACTGTATCCGTTCTGGGTGGCCAGTCGGTTTCTATACAGCTGAGAGTACATTCTATTGATTGTAGGCAGCTGGAGGGTCAATAGCTGAGAGAGGAGAGAGACTGTAAGCCGGCGAGTTGTTTCATCTCTTCTTGAACTTCTACAAACTACTCGGTATCCGATCAATTCTCAGAAGATGCAACATAACAACAACAGTAGAGGAGGTGGAAACAATAATAGAGGGAACAATCGAGGTCGCGGTAGAGGAAGAGGCTCAGGAGGAGGAGGAGGGAATCGAGGTGGATCGAGGGGAGGCTCACGAGGAGGATACAACCACGATGGACCCAACAAGGTGAGTACTACGGATCAATATCAATCAAAAGAGCTCAAGCTCACGAATCTGCGTCGTTGAATAGAGACCGAGATTCAATCATGAAGAACAAGGTGGAATCGCCAACGGTGAAGTCTGGTTCAAAGAAAGTTTTATGGAAGATCCTTGGAGTCATTTAGAGTAAGATTTTAGAACCTTTGGAGCAAGAAAAGAGGAAAAACGAGGTTTCTACCGGAGGACCCCTAAAAAATCGAAAACTTCGCCTCGAATCATTTCAACTGGGTTCAACTGCACCCTTTTACTCTCAAACCACGTCACAAGATACCCAGAAGAAGTCACTCTATACCCCCTCGTCGCAGCGATACCTTCACTCGTCATCTATCCGCTCTCATTCGTAGAAATTCCGACAGTTCTACCTCCTTCGTCTCTCGTTCACTCCTTCGACACTCTCAGCTTACCGACGTATCCTTGCTCAGATCAATACCTTCGATAATATAGGCCTTCGAGAATCAGTCGATGGTCAAGACGGGTAGAGTCACTTGTAATCAGATAAATCTCTTCGCAAACCTAGAGTCCAACAAATCATGAATCCAATCATGAATCCTGTTGCGAGCGAGGTCTCGTCGATTCCTGGCGAGAGAAGGAGAGAGTTCTTGCTTACAAGCCTGCCTGTGAATTGAGAGAATCGAGACCGAGAAACGAAAGAATATGTCATTCCTCTCAAAAAGTTGTAAATTTGGGCAGTAATATTTAGGAGCGACGGATTCAATTCTTATCTCACTCTGATACCCAGTTCACAAGTCTCGATTTCGCTTTTCGGAAACTTTGATAGCTGTTCTAATTACTAGGAATCAACCTTTCAGCACCTACAGCAATCTAGTTGTTTGAAACTTTCGGTCTTTCCCGTCAAGTTCCCTTTCTCCACTTGATCAACTTCCCACACGCCCGGTAACACTCTCCAACTACTGGATCAAATTACAAGATATTCAAGCTCGTCAGTAGTATCAGTAGCAACGGTAATTCCTAGCAGGATAAGGAGATCTAACGAGGAAAGAAACCAAGTGACGCGCTGATCTTTGAGAAACCGATTTCCTTTCAACTCTCCAACCAGAGGTGCGTTCTATTTCAGAGACGTGCTGTTCTCAACAGTTAACGAATCTACTCTGCGTGGAAACAGCAAGGGAAAAAAGATGGAAGAATCTTCATCATCTCCCCTTCCCTCTTCCTCCTCTTCGTCTTCTCCTCCACCATTCCAGCCGAACACAGCGACTCTAGCATCTCAATTAGATCCAGAACATTCAAACGACTCGGCTGCGAAAGCTACAAGTCACGTGGATCAACTCTCCTCACAATCTTCTTCTTCTTCTCCTCTACCTCCTCTCTCAATCCCAACTCCTACAACTTCTAATTCGTTTAATCCAAGTCCTACTTCCACTTTACCAAAATTGAAAACTCATCCAGCAGATCTAGTATCTCGTTCTCATCCGGATCCACATTCCTCTACCAAGGGGGGAGGAGGAGAAGGAGATTTAGTTTCACCAACTCCTTCAGTACCTTGTTCACCTATCAAGAACTCTTATGAAGATTTACCTTCTGCAACTTTAGCTGATGAAGAAGGTGGTCATGGTAGATTTGATATCAACACCTCTTTCGTAGATCCAGAAGAAGATGAGGAGGAGGAGGCAGGAGGAGGAGGCATTCGAAATAGTGGAAGAGAGAATGGAACGTTGTTGGAAGAGGACGAAGAGGAAACCGAAGATGGAGAAGGTAGGAGAAGAGGTAGTGAAGGGTTTGGAAGTGAGAACGGGGCGACTGCAGGAAGTCACTCGGTCCATCACCACAACGGGAATGGATTCAATGAACCGGTAGACGAAGTTGAAAGGATCAACGGGTTGGAAGTAGTTGGGGAAGAACCTGTATCTAGCTCGACCGGCGGAGGTAGTTATTCGACTCCGGTTCAGAGAACGAAAGAATTACCCTCTATCGCAAACGACTCACCTCTCCCCCCTCCTCCACCGAATAATTTCTCTACTCCCCCTTCAAGTAGAAGGTTCGATCCAGCACATTCTAGATCAATGTCTACTCCTCCGACTCAATCTCAAATCTCCACCACCTCGACAAGTTCGAATCCTTCTCATTTCGTCCCTCCAAACTCTTCCCTCTTTTCTCCAACTCCCCCCCCTGCGATGTCCCCTCCTGCTTCCCATTTACAATCTTCTCAACCTCCTCAGATCAATCCACTCAATCTACCTCCTCTACCTCTATCGAATCCTCCCTCTAGAAGACCTAGTTCCTCTCAACGACTTCCACCTACTCCAAACAACGCACTCGATCAACGTACTACTTCTGGTTCTGGAAGATCGAGAAGGGAACGTGAAACTACAGGAGAAAGTATTCGACCAACAACAACAAGTGGAAACGAGAAAGAAAGGTTATCAGATTCTATCACCGCTGGTGGTGTCTCTAGCTCTAGTAGAAGTAGGAGAACTTTAGGAGAATGGCAAATGACTAAAACTTTAGGTGCCGGTTCGATGGGTAAAGTTAAATTGGGAGTCAGTTCGATTTCGGGAGAAAAAGTTGCGATCAAAATCATTCCTAGGTTTACTTCTACTGCGGCTGCCCATAGACCTCCTCCACCACCACCTTCATCCAATAATAGTGAACCTTCGGGATCTTCTAGGAGACCTTCTTCTGCATCAAATAACCAACAACAACAGGGAGGAGGAGGAGTTCCGGAAGTCATACCACCTACTGCATCTTTCTTGGCAAAAGCCGCAGCGAAAGATCAATCTAAAGAAGTTAGAACGGTTAGAGAAGGTAGTTTGAGCTTGTTGTTACACCACCCTTACGTTTGTGGAATGAGGGAAATGATGATTTATCCTGTAAGTTGTTTAATCGATCAATCCTCCCTCTCTATTTCTCTGTCTCTCTCTCGTCGTGATTATTTCTTTCTCGACACCACGAGGCGAAAAGTGTACTGACTCACGAGAATGGTTTCTCTTCTTCTTCTTCTTCGTTGTAGCATCACTACTATTTCGTTCAAGAGTACGTCAATGGAGGTCAAATGTTGGATTACATCATCTCTCACGGAAGGTTGAGAGAAAGGAGTGCTAGAAAGTTTGCTCGACAAATCGGAAGTGCTTTGGAATATTGTCACGCAAACTCTATCGTTCATCGAGGTCAGTCTTTTCCTTCATCATTCTCTCGTCTAGCAAATTCTATGCTGACGACGAAGAGGATCTTTCCGTCTCGTGTCGGAATACAGATCTTAAAATTGAAAACATTCTAATCTCAAAAACTGGAAACATTAAAATAATCGATTTCGGACTTTCAAACCTCTATTCTCCTTTATCTCACCTCTCGACGTTCTGTGGTTCGCTCTACTTCGCAGCACCAGAATTGTTGAACGCTAAACCTTACACTGGACCGGAAGTGGATGTTTGGAGTTTTGGAATCGTACTGTACGTTTTGGTGTGCGGTAAAGTACCTTTCGATGATCAGAGTATGCCGGCGTTACATGCAAAGATCAAAAGGGGTCAAGTTGAATATCCCAACTGGTTGAGTGCCGGTAAGTTCTTTCTCTCCTACGGCAAAACAATCGAGATTGACTTGATTTCGTTCGTTCGAATTAGAATGTAAACATCTGTTATCGAGGATGTTGGTAACCGTACCAGCTCAACGTGCCTCGTTACATGAAGTTCTCTCTCACCCTTGGATCGTGAAAGGATTCACCGGAGCTCCCGCAGCTCACATTCCAGCTAGAACTCCTCTCCGATTCGGAGAATTAGATCCAGAAGTTATCAGAGGAATGACTGGGTTCGAGTTTGGAACGAGGGAAGAGATTGAAAAGAATTTGAACGAAGTGTTGGGAACTGAATTGTATAGGAATTCAGTTAGAAGTTGGGAGATCAGAAAATCCAGGGAAGCTGCTACGAACGGTACTTCAGGAGGAGGCGATCACCTCAATGGAGGATCCAATGGGAGTGGTGGAGATCCAGAGAAAGAAAGACCTTCGATGAGAGTTGATGGGAAAGATATCAAGAGGAGTCCAACGAACAAAAGGTTCTCTGGATTAGGGTTTTACGGCAAGAAGATCGCTGGAGGATTCAATGCAGCTTTCGCAGGGACCAACGCTCCCCCGAAACCGGGTTCAGACGATTTGGATTCGACATTGGGAGGAGGGGGAATCGGTTTCAGTCCAGGTTTCTTCGGTTCTTCTGGAACTCCTCGGCCAGATCAACTCGATCCGACTCGAGGTTTCCACCCTTTGATATCTATCTACTTCCTCGTCAAAGAGAAGATTGAACGGGAAAGGATCTGGGGACCTGGAGTTTTCGCTTCTTCGACCATCTCTCTCACTGGACCTCCACCTCCTCCGGCTCCAGCTCAAGTTTACCACGCAGGATCAGGTATCACCTCTCCCGCTCTCGTGGCTTCTCCAGAACTCGCTCGACCTCCAGCCGCTTCCCCTCTAATTCCTATGACTCCCCAACCTCGTCAAAGGGCAACTGGGGAAGAGTTCGCTCCTCATCCTTCTACCGCTCCTCAAATGCCTCGAACTTCTATCTCTCAAGCTCGGCACTCGACAGTACCTTCTTCCTCAGCACCGAACTCTCCCGTCGTCGCGGGATTCAGACCACAATCAGCGTACGAACCTCATTCCCCTTCTCCTCGAGATCGAAACAATACAGGCCGAGCTCCAGCATCTTCAGCAACGAACCGAATGTCGCTCTCGATCAATCCTTCCGAACGAGATCGTCTTTCGGAATCAGTTCAATCTCCCGAAGACGTTCCATTGTCTTCCTCTTCGTCGGCAGGAGGTTTCGCTCGAAGGTTCGGTTCACTCTTGGGTCGATCGTCTCCCGAATCAGGAAAGGGACATCGAAGTAGAGCAAGTATAGGAGGAATGGCAGGTCATCGAGCGAGTAACAAAACTGCCGCTTCACCTCTACCTCAAGTTTCAGAATCCACTTCCACTTCTACTGGTTCGACCCTTCGACCTCCTGTCACTCGTCTACCTTCGAGTGGATCGGATGTACCTCTCGCTTCACCTCCGAATGGGAAACCAGTCGCTCGAGCGTCTACTGTCGGAGAAATCTCGCCGAGTCGTCATCAACGAGGAGTCTCGATGGGAGCTACAAGTTTGATGCGACCCGATCCGACAAGCACAGCAAATCCGGGAGATTCAAGCTCGGTAGGTAGAACTGGTACAGGATTCTTCGAACGAAGGAGACAAGCTTCCCTCTCGACTCAACCGCCTGGTTCAACCACTTCCCCTCCTCCTCCTCGACCAAACACTTCAAACGATATCTCTGGAATGTTCGACAACGTCGCAGAGGAGGAACTAGCCGATTCAGTTGTTGTTGGAGGAGGAGGTACTCAACAAACGACGAATTCGAATCAAGTTCCCGAAGTTGGATTCATCGGTCGAACTCCTTCAAGATCCTCGTCCGGTAAAGACACGAGCGAGTCGGCGAAACCTGTATGGCTCAAAGGCTTGTTCTCGGTCAGTACTACGACAACGAAACCGGTAGCGACTCTGAGATCGGATCTGATCAAAGTGTTGGACCGACTGGGAGTTCAACATCGAGACGTCAAGAACGGATTCGAGTGTGTCCACGTACCTTCTATCGATCTGTCAAGCTTCGGAGAAGCGAACTCGAACAACAAGGAAAAGAACGTCAGGTCGACGATCAAACGGAGAGCGAGTAAACTTCTACTACAGAAGAAAGACGGAGAAGTCCAATCTCAAGACGAGAACGCTGGAGTGATCGAAGACTCTCAATCTTCTCTTCGAATCGCAACCGATCCAAATTCGACAAGCAATCGAGCTCGAAATCAATCTTCAGGATCTTTTACTCCTGTTTCTCCGATCGACAACTCTCCTCCTCTCCAGACCGGAGGCGCTCAATTCGATGGCCACCATTCGTCAGGCGAAGGTGGAGGAGCCGCAAACCCGAGCGCTGTCTCGAATGATATGATCGTTCGATTCGAAATCTTTATCGTCAAAATGCCTCTCCTCCCCGGTTTCCACGGTATCCAATTCCGAAGGATCTCTGGAAACGCTTATCTCACTCTAGGTACGTTCGCCTTTGGTTCTCTCTTTCGTCGTCAGAAGCTGATTCTTTCCTTTCCGTCGCTCTCAGTCAAACGAATCTTGCAAGAACTCAAACTCTAATCTTCCTTTAAACTCGCATACATCTCTTCGCAACCCTAGTATCCTCATGCCTTTTCCTCGTTATTGGATTCTCGCCTCTCATAGACCCTTCACCATATTACGACTAGCACTAGCTCTTACCGATTAATTCTCTCTCTTTCCCTCTCCTTCTTGCAACCCTCTGTCTGTCCTATGACAACCTAGTACCTACCATTCTGGTCCTAATCCATTCATCATTCATTGTCTTCCGAATCGTTTTCTTGTTCAAATCAGTAGATTATTCTTTTCTTTTCTTCCCTTTTCATCCCGTTGTCTCTTCTTCGTAAATCCTTGCAAGTAGTACTCACGTTCTCAAGCTCGGCAAGTCCTCTCTGTCGTCTGTCCTTTTCGTCGTCGTCGTCGTTCAGCGCTCGTGCCCTCGATCGAGTCCATGGAGGGTTTGTGCTCGATTTTGAACAAACCAAGCTTTTCCTCTTTCCATCTTCCCTCTCTTTCTTCCCTTCACATCACTTCTTCCGCTCCTCACATCTCCCCACCTGCGACTACCTTCGACGCTCTCCAAAGGAGGAAAGCCGAAGATTCCTGTTCACCACCTCAAATTAGTTCAAAGGGAATTTGCTCGACCGCTTCACGGGAACCGACTGCCATTCGAGAACCTATGTGATCCTGAATGTTGACTCTTTCTCGCTCTCAGACAGCTCCTGAGCGACTGAGGGGGTGTAAGAGTCGATGTTGACGATTCTACATCGTCTCTCAAGTGAACAACACGGTCCTTGTAGCCGTTCGAAGCGACTCCATGCACCAGTTGGCGGTCGTGCATAGTAGTGTTCGGTGCTCCACCTCCAACGACAGGAGAAGACTACAAGGTACTTTCTCATCGGTTTCGAAACAGACTCTCAACTCGTCAAAGGTGTCAGGAAACCAAAGTTGATTCGGGGAACGTTGTGGACCGAGCTTGTCGCTGTCGTAGTATGAATAGCTGATTCACCTACTTTTGCGCTACGAGGCCGACTAGCTCGATTCCCAACGCCTCTCGAGTGAAAAAAGGTTTCTTGGTTGAAGCTTTAGACGAGTTGACCTTTCTTTTTCGTCTGCAATGAGGCAGTCGAAAGAGGAACGGCAAAGCTTGTTCCTTATCTGATAACTTTGTATAGCTTCACGATTAGAAGATGTCCTCAGGTCGCATGGGCTCCATCTCTCTATAGAAAAAAATGGTTTTCTGTCTCTTGCACTCTTTGACAACGAGAGAGACTCCTGAAAGCATGAGTCTCGGGCACTGCAGCGATTGTGTCTCAGCTCAGTACCACCTTGCAGACAGTCTTCTGCGATGAGAGGCGGAAGAGAGGGTCGATACCTTTTCATCGAGTTTGACGGACGATCTTTCGCGTTCTCTCTATTCCTACCTGTACTTCAAACTCTGCATTGTCGAGACACTATCTTGAGCACTCGAAATGTCGTCGTCGTCGTTATCGTCACTTGGGCTCAGGCTATCTAGGGTGCTCCTCGGAGGTTTGTGCGTCAAAGCTTTTTTCCTTTCCTTTTCTTGCTCACGTCTTCCTTCCCGTTTCATCACTTTCTCCCCCGCACATACCTCTTCCTCTTTCTTCCCCAGTCGATCTCTATCAGCAACGACTTGGACGTTCGCAGCTTCTCGACAACGGGGAAAAGCGGAGGGACAAACTCGCTCGAAGGCTTCCACGAATCAGCCTCCATTCGGGAACCGACGTACACGGAGTCGACTGCTGCCTTGATATCTCGTCGGTACCCTGTAGCTCTATCGAGGAAATGTCAAGGGGTCAAGCGACTGGTTTACGTCGTCTCCCGCATGGATTGAGCGGTCCATAGTAGTTGTCGATCGAGCGAGTTCCTCCACTTTCCTTCCGTTGAGGAAAGGTTTCGTCGTCCAATCGAGCAAAGAGCGGTGCATCGTCAAGTCATCTCGCACACTCTTGCGAAAGAGGCAACGAACTCGGCGGGATCGGAGTTTGAACCCTCTCCAATTCGTTCTGTTGCGTATGTCTGTTTTCGTACAGCAGGCCACTCTGTAAATAGCCCCCTGTGACGTGAAAGACGTATGTAAAAGTGACGAGTTGGTGTTTGTCAGAACATCAATCCTCGCGAGTTCGTCGTCTTTTGCGTGGGAGTGCGCGGAGGTCGCTTGGAGGGTGTGAGCGGACGCAGGAGCGTCAACCATCAAGCGACCTCACCGAAACCACAGGCTTGGGATCGGTCTGTTGACAACGTTGTATCTTTCCCTCGTTGGTTTCGCAAAGAAGAAATCGAGAACTGTTCAGTTTGTGTGAAACGATGAAAGGACGAGATTGATCGTCTTTTCCTGTATTATACTTGTCCTGAATTCAAGCTTGAGAGGGCAGTGGGAGCCAAAGCAACACGCGAAAGACTGACCACAATGAACTCTTTTGCGAAGAGCACGGAAAGATCGTTCGCTTTGTATCGTTCCGACGAAGCTTGAAAGCGGCAAGAAGATGGCCCAGTCGAAGTATGAGAGGCGCCCATTATGATAGATTATGCATTAGCTAGAAAAGCGACAAAGAACCAAAACGCGAAAACGAAAAAAGAAATTCTAAACAACCTGTATATTCTACTTCTCGACCCCTACACGATCTCCTCGTGCTCACTGGGAACGGACGATCTAGATGCCGAAACCAGGTCCCAGAGGAGACTCTTGCCCCGGATCTTTGACGACTGCTCCGAAAACTTCTCCCAAAATTCCTAGAGCGACTGCTCTCTTCCTCAGAGTTGCCAGAGGTACCTTGCCAGCCACTGCTCCTGAACTTGTTGTTGTATCTTCAACTCCAGTTGGGGACAAAACTCGATCGCAAACTTCTCGAATGACTGATTCAACTTCTAGTTTAGCTCCCTATCGTCGCAAAGTACCGTACTCACATCAGCTCGAAGCTCTTACACACAGACAAGATAATAGAGAGAGAGAGCTACCGACCTTGAAAAGAGCATGTAATCCCATCTGAGCCGCTTTATCTTCCAATTTCTTCTTCTCTTCAACCGAGACTCCACTCTCTTCAGCTTTCTGAATCGCTTCGAAAACATCTTTCAATGCGTAGGCCGATCTGACGGTAGAAACCGTTTGATTGAAGATGTGAGCTGTCGATTTCGCTGAATGGAACCAACCTCCTACTCCGAATGGAATAGGTCCAGTTGAAGCTAGGAAATGTCTAGTTTCGCGTACGCAAACGGTTAGGTAAAATATTCCTGAACTGAGGATGGAAGGAAAGGATGACGGACTTTGATTTAGATTCGTAAACGAAACCGACAGTATGCAGCAATTCAACTCCGTAAGATTCTTTCTTCAGTTCCTCAGCTTCGATAGACCACATCGTTCTCACTGAACGTGAACGAAACAGAGAGATCAGCTCCGTGTACAAGAAGAAAGGACCAAACGATCTCGGAAAGAAGACGATCTGAGAGGGAAAACTTACCTCCATCAGCAATTTGTTTGTCTTCTTCTCCTACAGCTTGCTCACTGAACAATGCCAACTTGTCCCTCAACTTGACCGCTAAAGCTTTAACCCTCTGTTCCCTAACTTTTGCTTTCTCTTGAGCAACTTTTCTCTCTTGTTCCTCCTTCTGCTGTCTCTTCTGATCTCGAATAGCTTGTTGTTCAGGGGTCAATTGAGGCTTGTTCGATTTCGAAGTCGTTGTCGAAACTGTCGAGCCCGTCGAAGCGGAACCGTTCGTCGTCGTTGAGGCCGCGTTTGAATTATTCGTCGCAACTGTTTGATCTTCCTCTTCATCGTCCTCCGCCTCTTGCATCGCAGATTTCATCTCACTACCTAAGCTGATCGTTCCAATTATGTCCATGAACCTCTCTCCACCGAACAGAGTAGAGAAAATAGCTTCAGGATCGACCATAGCTTCAGCATCTCCGCCATCTGATTTACTCTTTCCAAACTCATTGTAAGTATGCCTCAATCCTGGATCTGATAGAGTTGTATAGGCAATCGCAATCTCTTTGAACCGGTCTGCTGCATGAGGATCATCTGGATTCTTGTCGGGATGATTTTTGATCGCCTACGAAACGTGAATCTCTGTAAGTTTGACCCTCGATCAAAGGAAGGATCTTTTGTTGAAGTGACTTACTAATCTTCGATAAGCTTTCTTTACTTCTTCAGTCGTACAAGTTACCGGTAAACCTAACAACTAGAGTTTTCGACCATCTCTCGAATGCCTCGTCAGTCTTATCCTTCGAGCTCAATCAGAATAAGATTTAGAGCTCACATCGTAGTAAGCCATATCTAGTGGTCTCTCATCTGTCGATCAAAAGAACTTCGAAGAGTTTAAATTGATTGAACTCTCGAGGTTGGAACAAGGGCGGATGTGTACTCACCAGATCCGATAGTTCTACCTTTCCTAGTCTTTTGTTTACTAGATTGAGTTGATCTGACTATCCAAGTTTGTTTACATTGAGCGCATTCGACGTGAAACGCATCATCAGTCGGTGGATTCGAAGGTGCCAAGTATTCGACTGGAGTTTGACAATGAGGGCAGGTCGCGGGTGTGTAATTGCCTTTGAGTCTTGATTTGATCGTCTGCATCTTGAGTCGGTGAAGAAAGTTGAAGCGAGCGTAGGAAGAGGGAAGAGAGAATGATGGAGCCTCCTGTTCGCCCTGAAATAAATTACGACACTTTCTTCGGTTTCGAAAGCTTACTTGAGTAATCAAGGGAGACTCAGCTCGTGACTAAGTACTTCAAGCGAATACCATGAAAAATAAAAACAATTTTCGATAAAGTCGTTCACCGATTCGCAGAGTCCTCTTCTCTGAGATTGCGCTCGTGATAGTGTATTGTCCGAGATAGAATACATAGAGCGAACATGCAAGGGAGAATAATACAGTAAAAGAGAGAAAAGTTTGGGGAAAGAACGGAAAAAGGAAACCACGCTCAGAATTACCTCCCATCAAAGTCTGCCAACGCAGCGAACATATCTTCCCTCTTTTCAATCCCTTCGATTCTGTTGATTCTATCGATCCGCTCAGGAGTCTGAAGCATCCCTTCCTCCAAATGATCGTACACGACAATTCTTCCAATCTGGAATCCTTCTTTCTCACCTCGAACAATCGCGGCGAGAGTTGTCGAGAGCAGATCATCGCTCTGAACAACGTCCGAATTTAGGTGCAGAGACTCTAGGTTGAAGGTCCTGGCGTCTCGAGGAAATAAATGGGGGCAGAAACGGCTGAAAGGAGTGGTAATGATTGCGAGATGAGAGAGGGAGGGAAGAGTGTGAACGAGGCAAAGAAGTCGGTTAGATCCCTGTTCATAGCTGGTATTAGAGTTGATCACCAGGGTTCGAATTTGGGGCAGGATGAGCGAAAAGATCGTCGCGAATGGAATCGGTTGGTCGCGTGAGGTGTTGAGGGAGAGGTGGAAGAGGTTCGGCGTTGTTTCTGGCGAGAATACTTCATGAAAATGAGACAGGTCGCCGATAAGTGCGGTACTGGATCCTACGACGAGTCGAGACAGATTTCGAAACGAGGTGTTCGGACCGAGAGACGTAACCTTGAACTTGCCGTATTCGAGCCAAAGAGCGCGGAGACCCACACGTGGTGAAGGATACAGCAAGGATTAGTTGCAACTCCTACTTGTGTGTCTGAATTGAAAGGACTAACTGGGAAGTTGAGCGAAGGGTTCAAGTTCTACGGAAAGATTGAGTTCGACTTGAGCCTTGGTATCGGAAATCCACCTAACGTTGCCGCACCGGACAAAGACTACACCTTCCCATCGATCGAGTTCAGCAACCTCGAGGAAACCGTCGATGTTCGTCCGAATCTCGAGCCTTTTCGTTTTATGGCGAGTTTGTAATTCGCTAATTTGCTTTACTTTCTTTTGCATAAATTCGCCGTCTCCTTTAACTTCGACTTCCTCGAGCATAAGCTTCTGGGCTATCGATGTCCACCTGGACTTGACGAGAGCGAACGAGCAAAGGTTCTCTTGTTGAAATCGGTAATAGGGATATAGAGGGGGACAGCCTGATGTAACGGCGAGCAAGAAGATGTGGGTTAAGAGCTCTGGAGGAAAGGAAAGAAGGATCGACATCGTTTAACAGCAGTTGTTGTGTTTTAAGAGCTGACCTAGGGAAAGAAGAGTCAGTCGAGAAGAGAGACAACCAATCTGAGAACGCTTTCATCGACTTACCTCGACCGGTAGACGTCTCTTATGTCTTTTCCAGTAGAACTAGAGCGTATCCTATTCGTACAGCCTTGAATTTCGGAAGAGAGCTGTAAGACGTCTCAAGGATCTGACCTCCCTGCGACGGTCGCTGGAGTGAGAGTTCGAGGTAGAGATAGCTCACCTTGGCACACTATTCTGACAGCTTCGAAGAGACTAGAGAAGAGAAGTAAAGAAGAGGAAGAGAGAAAGAAGTAAGCGCGACTTTTAGGACTTTGCCCTTCCCTTTGTCTTCCGTCCGTAGAAGTTCCCCTTTCACCCGCAACCTTCCCCCTCCCCCATCCTCATCCTCACCCTCATCGACTATACCTTCACATCTTCATCATCTTCGACAAAGAGATGTGAACTTCTACTCTCGAGAGAAAGTCTTGCTTTGTGGTCGAGGAAAAAGAGAAAACTCGTATCTTCTCCTCCACCGCCCCTACCTTCAAGCTATCGAGGAGGATCTCTACCGCGAGGACAAGGTCGTCGCTGGGGAGCTGGAGAAGAAGAGGAAGGCGTTATTATAATCGAGGCGAAGTCGAGAATGAGCGAGCAGTTGAAATCGGTGGGATTTTGAGGGTGAAAAATATCAATCAATCAATCACTTATTGTCTCTCCCGAGCTTATTGTACCCTACTGTGTTTGACTGGCTCTTGTTGTTGTGTACTCTGTCGTTCTGTTCTGTTCAAAAAGACGTTCGCTAGTTTCGTTGGAATTCTTGAGCGAAAAATTGAGATATTTCTCCTGAACCTCGCAATCTCCTCTCTAAATGATCCTTTCATGCTAGAGGAAGAAAGAATCGATGAAAGAGTAGTTACTATACGTTACAGGTTTCATCTAGTAACGTTCACCTCCTTGACCCGGTACACTAATTCCAAAAGTAGGAATCAATCCCATACTCTATCAAAAGAAAAACCACAAAATCAGTATTTTCTCTCTCTTTCTCCCTCTCACGCAACAAAGATCAAGAGAAAGGAAAAAAAGGGCTGCTTACCCTAGCTCTCCTAATAGATTTCCCAACTCTTCTCTGAGATTTCCTTTGTAAACCAGTTTTACCTCTAGGTTTAATTTTTCCCATCGTAGTACAAAACTCTGCTTTCCAAAACGGGTTCAAAACTCCTTGTTTCAAAGGATCTAAACCGTACCTCACGAACGGATCGTGAGTTGGTCCGAACGAAGTTGGAGGACCCAAAGGGTGAGCTAAAGAGAAATTGGGTCGAGGGAGGTAAGGAGTTAGGAGGTGGTGAGGGGATAGGTGTTGAGGTGAAATGATTTGGCCTTTTCTCAAATGTTGTAAGATAGATGATTGATCTAGAGACAAGGAGAGGAATCCGAATGAGTGAGAGGAGAGATAGATAGATGACTGGCAACTTACCAGGTCCAGCTTCAGGTACATTGGCACTAGCTTCCTCCATGATATCCAACAAATCTCCCGCTAACGATGAAGCTGTGGGAGTCTTGTCTTGAGAGGTTGAAGGAGAGTTTGATCGAGGAGGGAGAGAAACTGATCCACTTGAACTGAACGAACGAGTCGTTGATCTAGGTAGTGCATTCACTAGCGTTCGAGTACGAGACAACATCTCCGGTTGAGTACAGTTGTGAGTGGAGAAGAAGTTTAAATTTCTGAGAGAGATCAAGGTCTTTCGGAAGGAAATTCAAAGACATTCCTCAACTTCGAAGTGTACCGCACGGGAGAGCCTCTCTGAGCTTAGAGAAAGACCTCAAGAAACGTAGCTAGGAGGGTTCGAAGAATATGCAAAAATTCGACATGCATTTCGCAACAAATTCTCTCTACCTCCAACTCATACCGGTAATGCTCTGGAACCCTCCAACGTTATCTCTGACAGGTCCACAACTACTAGGTCTATCCTTCAAAACCTACTCGGAACAACAACACTCAGGTAATCAGTTCTCTTTTCCCCGAAAAACTCAAATCAGAAGAGAGACAGAAGGGAGAACTTTTACCTCTTCTGCCCATTCCCTAACTTTGACACTCCGGTTAGAGCTAGAAGGGTGAGTACTGAGGAAATCGAGTGAGCCTCCTCCTCCTCCTCCAGCGACTTGATCCATTCTCTTCCATAAAGATTCTGCAGCTCTCGGATCATAACATGCTTTGTTAGCTAATCTCAATCCAATCAAATCCGCTAGAAGAACACACAGTTATCAAGAATCAAAGTCAGTATCATTATTCTCTTAGAGCGCGAGAGGGAGATGTAAAAAAAGTATCATACCTTCAGTTTCATTCTTTCGAGAATTTGGTAAAGTCATTCCAACGTTTAATAAAACTCTTGATAAACCTAAATCTATGCCCAAGGTAGTCAAGAGGTATGAGAGTGCTACTAAGACCTATAACACAATGAAAAGAAGCTGTGAATGCATGAGCTTGAAAAGTAAGAGAACTTTTCGATTAGTTTGTCTTACCTTCATCGAAGAGAGTCGTTCTGCAGAATGTCTAGCAACTTGATGTGCAATTTCTTCGGAGACAGGGCATAGTAAAGTAACGTCAATTCCTCGTATTCCGGGAAAGAAGCAAAAAAAGAAAAAGAAAGAAAAAAACTCACCATGACCTAAAATGACTGCCAATCCATCTTCATCTTTCGCTATAGGCAAGATACCACTGAATACAAAGATTTTACCACCTGGTATAACGAATCTATCAAACTTATTCCCTGGCGGTCAGCTTGGAGTATTTCCCTATTCTTCGCAGGAAAACTCTCAAAAAGAGAAAACTCACGCATTTTGTGTTTTATCATCTTTAACTACAAACACTTCCCAACCTTTACCATCTCCATCTCCATCTCCATCATCACCAGCTTTCAATCCATTACTCTCTACCAACCTCTCTACAACCCTTTTAACATATTTAGAATCCGGATGATTCTCCCTCAAAACTTTCCCACCAAACTCGTTCATAACTTCTTGGAAACTTTGTTTAGCCATTTCTTTTTCAGTTTGAGGTGAAACGTCCATGAACCTCCATCTACCAGTTTCTTCAACTTTTTCTAAATGTAAAACGTAATATGTACCACCTCCTCCCAACACTACCAATACTAAGGGTTGTTTGAGTAATGTTGTAGCTCTGTAACGGATATCGGAGAAAGGAGAACCTCCTGCTCCTGAACCTCCTCCTCTTGATGAAGTGGGGAGTTTACGAATGATTGACCATGGATCGTTCGGAGGAGGAGCCGCATTGGACTGTTGTTGAGGAGGCGAAGATGGTAGTGGATCTCCGAATCTACGGTAACGAGATGAGAGGGGAGGACAGTTGGAAGAGAAACAACGGAACGATGACGTTGACGAAGAAAGATGAGGAGAAAGAGAGAGTCGTCGCGTTGAAGGAGGACACAGTCTTGGTCTAGGAGGCATGATCGTTTGTTTACTTAGCTCTGAAGCTGAGCGAAGAGGAAGAAGGAGAATAATTCTTCGGACGAGGAAAGTTCGAAACGAAGCATTTCATAAAATTGGTGACAACAAACAAACAAAAAGAGAGAGAGAGTATCAACTTCAAAGGGAGAGAGAGAGAAAGAGAATACAGCAGAACATAGCATAATTCAAGCTTCGAAAGCAATTACTTTCAATTTCAAAGTTTTAGAATTTATTAAAACCAATTGTCCAGTTTTTGAAAATTTCGGTATTAAAACGATTCTAACCTTTTTGCCATCATCGCCACCTTGTTCTATCAACTTTGTTTCGAATTTAGGTTGGTTACCTATGAAATAAACATGAGGAGTTTGTTCAAGAATGAATGGATCTCTATCGGTGAATGGATAACACCCTAATCCAATGAAAAAATCAATCTCCGAGAAAAAATCAGTTACGTTCTTCTTCTCAGGGAGAGAGTCAGGGAAAAGGAGAAACGTACACAACGTATCAGGACAAGTTGGGGCAATGTGAGACCATTCGAGAGTTTGTTGAGCGATTTCCAACCTTTCTTGACTTTCGAGATATTTGAAAATATCGTCAATAGTTTGTCCACAAGTTCCCAAGAATCTAAAAAGCATTGTCACTCTTGTTCGCGTAAGCTTCATATCTCCCCAAGAGAAGAGCGAGAGAGAGGGTCACTCACGTTGTATTTTCAACTTGAAACCACCAAGGATTAGTTCTACCATTGAAATTCTCCCACCCAGCAGCGAGAGGTAACAAAGCTGGGTGTAAACTCTGTTGAGGCATAGTAGGAGCGGTAGGATCTTTCTCCCCCGGCATTAAATCGACAGGTAGAGTTGGACACAATTGGGAAAGGAATTGATCGAGTGCCAAAGTAGGTTTAGATGAATACAATGAAGAATCGTATCCATATCGTTTCTGGATTTCCCCCCCCGAATGCTCACACATCGGTCAGCTACCAATTATTGAAAAGAGAAGAAAGAGGAAGATAAGCTCACTTTTTTGTTTTCATCAATCAAACTCAAATCTGGTTGAGCCAAACTATTCCCACACAAGATCAACCTACTAACTTTGATCGCTTCTTCTCTATCCCCACTATCGTCTTCATCTTGGTGCAGTTGTAATTCACCGTTCAACCACTCTGCCATTAATTCAGTTCTCAAATCTCCAACTTGTTGATGATTTCCCATTTCTAATCCACTAACTAATCCAATCCATTCTCCTTCTCCTTCTCCTTCTTCATCTTGATCTTGATCTTGATTTGGTTCTGTTTTCGGTTGATCAGGCATACCACAATAAAGGTATTCAAAAACTTCAAAATCTCCCGAACTAGTTTCTGCACCTAAACAAGCAACGATCGTACCTGAAACAACATTTCTCTCTTTCTATCTATCAGTAAAGGACAATACTCGGTATCGGAATAAGGAAGGACTTACCAGTAACGAATTTACCCGAATTTTCAACAATTTTGTGACCAACTAATCTAACTCTACCAGATTCATCTTCCAACATGATTTCATCAGATTTAGAATGATATTTCTCTCTCAAAGGTGGTGCAGTAATATGATGCTAAAAAATTTCTCTCCTCCAAAAAAATCAATCAACTGAGCCTCATAGAGAGGGGTGACAGAAGAAGAAGAAGAACTTACATCTCGAGCTAAATCTTCTAAAACGTTCGGCTTCAAAGGCATATCTACGTAAAGAGTACCCAAGACGTAACATAGTTGTCCATTTTTCACTTCTAGTAACCTAGCGACGTGTTCGGGAGGAGTTGAAACACCTGGAAAAGAACGAATTGCGAAGTCAAAAAAGAGTCGGGTCGTCAGTTTCTCTTGAATCTTCGTTTCGAATGGGTAATAGCTTGAATGTATCAAGCATGAATAAGGTGAAGCTGGGAGGAAACAAAGCGAGGAGAAGTGCGAAAGAAATGAAGGAAAAACTCGAAATTGTTTCGAAAAGTTTAAGATCCGGTCTCGGTGAACCAAACAGCTTCCAAACGAAAGCTGTGTCTGATCTGCTATATAACCTTTGACAGACCGCGCCAAACACCGTTCCCTTTCGTAAGACCCTCAGATTTTGGAGTCTCTTAGCTCGTAGTTTCCGACTCTCCTTTCTCCTTCCATACCCCCAACCTTGATACCCCTTGAGCTTGTTGTATACCACTCTGAGCAATACTATACACCCTAAATCCTCCCAAGTTTACGTCTTGACGAGAGTGTATTCCAAGACGCGTCTCAACGTAACATCCCTTCATCCGAAGAGAGTAACCAGGACATCAGCAGTAAGTAGTGAAATCGTTCTCACCTTGTAGTTTACCCTTCCCTCCTCCTCCTACTCCTACTCCTCCCCATTTATCTTTAGCTCTCTTTAACAATCTGTTCCTCAAAACTACCAACCTCAACCAATACAAGTTTGCGTACTGTTGAGAAAATTGTTTGTCGTCTTTCTTGGTATGGAACGAAGATAGATGCGTGGGTTCAGTCAGGTGCGATTGTAATCGAGTTGTCATGATTTTGATGATGATGATGAATAAAGAGAGAGAGAGAGAGATCTGAAATTCTTCTCCAGATGGAGGTTCTCTCTCTTTGTCCAGCGTTTTTCTTTCGAAAGGTTGTACATGATCCAATCGTGATAGTCTCTCGAGCGGCGAGGGAAAAAAACAAACGCTAAACAATTTTGACACAATTGAAAATATCGAAAATAACAAACGAGGAAACAAATCGAAAAAGCACAATAGCGGAAAAGGAGACAACGAGAGAGACTACAAACGAAGACAGAGAGAGATTAAAGCTGAGTAGTTCTAGGTGATGAATTTTGACAAGAATTTCTTGTGGAATTCCTGATTTATGCAAGAGGAAAAATCAGTTATTAATAAGTAGAGAGAAAATTCGAATGTAGCAAGGTATGAGAGAGTACTTACAGTTCTCAACAAATCGTTGACGAATTCTTTCTTGGGAGTTTCGTTGACTCCTCTAGCTTGATTCTTGAAGATTACGTCGTCATCCCACCTCCTTTTAACTCCGAAAGAACCAGATTCAGATCTAGAAACGGTTGACATGGTCGAAGGTGAGGCTCCCAATGCTGCTTGTAGATTCAACAGAGGACTAGACAACAAACAGAGAGGAGACGTCAGCCAGAATTTGAGGAGAGGAAAAGGGAAAGAGGGAGAGAAAAACTTACTTTCCAAGTGCGATTTCTTCTTCTCTCGAAGTTTGTTCAGTCGCTGCTCTTTCCCGTTCCTGTTGGACGATCCAAGAACGTCAGATGGATTGAAAACCACTCAGAGGAATCGCATTGAAAAGCTTACTTGACGTTCTTTCTCTTCAGCTCTTTCTCTTTTGATTTTTTCCAATTCTCTCAACAATTCCGCCGTTTCATCTTCATCGTCGTCTTCGTCATCATCGTCATCGTCATCGCTATCGTCTTGTTCGTTGTTGTCCTTTGAATCCTTCTCTCCTTCCTCCTCTTCGTCGTCGTTGTCGTCTTGTTGGTCGTCGTCCTCGTCATCTTTGTCTAGATCTGCAACTTGCTGTAACAGTTTCCTCCTCTTGTTCGCTTCTTCCTGTTCCCTGTTCCCTCTCTCTTTCTCTTCCAACAACAACAAACCTTTATCAACTACCAACCCCCTTTCTCCTTTCTTCTTTCTCAAATCTGATTCCCTCTCGGCTTGTAACAACTCTAATTTCAAATCTCTACGTTGAACCTCGGATTGAGAGTGTTGTCCAGGTTGACGGAATTTGAGTTTGGTGTGAGCGGATAAATCTCGAGAAGAGTAAACTTTACTGTTTTGTCTACCTTCTTTACCTTGGGCGGGTGCCCACGTAGGTCGGTGAGCTGAAGACATTGTTCTCTGAAATCCGAGTGAGGTTTGTTGAAGTTCGAGTGAGAGAGTAAGGAGAAGTGAGAGAGTTTGTTGCGTCGACCGCGTCCCCCCCCCCTCTCTCTCTCTCTCTCTTTCTCTCCACATCAACTCGATCACGATCAATCACACTTCTCTGTACTCTGTACAATCTATCGCAAACTCTCTCCTTTTCTCTCCACCTCCTTCCTCCTGAATTTTCTCCGAACTTGAACCCCTCTTCTCCACTTCGACTCCGACTCACTCTCACACTCGACACGGGAATATGGCTACAATAAAGTTTCAAGATCTACCCAACACGAACTTACTAGCATCTCTCCCTTTGTCGAGTTTGAACTTGATTTACACCAGTTTGTTACAAGAAACCGTTCAAAAAAATGATCATTCAAACAAAACTGGTATAGGTACTAGAGGTCCGATCACTAGGTTTCATTCAAAATCTCCACCTCCATTAGGTATTCAAGATTATTTGAACCGTTTAACTAAATTCACTCCGTTTCCAAGAGATAGTTTAATCTTGTCTTCAATCTATTTGAATAGGATTTCACATTTATCAATCTCTACAGCTTACTCTTATTCAAGTTCAGGTTCCTTAGATACTTTCAGAGATGATCCGATACCTCCGAATGATCCGAATAGGAAACCTACTACTTTGTTTCCAAATTTCATACCTAATAAACCTGAACCAGTAGTTTTATTCTCTCCTCTAGTTTTACAACCAATTACAACTACAAACTTGTCAGTAGGAACTTGTTCAGGAGAAGGGAAAACTAGTAGAAGTTTTTCAAACAGTTCTTTACCAAATTTTGATCTTTCTTGTTCTTCTTCACCTCCTTCTCCTACAGCTATCTCTCCATCTCTACCACCTCAACCACTACCTCCCATACCCTCTTCGTCATCGTCATCACCATCATCATCATCAAAGTTGAACAGACCTGCACCTTTACTAAACGTTTTCACCCTCCACCGTCTCATCCTTTCAACCTTGTTGATCTCTACAAAATTCCTAGTAGATGGTACATTGTCTCAATCGAGAGTTTCAAAAGTTGGTGGAGTCAGTACTACAGAGTTGGCGAGGTTGGAAATTGAAAGTTTGAGATTGTTGGGTTGGAGTTTGTTTGTCGAAAAGGAAGAAATGGAAAAAGTTTTTCAAGGGTGGGTTCAAAGAGGTAAAGAATTGGGATTGATACCACTAAACGAGACAGAGGAAGAGTTAGTCAATAGGGATAGTGAGAAGGAGAAGGAAGAGAAAGAAAGTTTTTCACCTAAATCACCACCACTTCTCATTGTCAAAGCTTCAGCAGCTTCCGAATTCTCAAACTCGAATCGAGATCAATCACTTGCTATACCTAATATCATACCAATACATGAAACAGTTTCTTCTTCCTCTTCCTCGTCTTCTTCTTCTCTCTCTACTTCTCCCTCTTCGACAACTACGGAAACGACTTCAACTACAATTTCTTCTTCTTCCAACGCTTGTTCTTCCCCTACTGCTCCTGATCCGACTACTATTCCTGATGTACTCGACGAAGGAGGAGGAGGTTCTCCAAAGAACGAAACGACTCCGAAAGGAGGAGGAATCTCAAGAGAACTTGGTGGTTGCAAAGTCGAATCTTCAGACAGTAACAGTAATGTTGATGAAGCGGAAGGGGAAGTAGTAGGAGAAGGGGAGAACACACCTACTAAAGCAATGAAACGAATCGATTTGACAACGATGAACGAGCAGCAGGAGGAGGAGGAGGAAGAAAGGATTTCGAAAGAGGTAGAGATAGTTGCTTGAAGGTTTCTGTTGAATACTGGTGGGGTTGTAGTGTATTTTGCTTTGGGTGTGGGAATCACTGTATGAGCTATCTCGAGTTACCTGTGTTTCCAACTAGTTTTGTTGTTTTGAAGTTTTTTTTTGTGCTTCTTTCTCCTTGTTGATATTTTTGTTTCGAATATAACAGATAGTTTTCCTTCTCTCGCTTCTAGGTTCTCTCTGTCCAGCTGACAAGCAAGGGAGACAGAGTGCAATCGAAAGAAACTCGGATCGTATCGAACTATCGCGAATCGAGCTTATTTGAGTTCACGACCCGTCAATGAATTCTCGTCTCTCAGGTCCTTCATGAGTTCTAGTCAACATTAGCGATACTTTTTTCAAAAGCTGGCGCTCGGAAGAGTAGTCGACATGGCTAGCGGTCGCTCCTTCAACTCGAGAATGAAACTTCTTTTGCCTCCCTACACCAACCTCTTTTCAGCAGATATCGCTCATACAACAAGGAAGCTAGCCTTTTGAGGATCGTTCAGGGACTTGCCGTAGCTCTTGAAACTCTCGACTCAAACTGTTTAACTTCGAACTCGCTTCGTCTGTCCAGTGGTCAATCTCACCCCTCTCAGCCTGACAGGATCCTCTCTTGACACGACAAGAAGCACTCTCTTCGGCCTGTCACCACCTCCGATCAGCCGTCAGCGATCCTCCGACCTCTCGCCTACTGATTCCCTTTCCTCATCTTTCTCGTCAAATCTCTCCCCCTCTTTCCCCCCTAGATGTGTACGGCGAAGGCTACCCTAGTCTACAGCCTCGGGATACACTCCTCCTCGCTCGTCTTCGCCGCCAATGCATGGACTCGTCTATCTTAAACTTTCGAACTTCTTCGATCTTCTGATGCTTCGTCGACGTACCGGGAAACTTGATCACCCGAAACAAAGACGGGAGAGGAGCCGTTACGAAAGTACCTGAGGAAGTTTGGGAGGAAATAAAGAAGTATAACGTTCTTGACGAATTGGCAGTTTCGGAGGATCACTTCTTGAGTCATTGCATCTGCAACGATTCAGATTGTCGAGTCAAGCCTGCACCTGGAGCTTAAGTTACTTGGGAGCAACTTGTCTACGTCGACGTGGAAGATTGTGCTTACACTCGGAACCTATTTGAAAAATTCGTTTCAGACGACATTAAGATTTGGTCACGATACACCGTTAACGTGAGCTGCTCTCTCCCTACGCTTTACCCTGCCTGCACGACTAAAGGTCTAACGTCGAGATCAGGAGATTCAAGACTCGCTCTCGACCTTCAGACTTGCGCTTCCAACTCGTCAACCAATTCTCACCAAAGACGACTGGTCCGATCTTACAGCTCTAGCGCTTATCTCAGCACCTACAAACCTCCGTTTAGGCGACTCACTAGTACCTCTAGTCGAAGCCTCTTGTGGTCAAAGCGTAGGAGGAGTAGAGTCATTCGATAGCTAGAGTTTCTTTCAATCTTCCTCCCGATATCGATCGACGTTTCAATGAATTCATCTCGCTATTCCAACTTCAAGTCATCGATTCAGAGATCAATCAGATTGTACCTCGTTTGACGAAGGATAAGATTCAGAGACTTTCGAAGGATCCTCGGTCGGAGGGTGTTAGTACTCGAGTTGCGAAATTTCTCAAACCTGGTTGGAAACTGTATATCATGTGTGAAACTAGCTGACCAATACTCTCGAGCTCTCTCGGTTCAGGTGCAAGGTTGTAATCTAGCGCTCTTTCTTTTTTTTCCTTCACTCGAACTCATTCGCAAAAAAAGAAGAAGAAAGATAACGAGTTTACTTCATAAAAGCTAGTTAGTAGTGTACAGAACAAGTAAAGAACAACAACAAGTCAAAGAAAGAGACAATAATCAACACTTCACGAATCAATCCTCCGTCTTCCCCTCAGAAACCGATCGATTTCAACGATTCGCTCATTCTCCTATCCTCCTCGATTAACGCCTGCCTCTTCTTCTCCAATTCTCTATCGACGACTGTATCCTCGCAGTAAAGATCCTCCTCGATGGCTTGAAAGTAGGGAGGGGGAGGGGAAGAAAGAGCTTTCTCTTTTTCTTCAACGGCGAGGGGAGTGAAGGTTGATCCCTGACTTTACGATAATCGTATTCGGCTTTGAGCGCTCCTTTCTTGTCCTTTGATGGCTTGCTCTTCGAGGGAGAAGAGGAGGAGGCGCGGAAGAATGAGCGGATTCGAGAAGAGGAAATGACGCAGGAAGTCATTTGAGATGGGTGAGAGAGATGGAGAGGTCCCATAGGTGAGGAGAAGGTAGATTGAGTAGAGTTCATCCTTCGGAGGTGTGTGTATTTCGGAGTGAAGAGGCAAGAGTTTTTGGAGTGAAGAGGAGTGAAGAAGAAGAGAGAGAGAGAGACTCGCTCTCTCGAGGTAAAGGTTCACATCTCTTTGTCGAAACTGATGAGGATGTGAAGAGGGAGTCGATGGGGATGAGGATGAGGGTGAGGAAAGGGAAAGGTGGGAGAATAGGAGAGAAGGGAACTTGCACGGACGAGGGCGAAAGAGAAGGAACTTGCTCTTGAAAGGAGAGAAGTCGCGCTCTCTGCTTCTTTCTCCTTCCCTCGTTCTACATCTCTCCTTCTCTAGCATACAGATGGATGTCTCGGACCTATTACGGTGAGTTATCGGCCCTTCCTCAATCGATCTCCTTACGATGTCTTCTAAGAGGTCAGACCGCTGACGCGTTCCTGACTCCTCCTGACAGCTCTCTTTTTGAGGAGCAGGTACGACTCAAGGAGACCTTACGAAGTCTCAATGAACGAGTCACGTTGTTGGAGAATCAATCGAGGTAAGTCGATCGGAATATCTTCAAAATTCTCGTGCAGTCCCGAACTGACTCTCCCTTGCTGCACTACCTTTCAGCGAGGATCACTCTCGACCTGAGGAGAAGGCAACTGTTCTCTTCCTTCCTCCGGAATTACTTCTCGAGATCTTCAGGCTCGCCGCCGTCCCTTCACTTTCCTCTCAATTCTACAACTGTCGCCAAAAGAGCCTCGCCTCCTTCGCTCTCGTGCATCCCTCCTGGCAACCGGTAGCTCACGAGCTGCTCTTTGAGGAGAAGGACATCGATGCGGACCGTATGAGCGTTACAACTTTCGCAGCACAATGGAAAAAAGCTCAAATTCGGGGGTCAACGAAGCGTTTGAATGTTGAGGGAAACCTCAAACGCCTCGCGAACGAGACGAAAACTCTCAAGGGCTACTTCGACATCGACATCATGAGATGGGAAATTTTGGTCGAACTGAGATGGTGTCGCGGACGAATGCGGATTAGGGATGCAGTCTCTATCGTCGAGTTCACTCGCCTCCAAAGTCAGTTCACGTCTTCCATTTTTGCGCATGAAAGGCAGAGCATTGACTCGAACAAGTGATGAATCGAACAGGTCTAGAAAAACTCGAGATTAGCGATAATAGTCTCGCGGTCTCGTCCGCTGGGACCAACCTCCGATTTCCCCGATTATCCTCACTCGTTCTAGCAAGCACAAGGATAGTCGGAGACATCTCTGACTGTCAAAACATATTCAACTCTACCTCGATGCCCAATCTCGCACACCTGTCTATCAAACTTTGGGATACCACGCCTTCTCCGACATACGAAATGTTCCGGCACGTTCTTCCGCAGTTGAAGTCGCTCGCCATCGATTCCCGAGTCTACGAATTGGAGGAACACAAGACGCTCCTTCGTAACGTTCACACCTTCCCGAAACTCGTTCACCTGTCGATCTGTCGAGCCGGTGCCAACGGCAGTTTCTACCAGAATCTCTTTCCTCCGGAGGCAGTTCGGTTCAACCTCGACTCTCTACATCTCTTCCTCGACTATACCTTCCCTCACTCTCCAACGTCTTCAGGCCTCGCGACTATCGTCAAGGGTGAAAAGGAAGGATTCAGGATCGGGAAAGTTTTACTATACGGTCCAACTGTCCCTTCTTGGAGGCAAGATTGCTTCACTTACTTTAATAAAAATGAAGATGGCGAACGGATTTCCCCTCCCTTCTTGAGCTTTATCGGCACGTAAAAACGTCCATTGTTTTTTATTTTATGTTTCGCGAAATTTTTGTTCCCCCCCCTTCAATTTCTACCTTGTTTTCCCTTCTTTGGTTTCCTCCTCGTCGCTACTCCCTTGCGATACCTTCTTCGACAATAACTCTGGTAGAACCTGAGCGAGCAAAGCGAAATTTTCGTTTTCTTCCCGACTATGAGCATCGAGCGACCAGGATCCTCGTCTCTGACACCTCGATCCCTCTTCGAAGCCTTCTCCATTCCGCAATAGAGGATGAACTGAGGCAAACGAATCAAATGACAACAACTAAAGAAAAGAAAAGAAACGAGAATAAAATTCGTTTTTCGCGCACATAGAACTAAAGAGGCTTAGACAACAGAAACAACAAACGAGAGAGAGAGAGAGAGAGAAAGACAGAGAGAGAAAGAGAGAGAGAGAGAGAGTCGTAGGACGTTGCGCGCGAAACTGGATCTCAGCTGTACGATTTCGGTCTATTGCTAATCCCCTAAATGCGATGCTTTACCTCGATTTTTCTTTTTCAAAGGGAGTTTCGATCCAGCTTGAAACCACTCCCTCCCTCAAAAATTCGTTCGAAGAAGTAGTCTTGATCAATGAGAAGTGAGGTGATATTCACAACAACTAGATATAAAAATGAACGAAAAGAAAAGAAGAAGAGAAAAAAAAAAAAAAAACCGATCTCACAACTTGTTCTACGATATATCTACATGATGTTACAACCTGGACTATAAGGTGGAGGTTTAGGTCGTTGATTCTCACCACCTTCTTCACCTCCTCCTTCTTGTTCTGGTTGATCAGGTCGTTTACTAGGGGGAGAAGTTCCGAATATTGAATTGTTCGATCTAGGAGGAGGTAACCTAGGTTGTTGACCTCCCAAACCTACATCTACAGGTGGTACTGACCCACTACCGCCACCACCACCACCTCGTCTCTCTTGATCAAGTTTCTCTCTCCTCTCTTTCAATTCTTGACCAACTTTACCCAAACTGTTTACCATCCTCTCTCCCAAAACGAATGCACTACCATCTGTCAACCTACCGAAAACGGTCGAAAGTAATTCGGATTGAGTACCGTCTTGAAAGGTTTTAGGTAAGATCTTTAGAGAAGTTATCAAAGGGGAATAAATTCTCAAGAGGTGGGAATGGAAACGTTGTAAAGTTGTAGAGTAGAGACTAGAGATTGAAGTGAGTGATTCAGAGCTGAGCGATGTATTTGAGAGAGTAAGTACGAGAGGAGATGGAGAGAGAGAAAAGAGAGAGAAAGGGAGCTTACTTTTCATTCAAATCTACTACTTTCAAAGCTCTCTTTATTTGTCTCTCTTGTTTCTTTTCAGGTGTATCTTTCAATTCTTGTTGTTCTTTGATCCTCTTTTCAATTTTTGAAATCATTTTCCAACTGTTCACTTCTCCTTCACCTCCTTCCTCGACGTTTCCCATTTCTTTGAAATGTCTTTCAACTTGAGTTTTACCTTTCGCAACGTAGAAATACCTACCATCTAACCATTTCCACCAATAATTTGGTAAAACTTTCTCCACATCTCCAATTCTACTACTTTTCAAAACTATTTTCTTAACTTTTCCTGGTCCATCTTCTTCTTCCGAAGAGGGTATTGTCGGAGGGGGAGCATCTTTAGCTAAGAAAGCGTTTGGATGTCCAGGTACTGGTACTAGAGAACTTAGAGAGTTTCTAAAATTTAGGTAACAATACATTGAAATTTGAGGTTCTAACCCTAATGCCCTTCGAGCGTTTGATTGATTAGTGAAAATCCAACATTTCTCATCCGTTTGTTCTGAAGTTTGTTTACGAATCGGTGCTGGTAGTGAAGGAGGAGGATGAGGAGGGAACCTAGAGAGGAGAGAAGATAAATCGGGAGGTGGAGGTAAAGGAAGAGGAGGAGGAGGTGGTGGTGGTGGTGGAGAGGGAAGAGGGCTAGAGCTAGGAGAATGATCTGGAGGAGTTGCTGGTGTATCAGATTCCATCTAGAAGAAGTGAGGAGGAGTGAGAGAGAAAGAGAGATCAAAGTAGTTCCGGATCCGAAGATCGGAAGCTGGCAACTCATTCTCTCCTTTCCCTACACCACACACTGCGACAAACCCTACAACTGACGGACATCAAGGTCAAGGATGGAATCAGGTCGTACAAGAGGGGATTCCATCTCTTCAATGATCGATTCACTCTCACTCAACTCTTCCAAATCCTCTTCCCCTCTTCGTACTTCTCCGTCTGTTCAAGCATCGTCTAGTACCCTTCCACCTCCAGTCCCTCTAGTCACTGTCCCTTCCACTCTAGTCCCTTCGTCCTCTTCCGAGAACTCTAGTAATTCCACTTTCGTGTTGTTTCAACCGAGTTGTTCAAAACACCGTTACATTAGGAACCACCACGATTTGTCAGAAATAGTCGAAAGACCTGAAAGGATCAAAGCAGTTACAGCTGGAATCGCTTCAGTTTGGTCAAAACATGAGAAACTCGTCAATCAAACTAAATGGACTCCTTCTCCTTCTCCTCCTCCTGAGGCTCCCTCAAGTGCAGTAGTTGAAGATCAAGATGAGTTAGGAACTTTAATGAAGGGTTTATCTATCGACCAGAAGAGAAAGAGGAAGGAGAGAGCTCGAGGGGAAATTATTGGAAAATCTTCTCCTTTCGACATCCTCTTCTCAGACGATCAACTCTCGATAGATTCTCAAGCTCTGAAACTGATTCATGGAGTACCAAATTATTCCCCTTCAACGACAACGACGACGACGATACCAACTTCTTCAAATACAGACCCCCCTCCACCTCCTGTTCTCAAAGAAGAAGAAGAAAGTTCTAGTCCTAGTCGTCGTCGTTCATCCCCTCGAAAACCTCCTCCTCCTCCTCCTTCCTCCACTCCATATCTAACCGATTCTCCTTGGCCCTCTCAACTCCTACATCTAATAAAACAAATCCCTCCCGAACCACCAACTCCCACTAGTAACAATGGAAGAACATTCAATAATAACAAGAGCAATAACCAGAGGAGGAAAGAATCTGAAATTCCACTTCATTTACCTCAAGGAGATTTGTACTTGTCTTCAGAATCTGATCAAGCGATTTTTGGAGCTTTAGGTGCAGTTTGTAAAGGAGTCGATTTAATCTGTCAAAACGACAACAATAAGACTAGTTCCTCTTCTAGCAGTACTTATAAGGAAGGATTCGTAGTAATTAGACCTCCAGGACATCATTGTGGTGAATCAAGTCCTCAAGGTTTTTGTTTCGTCAACAACGTTGCGATAGCTGCAGCACACGCTCACCTTGAACATGGGATCAATAGGGTAGCGATTTTAGATATCGATTTACATCATGGCAATGGTACTCAAGAAATCGTTTGGCAATTGAATGAGAAAGCGAATCAAATTTTAATGAAACAACAACAACCTTCTTCTTCACCTAGGAAATCTAATTCTCCTTCCAAATTATCCTCTTCCAAGAAAGATCAAGATCCTCCTAGACCTTTGCAAATAATGTATTCATCTCTACATGACGTTTTATCTTATCGTAAGTTTTCTTATCACTTTCCTTCTTCTTCCCTCGTCTCAAAAGAGAGAGAGAGAGAGAAAGAAACTGACTCACAAGATTGATCATCGTCGTTTGATATATAGCCTGCGAATCAGGTGATCAACAATTTATCACTTCAGCTTCTTTACAAATTTCTGGACCTCATTCCCAATTCATTCAAAACACTCATCTAGAACCTTACACTTCCTTACAAGATTTCAAAGAAAGATTATGGGAAAAATATTGGAATTCTCTTGGTGGAGAGAAATTAGTAGATTTTTTCGAAAAAACTCTAGCGAAAGAAGAAGAGACTTTGATTTTGGTTTCTTGTGGATTCGATTGTTCTATACATGAATATTCTACAATGTCTAGACATGGTTTAAACGTTCCTACATGGTTTTTGAAACAATTTTCAAACAGGATAAAACGAGTCGCGGAGAAGTATTCGAAGGGAAAAGTTTTGTTTGTTTTGGAAGGTGGGTATAGTGATAAAGCTTTAGTCAATGGTAGTTTTTCAGTTTTGGAGGGTTTGTTGTTGTCGAACAGCTCGGATGAAGAGGAAGAGGAAGAGGAAGAGGAAGAGGAAAATTTAGAAGATTTGGAAAGGATCTTACAAGTTTGTGGATTAGCGAGCAATAATAGTATTCAAGGCAGCGGCGGTAGAAGTAAGAAGAAATTTCTAAAAAGCGGTGGTGGTGGTGGAGGAGGAATAGTTAAAGTAGATGATAAAGACTGGATAAAGAGAACCAAAGAGATTTTTGATTACCTTCAACTCCAACAACAACACGAAACCGACGACGAAGACCAAGCTTCTATCACTGATACTAGATCTCTCAAACCTCTTCAAACGACCCTTTTCACGAACACAGATTCGGAAGGAGGAGGTAGACAATTGAGAGAAAGGAAAATAAAATTGGATTACGCTGGATTAGCGAATCATTCTTTACCTTTAGCTACTCAACAACAACAACAACAACAATCACAACAATCACAACAATCTAGTACTTCCCCTCCTCGATCGGTAAATAGTCAAACTACTGGAACAGCTTTCAGTTCTATTCCTCCCGCTACATTCTATCCCCCTCCTCCAACAACGACGACAACTCAGGAAGATCTACACGGTCAAGAAGAGAAAGAACTCGGAGGAGACAGGGACAAGGAGATTAATGTGAATCCTAATCCTAATCCACCTAAAATTAAATTCGTTTGGAAACAAGGTGGAATCGGTGGTAGTAATACTACTGGTTCCAGTAGTAGTATCATGGGTGAACCTAGGATGTAACAAGACCCGTGTGTGGATAATTTATTTTTCGATGTGTTGTGCTTCTTTTTTTCGAAGAAAAAACTTGTCAGTCTCTATCTCTCTCTTTCGTGTGCTGTGTAAAAAAGAAGAAAGTGCAGATGAGGTGGATCTAGCGAGTTATAGCAATCCGAAACTTTACGAGCTGAAGTTGACTCGTCGTTTACAGTTTTCGATTCCCTTTTCAAGGATTTATTGTTCTTCTAGTCGTTTCTTCTTCTCTTTTCTTCTTGCTACTACTCTCGGTAAGCCTCAACAGACTTTTCTGTTCTATATCGAATTAATTCTCGGTGGTGTGCAAGATTAACTGATCGTTGAAACAGGTTCCAGTTTTTTGTTTTCTTGATCTCCCGACTCGAAAAGAGAAATTTGTTGATTGTGATCATCCATCATTTCATAGGATATGTATATTAGCAATTTATAAACGAGTGACTATCAATAATTTAGAGAGAATAGACGAGTGGTACAAACGAGAGAGAGAGAGAAAGAGAAGAGTAAACGAGTGAGATTGGAGCAAAGAAGGGAGGGGGTATCGTTCTCAGAAGTATTACAAAAAAAATGTATTTTGCGAAATCCGAAATTATCGAGAGAAAAGAAAAAAGGGGGAGTGTCGGCGAAGCTTAACCGTACTCGTCTATACTAGCCATTGATTTCCTTTTTTCTGAACTCGATACAGGTTTATTACTACTACCGCTACCACTACCTCTCCTCTGATCAATATTTCTCATACTTCCGCTCACCATTCCACTCGACGACGACAAAGAAGAATCTGTTATTGACGGATGATGATGATGATGATGTTGATGATGATGTTGATAACTCAAAGAATTACTATTAGAATTAGGATTAGAACTGGTTGTATTGGTTCCATATTGTTTTTCCAATTTTTTCAACATCCTAGCTCTAGAAGGTCTAGGGTTCAAACTTGTCAAAGTTGTAGTATCTCCCCTCTTGAACAATGGGTGAGACCATCCGGAATATTCAGAGGTAGTGGCAGAAGGGATCGATAAACCTTCTCTTAATTGTTTGACCGACATTCTAGTAAAATTGTAAACGTTCAATTGACCTGATGATTTTTCACATCTTGTTTGGGTTAGCTCTTCAAGCGGTGATGATGAAGAGAGACAGGGGAGAGAATGAAAAGAACTCAACGAGTAAAAGAATGAATGTTAGAATGACAAAATTGTTCAGGTAAAACTTCTTTAATGAATTTATCTGAATGAGCTACAAAGAATGAATCTCCCGAATCACTTGCGCGAGAGTAATCGACAGTGTCAGAATAATTTGCTAATCGTCATCCTCTCGTAAAGAGATACAACTGTGAAAAAGCACTCACCTCCATTTGAGAACGTCTCCGTACAGAGCGGGTCTAGAAAGGATACCAAACAATTTCTCTATAAAAGGTTTGACAGTTCCTCCTACTGACCCTGAAGTTGAATCATCTCCTCCAGTCAATCCATCGAGCTATGAAAATTCGTAAAGAAAAAAAAAAATGACGAAAAATTTGCTCAAACGATCAGTATTTACTTCTCTCTCGAGTAAGAAGTGAGGTTTTCTTCCTCTTACCCTGGCATAATTGAAAGCGGAAGAAGATTCATTCGAAGCGATACTAGAATCTGAAGGTCTTCGATCTACCGGTTGATCTTCAAAATTCCCACGAACTGCAGCAGCAGCAGAGTCTTCGTATGGATGATAAGCTACATAAGGAGAAGAAGTACTGGCGACAGGAGGTGGTGGTACGTTGTAAAGGTGATGATGAAGATGAAGTTGATGTTGAGGTTGAGGTTGCGAAGAAGAAGAAGAGGAAGAAGAAGGGAATTGAGGAATAATTTCTTCGGTTCCTTCTCCCATCGTCGCCATCCACCTAGCTGATTCGACTGCTCCGTACATGTGAGATAAATCTGGACCGTAAGGAGGGTGAGAAGTAGTACTGGTAGTAGATGTGTAAGGGGAAGAAGTTGAAGAAGGATTCTCAATGCTTGAAACTGGAGAAGGTTGCGAATAAATTTGATTATTTGAAGAAGGAGGAGGAGGAGGGGGAGGTGGATAGAGAGGATAATTCGTCTCTGTTAGAGGGGATATATCTGGAGAAGTAGTAGATTCGTGATAAGGGTATTCGACGAGATGGTGGTGAAGATGCTGATGATGAGATGGAAAATCGTCTGGATGAGGAGGAGGTAATAGACGAAATTGTTGTCGAGCAGCGTACTGGTGACGCCGTTGTATCGGTGGAGGATTCCATTGAGGTGGACCAGGTTGGTAACTAGGATGAGAATGAGAAGGGAGGAAAGAAGAGTAATCTGATGATGATGAAGTTTGAGTCGAAGAAGAATGATTGACAACCTCCACCTCCTGTTGCTGTTGTTCTTCGTGCCACTGATCCGATTGACGTTGTCGGTGAAACCTTTCTGCCTCCTCCATGCCGTCTAGAGAAGCACGGAGAGGAGGCAACGATGAGGACACTGTTTACAAGCGAAAGGGAGCAGTCGAGAGGAGGCAAGGGAGGTAAAAGAAAGTGTGCGTGCGTGGTTGCCCAAAAAAAGTGATCACCAACTATGCGCTCATCGATACGGGAAAAAGGATCGACGTCTACGGAAGGGAATTGCAGACCCAAGAAAGAATAGAAAAAAAAACTATTCATCCTTCTTTTTGCTCTCTCTCTTTCGTTCCTCTGCCACTCTCCTGAACTGAAACGAATTTGATCCGAACATAACTCAGTGGCTAAATAGACCGAACTCTTTAAAAAATAGGGAAAGGGGAACGTTTGAAACTTTTGAAACATGATTCGCTCATTATTTACGTTCAAAAACTTGCTTCTGTCCATCGATCTTTTGACTTCGCATCTGTTGATGGCTACGAGCCATATCCCCTATAAGCCGAATACGGTTGGCTGGCTACACCAGAGATATCGGGGAAAAGCAGGAAAATGAGAGGAGGAAGGAGAGCTTCAGATCGGAGGACTCTCATCGACAGCAACGACGGGTCGAGATCAATCTTTTTCCCCTCGCTTTGCTCGGCTCGTATGCAGCGCACACCATCCGACCAACGACAGGGTCGTCGAGAGTTGGGTAGAACTGGAAGAAGTGGGAAATTCAATTCAATCTCTCTCTCTCTCTTTCTTTCTATTCTCGAGCTCGTTCCCCTTTCGCAACTTTTCGAAGGTTCTGAGCTTGACGAGCGATCAGAGGAGATCTTCGATCGTGGTACAGAGAGATCTTCCTGCTGAGAACCGGGGACAGTATGAGAAGGCAATGAGGTAACTTTGAAACGACTCGATGGGGAAAAAATAAATTTCGCAGAGAGAGAGAGAGAGAAGAGCGCAAACCTCTGTCACTTCTCTTCGGCTGAGCTGGTCGAGCGAGGCACTATGCTAAGCGCAAGCTGTATACCGTGTGAGCCCTCCTGTTTCAAAGCAGACAGTGAGCTTGCCAGATACTCAAGTCGGCGAGTTTTCCGTTTCTGCCTCGAATAGAATTTACGAGTCCTCACTCCCCGTTCTTCCCGACAGTTTTTGACTCGTCCGGGACAGTCTCTTCAGCAGACGATACGGTCGATTCTCCAAACTCTCCTGTATCTCCGTACGTGGTGACGTTTCGCTGTCGAGTGCCACAGAATTTTCGAAGAAGTTCTCATCGTACTGGCGACATGGGTAACTTGCCTGGCCTTGAATTTCGACATCCTCCTCCCCAGAAGAGTCCTCAAACCGATGTGTTGCCGAGGGAGCGAGCTCATCCTCGAGTTTGACGTTTGACGATTCTGAAAGAATTTTTTCGCAACAATTTCGAAAGTTTCTGCTCGTCTCTCACGGCTTTCCCTGCTCGGCCTGTGCTCATCGACTTATCCCTCTACATCTCTTGCAATCTCGTCGCTGCCATCCGACAAACAGAGAAAATTTAGCATTCGTTCTCGCAAGAAAAGTCGAAATTTTTGGAAAATTTCACAAGTTCACCGCTTTCCTCTCCACCATCCAATGACTTCGATTCAACTATTCGACGACGACTTGGATATCGCAGGTGTACCTGCACCTAGTCAATCATCATCTACTACTACTACTACCTCTGAACCCGCTTCAATCTTGGTAGTTGCATCTCAAGAAGCTGCTCAAGATGGATCTTACCAAGCACTAGTTAGTCAACTATCGATCAAGGGTAAAGTAGAGATGCAAATGGTAGATCGTATCATGGAAGGTGGTTAGTTCTATCTCTTTCTTCCTTGCTCGTCGGTATGAAGGCGGGAAAGATGGGTCGAATCAAATAGAAAGTGATTAGATGATCAAGAATCACCTCATCGAGAAAGACTCGATGGGTGTGCTGGATGGTTACGAGAGGATTTACAGTACTCCATAGAAGCTATAGGGTACAAGCTACAAGTATAGAGAAGCAGAACGACTGACCTCTTCTCTCCTATTGCCAGCGACTTCGCTCTCTCCCCTCCAATACTCTCAAATCTCTGTCCTCTTACCGGCTGTACTCGTTACTGGGTCACTACTGGCCATTCTCGAACCGGCACTCGCTCAAGGTGGAACTTTTGAAATTCAAGGAGAGGCGGCTCAGAGTGAAGAGATTTTAGGTGAACTGAGATTGGTCGGGTTGTCAGGTGCGAACAAGACTGAAAGTGGCATCGTGAGTTCAAGATTGTTCAATGATATCGAAAGATGAGAAGCCTTTTACTGAATTCCTCTTACATCTCAGATTCTCGCAACCAAATCTTCTGCTCCAGCTTCCGCTCCTCTCTCCCTCAAACGACCCGCTTCCGAGATTGAATCGAACGCTGTACCCCTCGCTTCTACCTCTGCAGCTCCTACAAATGGCAACGCTGCTGTTCCCCTCCCTTCCCGAACTTCCCGAGCAGCGAAAGCTTCCCTTTGGGCGTTCACTACCGCTGCAACTTCTTCAGGAGCTGCTACCCCTACGATCGACGAATCGACTCTCCTCACCGAAGCCGACCTCGAACGACCGACCCTCGTCAAACGGGAAGATTGCGACGTCAAGCGAACTCGGAAAGCGTGCAAGAACTGCACTTGCGGATTGAGGGAAATTTTGTTGGACGAGAAGGAACCGGATGATCTGGTCCAAGCTGGGTTCGAGGCTGCACCGAACAAGACTGCTCAGTCATCTAGTACGGCCGGAGCGAGAAAGATCAAGTCTGGAGTGACGAGTTCGTGTGGAAATTGTTACCTCGGAGACGCTTTCCGGTGTGGAGGTTGTCCATACCTCGGTAAGCGCTCTCTCTCTCTCTCTCTAGACCACGTCGTCATGTACAGAGTGACTCATTCGCTCTCGACTTTGCTCTTTAGGTATGCCCGCTTTCGAACCAGGTCAAAAGGTTACAATTTCTGGAATGGACGACACGATCTGATCTCCTCGTTTGCTCTTTTGTTACTCTGTCTCTCTTTCTCGTTCTTTCGCTGTAGCCTACACCTTCTATCCTTCCTCGCATCCATGCAGAAATTTATCGTTCTTCTTCTTCCGAATTGTTCTCGCTCGCTCGGTATGCGAGATATTGTGACGTGACAAAACTCAAAACAGTGAAACTCGATATCGCGATTCCCGCGTGTTCTCGATTTCGCTCTTCTCTTTTCCCTCTCTACTCTCGCTCTTCTCCACTACTCACATCTCCCAGCAAGTACGTTCCAACTACCATTCCCTTTCGCTCTGTGAGATCGAGAACTGACGTCGTTCAACTTTTCACTACCCCACATCTCGATTCTTACCTCCCTCTTTCGCCTGCTCTCCCTCTCTTCCGTTACCGCTGCTAGACATGAACGCCGCTTCCAAGTTGATCGAAAAGATGCTACCGAACCCAGAAGGACTCGACACTACCGCTGGTTCGAACCCTGCCAAATCTGAAAAGTTGGCTGATAACGCTTCAGGTGAAACGATGAAGGTGAGTAGTAGACCTTTTTTTTTTTTGCAGCTTGCTGTAGCTCTCAAAGACTGACAAGTACCTCGAACGAACGAAAAACAAAAAAAAGGCCTTGTGCTGGATGAAAGCAAACTCTGTAGAAGTGAAAGAAGTTCCTAAACCTGCTCTCGTTGACGACCATGATATCGTTATCAAAGTTACTGGATCTACCGTTTGTGGTTCGGGTAAGCCCAGAAAAGAAAATGCATCAGCGATGCGGTAAAAAAATGAGAACTGACCATTTTTGTGTTTCTTGGTTTTTCTCTCTCTTCTTCCCCTTTCTCTCAATTCTCTTACCTAGATATGCACTTGCTTCACGGAGCTATCCTCGAACTTGAAGGAGGAGATATTCTAGGTCACGAAGGAATGGGAGAAGTTGTTGAAATCGGTTCTGCCGTCAAAAAATTACAAATCGGAGACCGGTACGTCTGAGCTCCTCTCTCCACTTCTCGCTTGGTCGTATTAGGAGGCTAATTTGAAGAGCTCGCCTGCGAGAGAACTATAGAGTCGTCGTCGGTTTCAACATCGGATGCGGTGAATGCTTCATGTGCAAACAGAAGCTCTCTTCCGCTTGTACAAAGACGAACAACTCTGCTTTGATGGCTTCAATGTACGGCTCTAGGTCTTGTGGAATGTTGGGGTAAGGAACAGCTCTCTCTTTCCTGATGCCTTTGATCTCAAGCTAATTCCTTTTCTTCTGCAAAATTCAGATACTCGCACTTTACTGGGTTAGTCTTTCATTCCCATTTCCTCAATCTCGATTACTTTTCGATACTGACGATGATTGTTTTCTCAGAGGATTCGCCGGAGTTCAAGCAGAATACGCAAGAATTCCTCACGGAGACGTTAGTTCTTCTCCGAATCCCTCTTTTCGACTATCTACTAACCAGGAATTGCTCGCTATAGGTTAACGTCGTCAAAGTACCCGAGAACGTTGCTGATGAAGATGCTCTCTACGTTTCTGATATCCTGTGAGTCCAATTCGATGCTCAATCTCAGAGCTGAGCTGCGACTGATCGATGGTTTTCTTTTCTACTGTAGCGTTACTTCTTACCATCAAGTAGAAGATACTGGAGTCAAGGAAGGTGATGTCGTGGCCGTGTTTGGAGCCGGGAGTATCGGTTTGGTAAGCTTCGATTCTCTCGCTTCTGTCCTTTGAAGGAATTCTAGTTCTTCCCTTAATCTCAATTTTCTCATGACTGACGACCTTGATGACTTTGTAGATGTGTACGAAATGGTCGCTACTCAAGGGAGCCAAGCACATCATCATCGTTGATCAGGTCGACTGGCGTCTCGAGCAAGTCGTCGAAAAAATGAGAGCTACTGGACACGCCAACGCTCGTATCGACACGATCAACTTCAAAGTAGAGAAGGACGTACCCAAGAAGATTCGAGAGCTCACTGCTCCAGGAACTGGAGGTTTGGATCCTACGCGACCTGCTGGTGTCGATGTCTCTCTCGAATGTGCTGCTGGAGAATACGCTGTCGGAATCGCTCACAAGGTCGAACTCGCTGTCGGTCTCGAAACTGATACGAGTGAGATCCTCAACTGGATGATGTGAGTTTTTAATCTTCTTGATTCTCAAGTGGCGAGTTTTTCTCTCGCGACTAACTCTGACCGCTCTTTTCCTTAGCGAATCTACAATCAACTACGGTCGAATCGGTATCACTGGAGTTTACGCTGGCTACACGAACCACTTCAATATCGGTTCCGTCATGGAGAGAGGAATTCGGTAAGCTTTTCTCGACCTTTTTTCTCCCTTGAAAGATCGAATCGAGCTGACTCTCTGCTCCCTCAGCCTCATCGGAAACGGTCAAGCACCTTGCCATATGTGGATGCAACACGTCATGGACGAGTATGTCTCGACTGGAAAGGTCAAGCCTACCGAGCTTTTCGTCTCTCACCGGTAAGTCCCTCGGTCCTCTCTTCTCCAGCTCATCGCTTGATGACTCAGTTACCTTGCGAACTATCAGAATCTCTATCGACGATATCGCCAAATGTTACTACCTACAAGACAAGCACGACGAGAAATACAAGATCATGAAACCTTTCGTGTGAGTACTCCCTCTCCTCGCTCTTTCTCTCTCGTTCGATTGGCTCATCCTCTCACGTGCGACTTTCTACAGTGCTACTCGCTTCTCGAAGCCTCCTTCGGCAGGTGCACCTCAGCTAACCAAGCTCGAGTAGTATTTCGGAACCGTTTCTTGTCTCGTTTTGTAAATAGCTCGCTGTTCATTCGTAAAGCACAGATTGTCTTTCACTCTGTCTTCTGCTACAATTTCTTCACGATGAACTAGCGGTGATTGAGAGTGCGGGCTCGAGAGAAAAAACTGCAGCTGGAGAGTTTCGCAACTTTCGCACGAGGAAGACCCTCCCAAAAGAGACTTCGGTAGTCAAAAACCTAGACTCCCCCGAGCTACGCTTTGTCGCTCTCAGATGGGATACAAGCTTCTGACTTGACTTGACTGATTGCAGGAGAACCCTTCGCGAAAAAATGAATTACGTGCGAATTGCCCGTGCCGAACAATTCTGACTAAAATCTCGCTCCGCTCACACGACTTTCGATGACTATGCACTGCGTGCTATCACGTTCGGTTCCAACTCTCTAGTCTCTCTACGCTCTCGCCCAATCTCTTTGTCCGCACTCTTCCTCGGCGTAAGTTGGAGAAAGCTGTCAACCTACGATTTCTAGCTGTGCCCCACATCTCCGATGGAAGTCGAACCTCGATTAGACACAGCAAAGCAACAAGAGGACGAAGGAGTCTTGGAGAAGGAAGCGGAATCAGAGGTGAGATGGGTCGAATGGGAGAAAAAGTGAGTTTGCCGACTTTCAGCTCAAACGAGTGTTGACTTAGACGGTTCCGCTCCTGATATCAGCGACCCGGAGAATCCCTTCAATTGGTCAAAGAGACGCAAGGTGAGTCACCTTTGACAGCTCAGAAGACTGAGCTGTGGTAACTAACGATCTTTGATTTTCTTTCCTTTTTTCCTAATTCAATCTTTCTCTCTCCTCTTTCGAAACCGTCACTCTTGCTTCTCATTTGACTGGTCTCCTATCGTTGGATATGAGCACGATCTCCGATAGTGGGCGATCTCTAGCGTTGGTTTCCTTTTTACCTGTCTAGTCTCGCTTTCGACGTCCGCCTACTCGATCACGGCTCAGTCCATACAAGACGAGCTACACACAAGTAACACTCTCACTTACATTGCACTCTCGACTTTCAACATCGCTTTCGGAGTAGGTCCTCCCGTTTTTTCTCTTTTGCGCAAGATCTATTGAGCTCTGATATGCTCATGGCGCAGGCAGCACCCCTCATCCTAGCACCTCTCTCGGAGCTCTACGGTCGCTCAAGTATACTCTTGATCTCGACGATCGGTTTCGCAATCTTCTTGATTCCTCAAGCTCTCGCAACAAACATTCAGACTTTGATCATTACTCGATTCTTTTATGGTTGTTTCGGATCGACAGGAGTCGCTCTCGGAGGAGGGATTCTTGCTGAAGTCTGGTCAGACGAAGAAAGAGGTCTCAGCATGGCTCTCTTTTCGCTTTCTGCGACAGCTCGTGAGATTTTCTGCTCATTTAAGCTTTCTTCTGAGATCGTTACTGATTACTCCTTTTGACGAATAATCTAGCTACCGGTCTCGGTCCTGTTGCTTTCGGATATCTGAGTCAAATCAAGGGATTCCGTACCGTCAATTGGGTTCTCTTTGCTCTCGCAAGCTTACTTTCAATCTCGACTTTCTTCCTCTTGGATGAGACTCGAGCTTCTGTTCTTCTCACCCGAAGAGCGAAGCAGATGAGACATCGAACTGGAGACGAGCGATTCGTTTCCAAAGCCGAAGCAGAAAGAACAAGCTTGATCGAGGTTTGGAAAACGAATCTTCGGAGACCTGTATCTCTCCTCTGTCGAGAACCCGTTCTCATCGCCTTCACGGCGTGGATAGGGTGAGTTGATTTCATGCTATGTTGCGCCTGGATCGAGCTAAGTTCTGTTGATTTTTACTCGCAACAGATTCACTTGGGTAAGCAGATTTTCGCACAGTTCGATTTTCCGAGATGACTCACGACTGCCCTCTCTCGCTCACAGGGTGTCATGTATCTTGAGCTAGTCTCGATTCCCCTCGTGTATCGCGAGATCTACAACTTCTCGATTGGTGAATCGGGACTCGTTTACATTACACAAATTCTTGGTTCGTTTGGAGGATTTGCTCTCGAGTTCTACTGTAGTCGACTCTATCAGCGACACGTTGCAAAACGCGGAAGCGAAGCACGCCTCTTCACTGCCTGTGAGCTTTCCTTTCGCATCAATTCCCTTCCCCGAGCTCATCCCAAAAAATCGCCTGATCGAACAGTTTTTGGAGCTCTCTTCTTCCCCGTTGGCTGCTGGATCTATGGTATGACTGCAAGTCCAGCTGTGCATTTTGTCGTGCCAGCAATCGGACTTGCCTTTCTCTGTAAGCGTTTATAGAGCTTCTTTCGCAATTTGTTGTCGGACGTCGAGACTGACTCCACGCCGTTTCAGATACTGGTCTCTATCTCGTCTTTGTCGCAACTTACAGCTATCTTGCCGATGCCTATGCTCTCTGTGAGTGTCTTTTACGGTTCACATGATCCATCTTTCTAGAATGCGAGAGACTTACAGCTCGCTTTTTCGCCTCCAACTCTTAGACGCTTCTTCCGCTCTCGCAGCCATGGGATTCTGCCGAAACATTACGGGTGCGATCTTTCCGCTCGTTACTCCTGCCATGTATCGAAATCTCGGAATTCGAGGCGCGGGAGCTTTGACAGCTGGTTTGTCTCTGCTTTCATCTCAAACGATGCGGTCGACTCTCTTGGACACTTCGAGCTGACTCAAAGATTCTAATTCGTCCCAGGTATCGCTACAGTGCTTTCACTGACACCTTTCCTTCTCTTCCGTTACGGAGCTCAACTTCGAGCTCGATCGTCGTTCGCTCAAGCTCTCGTCGCTGACAAGCGGGCGAATCAAGTTACGCAAGCCCCGACTACCTCGACGAGCGGCACGATCGTGGGGGACGTGGAAGAAAGAGTTTGTGAGATAGAAAAGCTCGAGTTGACCAGAAAATCTCGCAGAGACGAGCAGTGATATCCCCCGTTCTCGGCTGGGATTCGACTTTGAAGCTATAGAATGACCTTTCTGATACCTCTGCAATAATTGATACCCTTTTGCAGCTTATCGAGCTTGTCATCGTCCTTGCGAGATTACCAAAATTCGCAATGTCAGCTTATCTCCTCTTTCTTTGCTGAACTTCACCTCTAACGCCTGTCACGTCTCAGAAAGATACTCTCGAGAAAGAGGCTAGTAGATTATCGTCTCTCGAGGGAGTTCTTAAACCCGCGGAACCGGCTTTCTCGAAATTCGGCACAGGGACTCGGCACGCTGATCAACTTTTCTTCACTCCCCGCGTTTTTCATTTCTCTTTCTACTTCCTTTGACCGTATGCCTACACGATGAACCACGAGTCAACAAGTAGCAAAGGAGATCGACCACTGTCACGTTCGTCAACCACTTCAACTCTCTACTCTCCTCCAGCTGTCGAAACCCTCAACCGGCCCTTCGAAATGAACGATGCTCCAACTTCCGGCAAGACTGTAATCGCACAGAAGCAGTCTACAGATGACAAACTGAACGAGAAAGGAGATACAGACCCGATATTTGTGGATTGGGACGGACCAGAGTGAGTTTCGAGGAAATCTCTCATTCGCTCAACATCACGCGAAAGGGCCATGCTGACCTCTCGACGAGTTCGTACTACTTGTTAGTGACCCTGCAAACCCTTTCAACTGGTCCAGACGGCGGAAAGTGAGTCGACTTTCTAAATTTTCTTGCTTCTTTGCGAAGCGTTTCCTTCTTCGCTGACCAATCGTTCCTCCTTTTCCGTGCTTGCGGTAGTGGGTCATCTCAAGTGTGGGAATCATGTTCTGTGCTCTTGTATCTCTGAGCGTCAGTGGTTACTCGATAGCAGTCGTGTCAGTGCGAGAAGAGTTGCACGCTTCGAAGATTCTGAGCTTGCTCGGAATAACAATGTTTACAGTCACCTTCGGAGTAAATCTTCTCCTGCTTTCGACCCGATAGTATGAGTAGTGGAGATCGTCCCTACGGCTGAAACTAACTCGAATTTTTTGTCCTTGCGAACAGGCTGCTCCTCTACTTCTCGCGCCTCTGTCGGAGGTCTACGGTCGCTCGCACATTTACCTGATTTCGGCATTCGTCTTCGCTATCTTCTTTATTCCGCAAGCTCTCGCCAAAAACATCGAAACGATTCTCGTTACTCGATTCATTTCTGGAATTGCCGGATCTACGGCAGTCTCGCTCGTAGGAGGAACTCTCTCAGACGTTTGGAGGGGACCTGATAGAGGGAACCCTATGAGTTTGTTCTCATGGGCTGCATTCGGAAGTGAGTTGACAGCGTTTTTTTTCTTTCTGTTTTTCAATCGACTTACTTCTTCCTTCGTTCTAGCTACTGGACTCGGACCTGTCATGTTCGGATACCTTGCTCAGGAGAAAGGTTTCCGGTACATAAACTGGATCATGTTTGCACTTTCGGGAGTTTTCACTCTTGTGCTAGTTCCCGTTCTCGACGAGACTCGAGCTTCAGTTCTTCTCTCACGCAAAGCTGCACGTTTACGAAAGGAAACGGGGGATGACCGATACGTCTCGAAGGAAGAGTACGAAAGGGGATCCATTCGCCAGATGATGAAAACAAGCTTGTCTAGACCGATCAAAATGTTGACGAAAGAGCCGGTCCTCATTGCATTCACTCTTTGGATATCGTGAGTGCCTGATACTCTCTTCGCTGTCGTCTTCCGGTTCAACTGAGCTGACACGGTGACTCATTGCAGATTTACTTGGGTGAGCTTGAGAATCAAATCGCGAGACTCGCCTGTTGTCTCCGTGCGGGCTTGCTGATCACGTTGAGCTCTTCGTATCCGTAGGGTGTACTCTACTTGACTCTTGTATCGATTCCTCTCGTGTTCGGCGAGATATATAATTTCAACACTGGTGAGTTTCTTTTTTGCTGTATGTATTCCCCGAATCGAGCTGAATTCCCTTCTTACAGGCGAGAGTGGTCTCGTCTATCTGACTCAAACGCTCGGCAGTACAATCGGGTACGCTTGCGATTGGTACTGCAACAAGCTTTACCTGAAAAACGTTGCGAAACGAGGTCCAGAAGCTCGATTGTACACAGCTTTTTGCGGCGGAGTTTGTGTGCCACTCGGTGCATTTATCTACTGCTTCACATCTTATCCTCAATGCCATTGGATCGGAGCCTGTGTCGGGATTACAATCCTGTGTAAGTTTCCCTTTCCGCTCTCCTCTTCCTCTCTCCCACACTCACATTGCTTTATTCAGACGTCGGAATGTTCTGTGTATATCTCTCTACGTTCTCCTATCTCGGTGAGCTCCTTTCTTTCTTTTTCACAAAGTTTCTCCTCAGCTAATCCTCACTTTTTTGGATTTGATTCGACTTAGCCGACTCTTACGCTCTCTGTTTGTCCTACCATGCTCAACGTTCTCATATTAGCATCTACTGACCTCTCTCCAAACATGCAGACGCTTCTTCCGCCCTTTCAGCCATGTCTTTTGTTCGAAACGTTGTCGGGGTGAGTTTCACTTTCTCGCATAGTTTTGCGTACAATTCTTCGATTAGCTTACACGTTCGGGTGATGCCAGGCTGTCTTTCCGCTTTTCACTCCTGGGATGTACAGCTCGTTGGGCATTCAAGGCGCAGGAGGTTTGACAGCGGGAATCGGAACTCTTCTCTCGATAACTCCCTTCGTTCTCTTCAAATACGGCGCTCGCCTCCGAGCTCGATCGCCCTTCGCTCAAGAGCTCGCACGTCTCGAAGCTGAACATGCCGCTTCCCTAGCGAAGAAAGCTCAAACTCAAGAAGGTCCGACCGCTTCGACCAACGGGGTCAGTGCTGAAGAACTCAAAGAAATTTTACCTTAGCTTGTTACCCCTCTTCTTCGCATATTATATCTTCGTTTCGTTCTCGTCGCAATACTCGCATCTGAATAGGTTGTATGGTTTTTCTGTTTGTTTGTTGCATTGTTAACCCTGTTTTTTCTCTCAAGTTTGACAACTGTTTGAGGAATTCCTTCGTCTTGAGGTTCCGTTTACATACAACAGAGTGTCGCTCGGTTTCAACCGGCTCCGACAGCGCTCCGACGGTATCTATCTTTGACGATTCCCCAGCTTTCGGTCTGTCGAAACCCCTTTCGCTTCGGCGATTCCAGAGGAAACTCTATTCCTTCCTGCCTACAAAACTGCAAGCTTCCGCATCTCGAGACTCTACCAAGCTACTGCTTTCAATAGCTGCGAAAGTCTACACCTTCAGCTCGAGCACGTTCCGAACCTCTCCTTCTCACCTAGTTATCAAGTTTTATCGGTTCGGTTCTCTCTTATGTTGACAATCTACGTGGCTCGAAAAGTACTGACTACGTTTTGATCGACAGGTACAGCTACAATGGCGCTCGACATCGAGTACTACGAGCGTGAGCTCGAGTTCTACAGAAACGAGGCCGCGAACTTACGAAAACAATTAGATGAGTCGCACGAGCGGGAATTGGCGAATTTACGGGAGAAACTCGATGGTCAGAAAGGTTTGGTAGCGATTGGAGAGAAGGTCAAGGCTCAGGCGATAGCAGGAGGAGGAGGAGGAGATTCAGGACCGCTGGAATTCTTCAAGTTTATGTGCGCGTTCCTGGGTACCGTCGGTGGTTTCGCTCTGTTAGTTGTGCTCGTTATCAGATACATGTTCTTCTCGGATTGAAGAAGATGCTGTCGTGGAAGCTTTCTTCGTATAATAAAAATTTAATGTTGCGAACGATCGAGGTTATAGAGCACTCGAGCAATACTACAATCTTGCTCTTAGCTCTCGCAGCTGTAGTTGTCGTGTGATTTCTTTCCGAAGAATGGAGTCGACGTGGTGCTTTCGTGGCAGAGCTTTATCGACCAAGTTCGTTCAATTATCTAGGTCGGAAACTTCCACGTGTGGCCTTTCGTGCAGAAAGGACTGTATAGCTCCACGCAACACCGCAGACGCACACGTAGAGCTCGCAGTGAAAGACCTTGAAGCTCGTTTGAGGATGACCTTTTCTTTGTTTTTTCCTTTTCTTTCTTCTACAAGATAAAGAAAACCCAGCTTCACGGCGTAAGCCTCAGCCGACGTCTTGGTCTATCGTCCTGCCGCTAACCTAATAACCCCTTCGCTTACCAGATGTCGAACCCAATCTCGCCATCAACTCCTGGCTCAAACGAGATCGCTTCGCCGCCAGTCTCGGACGCAACTCTCGTCGGAGCTACCCCCCCTAGTCTCGTACCGATCACCGTCGACTACTACCAACGAGAACTCGCGTTCTGGAGAGAAGAAACTGTCAAGCTCAGAGCTCAAGTCGAACAACTCTCGAACGAACGCAAACCGTCTCCCGTCTCGGACGATCGCCGAACTCCCGTAGTTGAGGAAGCCAAGGTCGCGACTACACAAGAAGACAATTCTCGAGCGATCCATCTCGCTATACCCCACTTCTTCGCGAAGATCGCTTCGGATACGGAACTCGAACGTAAAATCTTCAAGCTCGCAAAATTAGTTACCTACTTTATAGTTTGTGTTTTGTTGGCCTGGAGAGTCTTGGTAGAACTTCCTTTCTTCATTCTGTTCCCAATCCTCGTTGTCAGTTTCGCTTTGGGTTACCCCCCAACCTCTATTCTTCGTTCTTAAATATCCTTTTTCTGTCTGTTCCGAACTCCGACATCTGTACCTCTCTCTCTCTCGCGTCTCACCGCAATGTACCACTGTAATTTTGTGAATACAGTCGAACAGATTATTCGTTTTGCAGATCAAGGTCAACTTGCGTGATGAGGACCTAAAAAAGAGAGATGGAGAGAGAGAACGGAGTGAGGTCTACTTGCAAAAGATGGGAGCCGAGGAGAGAGCTAAGGTATCGAGGGGCGAATCTGCGTGCCGGGAGGAAAAAGGGGAGAATTTGCGGGAGACGAGAGCGAGAAAGGAAAGAAAGAGAGAAGGGTATTTCGAAAAAACAACTGCTGAAAAAAGTAGGCTGAAGGGTTTCCTGAGTTCGATAGCGGACAGACTAATCGTCATCCCAGTGAGGGTTTCCACCTTGTTTGGGTACCGGTCCTCCAGCCGCTCGGGACATGCTGAGGAAAAGCGAGAAAGCGTTGCGTCAGTTTCCGATCACGATCACAGAGATGTTGAAGAGCAGCGAGCAGAGACTCACATGATAGAGTCGACTCGTAGGACAGAGATAGCGGCGTCGGTACCGTATCGGAGCGCCCATCGAGTGGCAGCTAAGAGATCTAGGATATCGTGCTCGACCGCATCGATGATTCCACCGTTCTCGCCCTGTGATTGACGAGAGACTTCGTTGGTCAACACACGAGGGATCCGTGAATCTTGAGAAGAATGGTGTGCTCACCTCGACATCGACACCGATCGAACCCTTCTCGTTACCTTGATGAGCGGCGTAAAGTTTGCTCAAAACTTCCGTAGCATCCAATCCAGCGTTCTCTGCCAAAGTTCTCGGTACGACTTCCAAAGCATCTGCGAACCTCTTGATGGCATGTTGAGCCAACCCGGGAGTCTTCTCTCCGTATTCGGCGATTCGTTTCGCCAATTCCAACTCGGTAGCTCCCGCACCCGCGATCAATCGACTATCCTTGATTAAACCCTTGACGACGTTGACTCCATCATCGATAGCGCGTTCGATATCGTCCATTTGGTTGGTGGTAGCTCCACGAACTACGACAGTAGCCGTTCTGGTCGCTTCTTCTTTTTGACGGAATACTGTAACTCGATCTCCACCGATCTCTACCGTCTCTACTACGTCGCATTGTCCCATTTCGTCCGGAGTCGGTGCACCTAGTCGTGCGAGAGGTGAAGCACCGACTACTCGGCAAAGTCGTCTCAAATCGAACTTGGATTGAACTTTGATGACGAGGATATTGTGTCGGTTGAGGTAGTGAAGCGCTAGTTCTCCGACGGTAGATCCTGCTACGAGGACATTCAATCCTGAGTCGGCCAATTCTTGGAAGATCTGATCAGACGTCAAGAGAGTCGAGGAGTGAGTTCTGTTCTGCGAGACGAAACGAGGGGGAAAAGTTTGGCGGTAAGTACCTTTTCCATGTGCTTCTCTTCACCAGTTGAGAAGTTGAGTAAATCTTCAGCGTTCTTCATCAAGACGGTACCTTTCGTTTCAGTTTGAGCGATGTCGATTCCGCAAGTGAAAACTCCGACTTTAGCGTTCTCAGCCTTCAAGATCGTACCTGCGAGTACAAGCGCATCAGTGAGAGGCCCCTTGTAGAATAATGTGAGACGCAAGTTGTAAACGAACCTTCAGGTTCCCGACCGAAAACCATTCCTTTAATGACTCGACTTTGAGATAATCCACCTCCCATAATCTTGACAACTCGTACGTTATCGACGTTGAACTGTTTCATCACGTCATCCATCAATGAACCCTCACACGAATGGAGAAAGAGAGAGAGAGCGGGAGAGAGGAGGTTTTGCGCACAGCAGTAGGATTTTTGGGCATGACGGCCAAAACTGCTTCCGACACTAGAGAAGCGAGTAAATCTTCCGAGCCGTATTGCTTGGCAGCGAGAGTAGGCTTGAGAGCTAATTTAAGTGATTCTTCAGTTAGAGGAGTTTCGAGAGTCTTGACCGTTAATTCTGAAAAAACAAAACATCAGATCAGCAACTTTAGCGAGCCTACTTGAGGGAGTTTCAGAAGGGATGAGACTCACTCTCTAATTCCTCTACAGCCTTGTCCCTCGCCAACTCGTAACCTAACACAACTTCGGAAGGATGTAAACCCATCATCAACAAGTATTCAGCTTTCCTCAACAATTCTCCTGCCAAAATCATGACCAAGTTGGTACGGTCTCCCATTTCAGCTTCTTGTTGTTGACTAGCCATGACTAAAACTTTTCCAGCTGGGTGAACTACCTCTAGTTCTCGAATGATGGTAGCAGCGTCTGAAGTTACGAATAATTTCTCGAGGTGGTTGATCACCATCTTGTTGCGACCGTTGGGTCCGAAAGAAGTTCTGACAATCTCTGATAATTCTGCTACTGCGTGAATATTGCTGATAGAAAGGGGAGACGAGAAAGGTAAAGCGTGTTAATTTTGATGATGAAGCACGCGTAGCAAGTACCGGAAAGAAGTGGTTGACTAACCGAATGACAGCTTCTTCGATACCAGAGTGCATCTGCGAGCGTGTAAAGCGAACATGAGGTGAGGATAGAGTGAGTAAGTTGATCAAGAGAGATGGAGAATCGAGAAAGGAAAGACAGAGGGGGAGACTCACGTTGTAGCCCTCTTTGAAGAGGGAACTACCTCCTCTAGGTACTTGTAACGCCATCTTGCAGATCGAGTAACGAAGTGAGTGTGTAGAACGGAGCCGAACTTTGGTTCGATCTTTCCTTAGAAATCTTCCAAAGAAAGTCTCCCTTTCATCTCTCCACTCTTCACTCAACTCTCGGATCTCAACCGCAGTCAAGATGAATCCACCCAAACATTCACATCCATCGAATCCAGCATTGACAGTGCCTCTAGGTCAACCACTTCCTCCTCCTCCTCCAACTTCACCTCTCGCTAGAAAGAAACGATCGAAACCTCCTCCAGCTGTCCATTTACTCGCAGGAGGGTGAGCTTACAGTCTCGCTTGGTACTCTCAGCTGGTCGAGATCGAGACTGACCAAGAATGTTTGAGTAGATTGGGAGGAATGTGCGGTTCAGTCGTTACTGCACCTTTCGACGTCGTAAAGACTCGTTTACAATCAGACATGTTTCAACAGAGAGCTACAACGACGAAAGGTACAGTCACGAGATCGGGAGTCAGAGCCCTCCTGTACAACTTTGTAGATACCGGAACTATTCTAAAGTCAGTTTTCACTTTCCGTTCCTTTTCCTTCGTGACCAGGACTGAAGTCTGCTCAAACGCAATTGTAGAGAAGTATATAAACATGAAGGTCCTACTGCTCTCTTCAAAGGATTAGGTCCTACTCTCGCAGGTGTCGTTCCAGGGAGGTAAGTTTTACATTTTTCCCTTTCTTCCCCTTTTAGCGTTTCATCTCGTGCTTACTCAGTTCCTCTTCTCACAATCTCGCAGATCTATCAACTTTTTCGTTTACGGAAACGGAAAACATCTTTACGCAGAGTGGTTCAACGACGGTAAAGAGAATACTGCAGTTCATTTGGCAGCGGCAGCTTCGGCGGGTAAGCCTCTGAATCGCATCCGAGGCTGCATAGAGAGCTACTAGTGACTGATCAAATCGTTTGTGTCACTCTCAGGTGTCGTCACTGCAGCAGCAACGAATCCGATTTGGGTCATCAAAACTGTCATGCAACTACAACAGCAAGAACGATCCTCCTCCTCCTCTTCCTCTTCTTCTTCTCGCTCTCCGTCATCAGCAGCAATAGGTGCATCCGCTCGAACATCGAGACCACTCCCCTCCGCGCCGCCTCATTCAACTCCTTCTCCCCATTTCTCCCACTCGTTCCGTTCTCTATCTTCGCCTCCTCTTCCCTTAGCTTCACCTCCGCCGCGACCTACTTCATACTCGACAACGATACAGATCTACCGGACAGAAGGTATTCGAGGGTTCTACAAAGGATTGAGTGCGAGTTTGTTGGGAGTTACAGAGGGAACGATTCAATGGAGTTTGTACGAACAGTTTAAGAAGATCGCTGCCAGAACAACGCCGTCCAACGTCAACAGTCAAGGAGGGGAAACAGTCACAGAAGGTTGGAGAGTTAGTGTAGCTGCGGGAATGGCAAAACTAGTCGCTACCGTAATCACTTACCCTCATGAAGTGCGTCGTTTTTTCTTTCTTTTGTTTTCACTCCATGTGCTCAACAAGTCTGATATACGTTTGTGACTTCCAGGTCATTCGGACGAGGTTACGTCAACCTCCTCCCGCTTCAGGTGCTTCTCCGAAATACGTCTCTCTCGTTCAATCGTTCAAGCTAGTCCTCCGAGAGGAAGGTTGGAAAGCTCTCTACGGTGGAATGTCTCCCCATTTGTTGAGGGTCGTACCGAATGCGGTTACCATGTTTTGGGTTTACGAACGAGTCTTGAATTTGGCGGAACAGAGGATGGGCATCAACGATGCTCGAGTCGGAGAGGTCGAGGGCAGACAGGCGAGGGACTGAGATATCGCTCGATCGAGACTTGTGAATGATGGCTTCACATAGGCTAGGAATCTTGAAGGCCTTCGACCTCACCTCGCTCCCTGATTTACTCTTTTCTTTTCGCTCTTTCAACGTCAGTCGATTCATTTCCTCATTCATCCTTGTATCTAATCTGTTGTATCATACCTATCCTATCTACTCTGCACAATCTCCACTCTTGTCTTGTAGCTTTTTTTCCCCTCACCTCGTATTTTTCGCAAATCTCGTTTTTTTCGCAATCTCATCTCGCATCGTTATTTTCGCTCTCTTCGGGAAAAATCTCATCGGTACTTTGCAACGCTTTCTGCGAGTAATTGATCGATCACATGCAATTGGTTTCAAGAGTAAGATAGACAATAAATACAAAACTCCTCGAGATTCAGATTCTCTCATTTAATTCCTCCAACCACTCTTCCCAGTCCACCTCTCGTAAACCCTCTCCAATTTTTCGAGTACTCCCCATCCTCTACAGATCCTCTCCCCGACAACTCTGTTCCAACTATTCAAACCCGGAATCAATTTCGAAGGTACCCAGAAAATTAAGAACTGAGGTAGTAAGATGAGTTGAACTAGTCGACGCATGAGACGTTTTGAGAGAGAGGTTGATGGGTCGTAGGGACGGAGGAGGAAAAGATGAGATAAATAGGTTCGAGTCAATGGACCGGTAAAGAATGCTCCTCGAAGAATTAAAGCGAGATGTCTAAGGCAGCGCGTGAACGATGCGAAAAAACTTCAAAGTCAGTATGATAGAGCAATTAGAAGCTGTGTGTGGTGAAGGTAAAAACTCACTGTTGGGTTGGCTGAAGATGCTGACCTGGACTTGACGAATCGAAAACAACAATTTCCGCCCGGTTCTCTTTCGACGTCGACGTAGGCTTGTCGGAATCTCCGTTGACGAAAGGAACATATTCTACTGAAGTGAGTGAATGAGGAGCTGAAGGAGATGCTTGAAGAAGTCGTTTCAGAAGAATATCAAATTCAGGAGTAACAAGCTCGTACATCATTCCCTACTCGAAGCGCTCAACGCGTCAGCTCTCCAGGTATCAGACCGTCAGATTGAAAAAGATTGTGGTCACTCACCTCTAGAGGATGGGGTAAACTTCCTTCGTACTCGGCTCCTGTCGAACACTTTGACCAGATCCACCTTTTATAACTCTCGCTCTCCCTTTCATCTCCTTTCTGTTCCGACGGGGACGCGTCTGATTCCCATGCACCTCGATCGTTGAAATTTTGGACTATACAGTTTGCGTAACATGGCTCGAGGAAAGGAATTCCTTTAATGTCGAAAGATAGGAAAGCTTTCGGTACGACGACAGTGGAGGAAGCAATAGGTGCCAAGCCCTTCAGCAGCTTTGCAAGTTTCGTAGCTAATCGCATGAGGAGGGTCAGCATGGAAACTTCCGAGGCAGAAACTGCGAAACGAGATGAAGAGCGATAGTGGGGGGAAGAAGGGAGGTAGAGCTCACGGAACAAATGAGGACCATAGATTATCAGTGAGCGAGTCTCTGGCGCCATCTTTCAGGATCCTTGAGGACTTGGGAGAGGGATTGAAAAGTTTCGGCAGATCTAGATAATGAAGCGGCCCATAAATTTCAAATCATGGGAATCCAACTGAGACTTGAGGCGATACAGCAAAACTACTTGCAGAGTGCTTGAGAGTTATAGCATTGGTACCATCGGAGCCTGTGATGGAGACTGGCGAGAGGAAGAGAGAGAAGGAGGCTCTTCACTCAACAATTCAAGTTGTTTCGAAAAGATGAGGCTGATCAGACCGTGGCGTTCGAAGGAGAGTCGTCGGAGCCATATCCTCGTGAATAAGACTGGGAGTTGGTCGGCGAGGCGCTGCGATGAAGTCGAGGAGAAGAGAAGAAGCGAGATTGCCCTCAAATTTATTTTATTGGCAAAACCTCGCTGCCGTTGAAGTCTTTCCAGAAGGCGCTCACCACTCACTGGAGGGACCACGACGGTTGAAGGAAACAGCTCGGCTTTTCGATTCGTACAGTATCTGAGTAAAGAGGAGAGAGAGAGAGAGGGAGAAAATGCGAAAGTAACTGAAAAAGAAGAACGAATGAACAGAAGTTAGAATAACGACGGACGGCTGAGGCGTACGGATCAACAGAAAAGAAGAGAAGAATAGAGCTAGAGAGAGAATAGCAACAGGAAAGAGAGAACGAGAGGGAAGTGAAAACAAGGTTTTTAGGTGAAGAGACAATGAAAACAACAATTTTCGGAGAGACGAGTCGGTCGTGAGCTAGGAAGGTATACATAGGATAGTCACGATAGTCGTTTTTATGAGGAGAAGAGGGAGTAGAGAAAGTGTCAATCAGGCGGAACCTCGTCGAATACTTTCAGAGTGAGAAGAAGCGACAGCGTCACTGTCTCCGGATCCTCGTCGAAGCACATCCCCTTTCGTTTCGAGTTTGAACCCTAGGTAAGAGAGTACGTGGAGTAGGTCTGCCTTCATGATCGGTTTCGACAACGTCGCGGTGAACAGGGTGCCTGCCGCATCGTCGATTGCTGCTGGATGGGAACAGACTGCGACGATTGGAGCTTGAGCTGAAGGGTTAACGGTACTCTTGATCATTCTAGCGGCTTTCTCTCCATCGACTACAAGAGCGAAGGGAAAAGTCAGTTAAGAGATCGAGAAACAAGGGTCAGAGCGGAAGAGAAAGGGCTTACCAACTGCCATTTTGAGATCTACGAGACGAGATAGCTGGTGGTCAGTAACGAGACTGTGACCGTGAGAATGGAAGCTGTGGTTACTCACCTAGGAAGAGAACATCGAAAGGGATCCCTCCTGCAGCCAAAATAGCCTCGGCGCCGTTTGGAACGACGACGACTCGACAACCCAGTCTCTGAAGCATCGTTTCGAGAACTTTAGTGACGATCGGGTTCCTTCCAGCTACGAGACAGTCGATCGTTGCAGGATGAGCAGAAGGCGGCAGACGATTCTGCATCTCATCGGGAAGTGATCCGATTGGAGCTGAACGAGCTTCAGGAGTTTGAGGCGAAGGTAAGAGTAGGGGAGGAAGATTGCGAGGATCTCGGTCGGGAGAAGAGAGAGCTGCAGAAACTCCGTTGTTGTTCGACGTCCTTCGAGAGTGAGCTGCCCAATTCTCCGTCAAAACTGCTTTCTTGACCTCCTCCCTCAGTTCAGCTTGATCTTCTGGCGCGTTCGTGGCAGAAGACTTGCGTAGTCGTGAAGGCATCGAGTTGCGGCGAACGTGGTGAGAAGTCGAAGATCGAGGGTGGAAACCGACGACGGGTTGACGAGGACGAGATCTTTCGATGAGGGAAGTGTCGGGACTCGGTCGGGTTAGAGGCGAGGAAGAAGCAGAATCGGGAGCTCTCAAGGGCTGAGACCCGATTGAGCTGATGGAGTAAGAAGAAGGAGAGACGGGTTCCTGGACAGAGCAAAATTCGAGCAGAAAGTTAACTATTTGCGGAGGAGGGGGGAGAAGTAAAAGGTCGATACTCACTCTCGCATCGACACTGGTGTTGCGAGATCGATCGTGACCTTTTACCGGAATCGAGAGAGGGTTCGTGAGGGGCGGAAGAAGTTGCTCGTCTTTCATTTTTCGAATCATGTCGTCGTTCGCTTGTTTGAGTACCGTTAGATTTCGGAAGCTGAAAGTGCCAAAGTCGTCGTGAGGGTTTGGAGCAGTCTCTGAGCGATCTCGAGGTTCTCTTCCGAGTCCAGGTGTAGAAGCGGGTGTCGGTACTTGAGTTTGTCGAACTGCTGGATCTTCTGCGACACTAGGATCCGGTTCTTCGTCGTTGAAGTTCTGGTTCTGAGCACCTCGTGCATCAAAGTAGTCGGTAGATTCAGGGTCGTCGACGTTGGGGACAAATTCGACAGGACCTTTGAGCAAGTTGTCCCAATCGACGCCTTCCAGGAAGGGATGAGCCTTGACTTCTTCCGCTCCTCGAGCTCCGAGACGACGACGAGCATCGGTGCAGAGAAGCCTATCGATGAAATCCTTCGCGTCTGCGGAGATTTCGATCTCACCTTCGTGCCAATCGAAGCGACGAGAGAGGATATTGTCGAAGACTTTTTCGGGAGTTTCGTCGTGGAAAGGAGGGAAACCGTAGATGAATCTATTCGTTTGTTGATGGTCAGTTCGGCGCTTGGACAAACAGTCGGTTAGAGCAGAGAGAGTTCTTACTCGTAGCAAATGACACCTAGCGCCCACTGCAACGTTGAAAAGGAACGAGTTAGCGATGAACTGGCGGATCAAGGAGGGAACAGCTCTCGCTTACCCAATCGACGCAAGCATCCATTCCGATACCGAGGATACTCTCTGGAGCGAGGTAATCAGGCGTTCCGACAAAATGTTGTTTCGAAGTCTCGGCTCCTGCTCCCGGAGGACCAGCTGCCGCGACTTGTCGAGTTCCAGAAGGCCAAGTCGGACTGAGAGTGTTGCCTCGACTCGAAACGTGTAGACTTCCCGAGGCGCTCGATTCACTCGGCGTGTCGAGCGAGAAACTGTCGGTGAGAGGAACGTTGCCGAAGTACGAGGTTTGAGCCGCGTTTCCGAGAGCTGGAGTTGCCAAAGGCGAGGACGATGTCGAGAACTCTTGCTTGTTGTTAGACGAGGTGCGAGTCGAAGCGGAAGGTCGTCGAGCGTGTTGACCCCCACTGTCTCGAAGTCCAGGAATTTGGGTTTGACGACCGAGAAGACCGATTCGACTGAGACCGAAATCCGTAAGCTTGAGATGACCTTTTGCATCGATCAGAAGGTTGTCCGGTTTGAGATCACTGGAGAGAGCAAAGAAGCTGTCAGTGCCGAGTTCAAAATTGATAGGGAAAAGACAAAAAGTGAAAACTTACCGATGTATAATTCCTGATGAATGCAAATGTTCGAGACCGACGACTACTTCAGCGACGTACTTCTTCGCCCAGTCTTCAGTCAATCCACCGAGATTCTTGACAAGTGCACCGCAATCTCCTCCGTTAAGATACTCCATTACGAGGTAAAGGTAATCTTTCGATTGGAAAGTGTAGTAAAGTTTGACGACAAAATTCGATTCAGCGGTACTCATAAGGATCATTCGTTCTGCTTTAACATTCGTGACTTGATTCTTCGCAACCATGTCCGATTTCTTGAGCACTTTGATCGCGTAATAATCCCCAGTCGTAACCTTTTTCGCGAGATAAACGGAACCAACTGTCGGGCAATCGAGGAACAGCAGTCAGTCTAGCTGCAGAAAAAACGACAATGAAAGGGAAAGACTTACAGGCTCCTTTCGAAATAGGTTTGAGGATCTTGAAATCTTTGATCGAGGAAGCTCGAGTTCGGGAAGAAGGAACAGCCGAGGGAAGTCGAGGCGAGAGAGCAAGTTGAGCACTCGGACTAGTCGATATTTGCGAGCTACCGTCTTCAGGGAGGAGCATCGGAGAGAGAAGACTGTTGTTCTGAGAAGCTTGGCGACGTAGAGTTTGAGTTGGTCGAGGCAATTCGAGGTGATCCATTCCTTTAGGCGAATCATCGGTTGGAGGCAAGGGTTGAAGCTGAGGAGAGTCGAATGGAAGAGTTGCAGTTTGTCCAGCTTGCTCCCTCTCCTGGGCAGCGAACATCGCTTCACTCGCTTTCGCCTCCCATTCTTGTCGAACTTTCTCAGCATACAGGATCGTGTTTCGTAATCGATTGACGCTGTTGAGCTTGAAGCGAATCGATTCTTCAGTATCGGAGAGTAGTCGAACAAGAGCTGCGTCGTCAACTCGAGGTCGTTGCCAATGCAAAATAGCAGCGAGGTTTGTTTCCGACTGTTCGGAGCAAGACGATGGTCAGCTTAGTTGAGGAAAGCACAAAGATCGAGGCTGTAACGTACGTGAGGACTGAGGAGACGTTGATCTTGAATGGGAATCTCACCACTTTCGTCAGTTACCGAGGGAGTCGAAATTGCGAGAGCTGTTTCGACGATTTCTCGGACGTGATCGAAGATGTAGTGTTGACTGCTTTGACGAGCTTCCTCGTTCGGAGGTGGACTTGGAAGGGGAGATTGCGAAATATTGAGGGGGATACCTCGATACTCTGGAACGTTCTCTTCGTCGTTGCTAGCGTCGTTTCGAGCCTGATCCAACGCGACGACGAGTTCTCCGAGGGAGCGAAGGAGGTCTTTGAGTCGATCGTTGCATTCGCTGATATCTCCTTCGAGTCGATGAACCTCGTTGCAGGTTTCGTTGTGCTTCTCGAAGAACCAAGCTGGAGTCGGACGTTCGCAGATTCGGCACAAGATCGGTTCGAGGTTGATCCTTCCTCCCGGGGCGAGGAAGACTCCAGGGTCACTGCTCGAGCGACGGTGGAAGGTGTCGATTCCGAACCGAGCGAGCGATTCGTGGGCTTGAGCTGCCGTTTCGGAGAAGGGAGCTGGTCGAACTACCCACATCGTGTGAGAAGCGCTGCCGGTGAGTCCATCGAGCATTAGCATTCCCTTTCCTTCCATCGCTTCGTACAGATCTTCTGGAGGTCCGTCGTCGTCTTCGCTTTGAGAAGTTTGAGAAGAAGAAGCGACTCGCAGTCGGAAGTTAACTTCGACGGTGTGAGAGTCGTCAGCTTCGAGTTGACGAGTCGCTTCAGCGAAGACAGAGGCGTCGTCGGGGAAGAGGAAATCAGAGATAGGAGTGTCGAGACATTCATCCGGATCGACCCTGTAGCAATGCCAAAGACAGAGTCAGTACAAGCGACGCAAAAGAGATAGAGACAGCGCGGTAGCTTACCCGACTAGATCTTGCCAAGCTGAACTGAGGTATTGGAAGAGCTGACCGTCGAGCGAGAGTTCCATAAGAAGGGTTTGAGCAGTGATCGCTTCGACAGCTTGTTTCAATTCTTCGGCTCGATTCTTTGTATCTTCGGGAGCGATCGAGGCGGTAGGATCCCTCGAACGAGTACTGCGAGCGTCTGCTGATTCGTCCGGTGCGCCAAGATCGATACCGAGAGGTGACCATCGTGACGGTTGTTGAGAAGCGGAGGAAGGGGAGAGGGCAGGAACGGAGAGAGTGTCGGCTCTGGCTCGAATTTCGGGAGAATCTTCACTGTTGGTTCCTTTCGAGATGAAGACGATAGGCTCTGCATCTTCGTTGTCCCCGTCGTCGAAGCTCCAGAATCCTTTCTCTGCTTCCCACCATTCGACTACTCGACTCAAACCTGCGACGGCGAGGAGTAGTTGAACGTACCAACCTCGGCATGGTAGCTCAGGGTTCTCATTCCACGCTTCTCCGATCTGTTGCACCTTGCCAATGTATTCAGCGCAAGAACCAGGTCGAGCCGTGAGTTTGTTGATAGGAGTATCCAAGATTTCGGTTGCGACGGTGATGATCTCTTGCAGTAGAACGATGAAAGCTCCTTCGGCGAGTCTCGAGTTGGCGGCGAAGAGGAAACCGGGAGCGGGAGAGCGCTGACCACTTGAGCGACGAAGACCGGGAGGCAGAGGGGAACGAGAGCGGGAGTTTGAACGAGAGCTGCTGTTTGAGCTGGGTTTCGATCTTGAAGAAGATCCATCTCGAGGAACACTCGTGAGGTGACGATGACGAGGCACGAGAGAAGCCCTCCTTTGCGTTCCGGCATCGACAGACCGTCTCTGACCTGGAGATCCTTCCGTGGAGGGACTGAGGTGAGACGCTTTGAGACGAGTTGGAGGACGTCGAGTTCCGCTACCTCCATCCGAGTCGGCGTGATCCGTGTCGGCGAGAGCTTCTCCTTCAGATTCAACGTCGGGGCTCGAAGTGTATCCTCCAGCGAGATCGTCCTGAACGAGTTCTCCAAACCTCCCTTCGTCGAAACCAGTGGGCGGGATCGGAGTAGCGATATCTTGCTGGAGATCCTTCTCTACGAAAGTCGAGATGCCTTCGATGGTTCGGCGAAGCTCGTTGTCGCAGCTTTCTTTGGCGCTGGCCAATCGTTGCCGGATTTGACTTCGAACGGTGTGCATCGAGAACCCTTGTCTCTCTACGTTCTTCTTCTCCTTCTCTTGCTCCTTAGCTGTTTGCTCCGATGGTAGTTTGTTCGGCATAGTGACCTGACGGTTCCTGACGGGGAAGTGTGCGGCGGTGGGAACGAGAGCTGGAGTGCGATCCCAGACGGGTGAATCGGAAGGAGTGAAAGCGGGAGAGTTTGAGAGGGTGCCTCCTCCACTTCCTCCGGGCTGAGGGATGTTGACAGCTCGCGGAACATTTTCAGGTGCAGATCGAGGTCCAGAAGGGGGAGTGTCGGCCACGGGAGGAGAGAGACCGAAAGACTGGGTATTGATAGGAGAAGTGCTAGATTCCGATCTCGGAGAGACCTTGTTTGAGAGATAGGCCTGTTCAGGTTGCCGTGGTTGACGAGCCATCGAATTGAAGGAGGGACCGAGATTGAGGGACAGGTTCGGATTCCTCCTCAATTTTGACGTTCCTCCGTCACTACTTTCCTGCTCTGAACCAGACGAAATGGTTCGTTGTCGATCTGAAGGAGGACGAAGTCTGTTTGCCGATTGCGATCGAGCAGCGGGGGCGAGAGCTCCTCGAGGGACGAGGTTCGAAGGATAGGCCGAAGGAGGGGATACCGTTGCAGAAGTAACTCGAACGAGGTCATGGGCCGAAGCGACATTGCGTAAGCCGGGAGTTCCCGGAGTCGAAGGTCGAACGTATTGTGAAGAAGTGCGAGAAACGCTAGGTTCGATCGTCGTTGTTTTCGAAAGGTAAGGACTTTGATCGATCGAAGTTCGACGGTGACGAGAACTCCTGTCATCTTCAGCTCCGGCGAAACTCGTTCGAACGGCAGACCACCAAGCATCGATCTTGTTGCCCAACTTGGCAAAGTTACGTTTCCGTTTGAAGCCTGGAGAGCCGAGTTGAGAACTTGCGCTGTTCGAATGCGACGTCGACGGTTTGAGCGAGGAGGAGAAGTCGTAAGGCTCAGAGGGAAGGAGAGGAGTCGCTGTCGTTGAAGGATGGAAGAGTACGGGGGATGTAGAAGTTGAGGTAGCAGTCAAAGGGAAGTAAGGGCTCGAGTAGGAAACGCCAGGAGTGAGGAAAGGGCGAGGTTCGAAATCACGGCGAGTCATGCTGGCAGTCGTGGCTTCGAAAGGATTGAACTCGGTGGAGGCTAGTAGTTGCGTAACGTTCAGCATCAGCGACTGAGGCTCAGAAAACGCAGAAGGAAGGGAAGGAACTCACTCGTAGCTTTCGCTTTTCCTTTTTGAGCTGCTGCTAGAGCAGGCTCAGCCATTCTGCTCGAGTCACTCTTTCTATCAGATCCTTCACTCCTCGTCGGAGACCTCTCCTTCTTCGATTCCTTCTCTCCAGCTTGTGCTTTCTCCTCCTTGTTCTCCTCTTCATCCTGCGTCTTGTTCGTTTCCACGCTCGATTCTTCCTCCTTCTCCTTTCCAACTTCTTCCACCGCAGCTGTTGCACCGTCTGCCCTCAACTTGGCCTCTTTCATTTTTCTGTACTCATCTAACCAGTCTACCCATTCGATTTCCTTCGGTGGAGCGGTCACACCTTCCTCTAGTTCAGCTTCGTCATCTACTCCATCTTCCGTCTGTTCTCCCAAAGTTGAATTGTTCCTTCCTCCAGCTAAAGACCAACTCTTGATTGTAGATCCTCCAGCTTCGGGAGCAGGAGAAGCAGGTCTCCATTTTCGAACTTTTGCATTTCGAGTCGACATGATGATTTGAGCATACTCGTCGGTGCTGTCATTGGCGGACGTAGGAGCGATCGACATTCGGTGATTGACTAAGCGAGAAGGAGGGACAACGGTTCCAGAAATTGATGCCGAAGTTCGATGATTCTTTGGAACCGAGGAAGAATAAGAGTCGGAAGCTGTTCGAGGGTGAAGGGTCGAGCCTCGAGGAGCATCGAGGGGAAAGAACGATGGTGATACCCCGAGACCTTGCTGTGCTGCTGAACGAGGTGAGACGGGTTCGTCGGCAAGAGCACCGGAAGAACGAAAGAGGTCTTGTCGAAGAGCCGATGAAGGTGCTCCTCCTGAAACGCTCTTCGATCTCGACCGAGTCATACCGGGAGAGGATGTTTGGAAAGGGAAGAGAGGAGAGAAGGCAGAGGTAGCTGGAGTCAACGGAGTGGTAGCTGAAGAAGGTGATCCTCCGAATGCTGACAATTTTTCGCGACTACTTTGTCTTGAAGCTCGTCTCGAACCGTCCCTCGAATGAGGTCGTGAAGCCGGTCCCGATCGACCATCTGAAGGTGAAGACGCTCCTGAACCTGACGCAGGAGAAGGAGCTCGAGTCGCGGTTGGAGTTTTCGGAAGTTTGAGATCGATCGGAGAACCTGCTTGGAACGAGCGAGAGAGACCTCCGTAGCTATCGCCAGCTGAGTAGCTCGACGAGAGAGCAGATTGTCGGAAATCGAGAGCGCTCCTGACTGACTCAGGTACCCGTTGAAGCTTGATAGATTCAGATGGAGGAGGAGCTGCAGGGAATGGAGCGGGAATCGGAATTGGGAGAGGGTTGTTGTGGCTCAGAGAAGTTCGAGGAGTACTGCGAGAAGCGCCAGTAGGTGAGCCAGGTTGGAAGTATCGAGGGGGAGAGGCAAGGTTGAGTGAAGCTCGACGAGAAACTGTCGAGGGAGAGACGCTCGGATTTGACGAGGTCGAGGGAGAAGGGGGAGAAGTTGAAACCGAGGATATGGAAGAGCTGTTCGAGAGTGTGCTGCTCCTTGTGGGTGTGTTGTTGAATGGGTAAGAGCCTCCGCTGCCCGAGTTTCCATTTCCTCCTCCAGTTCCACCGAAAACGTTCAAATCTCCATGTCTCGACCGACGTTTGCTCGGATTTCCAGCAGCCGCTGCGTCATCCGCCGCCAGCAAAGCCTGACTCAAACCGCTAGCTCGACCCAGAGAACGAACGCGAGGAGCTCGAGCTGTTCGAGACGGGTCTGCTTCGAGAGGGGAAGTTGGAGAATGACGTTGTCTAGGAGGGTTGACCGGTCGAGGGGTCACATTCGGTTCGAGACTGAGAGCATTAGTTTCAGGTAGAGGAATAGTAGAAGTAGGAGGTGAAAGTTCGAGATCTGTACAAATGGTTCAATGAAACGCGTCAATATAGTTTCGAATTGGCAAAAAGAGCGAGCGACTTACCACCGAATGGTGCTGAAGTGTCTCTCGATGAACTTCTCGGTGCTGAACCTGACCATGCCGGCTCGCTTTCCAGCCTTTCGTTATCTTCTTCTCCACTTTCTGCATCTCCTTCTTCTCCTCGATGATGTTCGTGGTCTTCATCTGGTCCAGAAGCTTGCGCGAGAGGTGAGGGAAACAAAGGAGTGGTACTGAGTCGAACTGAAGCAGGAGGTAGGGTAGTCGAAACTGAGAGAGGTAGAGAGGAAGAAGAGGAAGGAGGGATAGAAATAGCATGTGGGGAGGTGCCCGAAAGCACGAAGGGATTGCTCGAGCCTCCACCGGTTGTCAGATATTCGGAAGAGATCGATCCAAGGCTCCTCTTCGGCGAGCTACTCGTCGGTTGAGTCGGATTGGAAGGTCCTAAAGAAGATTCCTTCTCGCCGTACCCATCTTGACTAACACACTCCTCACCACTCCCGTCGTAAGATGTTGCGTCCGTGGTAGTAGATAGGTTCGAAGAGAACGAGCTCTGTCTTCTGCGATGTCTAGCGGAACTTGCCGAACTCAGAGGAGAGGGAGAAGAGACTTGTTGTTGAAGACTTCCAAGATTCGAGAGTCGACGAGCGTGAGAGTGAGAAGCCGAAGAAGGAGACCTGGAAGGGGGAGCTGTAGATGGTACTTTTTGTCCGGTCGATCTAACGCTGTGAGGAGGAGAGGACCCTGGACTGCTGGCAGAGGGAGAGGAGGGAGTCCCCGAATCCTGTACAACGTCGGACTCGCCCTCAAAGCGCGTCAGTATACCCTCAGATAGTATTAGAGATCACTCGATTAGTCAAACTCACGCTGTTGGACATGCGCCAGGTCCCAGACTCGCTAGTTTCCTTCCCGTTTCAACGTCACAGAGAGAAGGGAGAGATCAAGCGGGTATGACAAGCTACTGAGCTTCGGTGACTTGATCTTGCTCACTGTATTCCACGTGTTGCTGTAGCTTTTTTGTACGAGTCGAAAAGTCGGGGTTGAGGAGCTGGAGTTGGGCTGAAACTACCTGTGAAGAAGGTCTCAGACTCGACGCCGCAGACTTCGCGAATTCTTCGAAAGGAGTCGAGCCGAGAGAAGCTTCTCTTCCGTCTCTTTCTGGTCTCCAATTGAGGCAAAACTAGCTCACGTCTCTCTAGCAAAGTATCGCGTAATAATCCGAGTATTCGGCACTCTCTTCCGCGGCATACTCTCTTCTCCCAACTCGCTGCCAGACAAGCAGCAGATCGAACCCCTCTACTGTATCGAGAGTGATGAAACTAAGGTAGAGAGAGGAAACGGAAGTAGTCGAAGTGAAAGGAAAGAAGTTTTTTCTTTTCAACTTCTCGACTTTGTCTCGCTCTTCTCCTCTGCCCTTGATCGTTCTCCATACTCTTTCTCGTCTGTCTCGCTGGAGTCGTGTGTTACAGGCAAGCGCATACAGTCGTGAAAGACTGTTTGGAAGACTAGTCCCCACCTGCGAAGAAATTTCTTCTCCGATTTCGCAAGGGTACTGTATTGCGAAAGAACAATCAAACAGTAGTGCAAGTTTAAATTCGGCAAGGGCATCCATAAACGTCAAATTAGCACTAGCGAAGCTGCATGTAGAGACTGCGAAAGTGTATCCCCCCCTCTCAGCATTGAAGGGATTTCACGAATGGTTTCGGTCCAGAATAGATACCTCGCGCTGTTCATAGCTACCATGTTACGTTCATCCTTCCTTGCCTTGAGGGTAAACGAGGGTCTGACGGGAGGCGACGCTTGCTCGCCGACTCCGATTGGCACAAATGAAAACTCGCAACATTTTGAGCTCCGACGGTTTCGGCTCTCAAATGAAAGTTTGGACATCGACTGAATTCGATAGCAGATTTCTCAAGATAGCCCTGGCTGGTCGTCTGACTCTCAGATCCATAGACACAAACGCTAGGCGACTGGTTATACAGCAAGTGCGGTGACTTTCGGTAGGTTCCTGTCAATCGTTTTCCTGTGAGACTCTTGCCTGACTTTCCTGACACATCTTCCAGACGAGTCTCGAATCTCGTACTGATTTTACCTCGTGTTGCCTGCCGAGAGAAGGCCTTAAGATGTTCGTCTCGAAGTCAGAGCTTTCAGCAGAGGAAGAGGGATTAACAAGGCGACCGCTGTTTGTACTCGCCAATGCAGGGGCTCTCTAACGGTTAATCGAGACACCGGAGACTCATTCTCCTCACGTGCAATAAAGTCTCACTTACCGAGAAGAACGAGGTCAGCTGCCCGTAAAAGCGAAACGTATCAGAATCAATTTTCTGCTGGCTCTTGCGAAGGTCGAGCTTAAAGCCAGGGGTGTTTCCCTCATAAATGCGATTACGGAATATGATACAAGCAGAGAGTTATGATATGGGTATAAGGATGAACAAGCAGATGAGATAATGCGATAAAACATCAGATTGACAACTAATCTTCTTGATTCGCAAATTTCGACCCCTTGCGGTCTATCGACGTTTGAAGAAAGAAGGCGTGTGAGCTCTTTGTAGAGTTATATGAGGACCAAGAGATGAAGCGGGAAACAAAAGAAAGAGTACTTACATCGATGACCATACTTGAAAAATAGGAACGGGAACGGAACGATTGCTAAGAGTAGGAAAGCGCAAAGTGTCAAACTCCATTGATTACCGAGTCGCTTGAACATGTAACTATAATTACTCGTAGTCAGTGTGCAGTCCGAAAAGAATTCTAAAGGAAGGAGAAACTCACGTCGTAAACAGAGGGAAAACACAGGCGAAAGCCGAGCGCATCGCTGAGTTCGCTGCCATGCTCGATGCAGCGACCGGTCGAAAGGCGTCAACTACGAAAACAAAAGCAGGTAAGAGATCAGTCATTGTTCGTCTCACCCGTTTTGGCTCTTTCTGAAGTTTTAGTCAAGACTTCGTGCTTTCCCCTCGAAGTGGCAAGGGATTCGATCGAGGGCTCACCCAGATATATGAAGACTGATTGATATGAAAAGAGCATTCCCGTTCCGAACGGAACGACGCAAATCATCGGCACGATCCAATGAACCGAAGGTTGAGCTGTCCAAGCGAAAGCGAAGATCGAGACGCAGCACAGAATAGCACCGATGATCCCTCTTCGCAAGTGCTCTTCGGGAGGAGGTCGACGGCCGAGCTTCCTGGTTAGCCTCAGATATTGACTAAATATCAAGAAGCGTCAGTTTCCTGCTCCGAAAAATTATGAGAGAGTTGTCAAGCTTACCGAGCCCAGAGTGGTTGACAGCACCATCCAAGTACGATTCCGACACCGAGAGGTAGATAGCTGAGACCAACGTACTGCATTTCGACTAGAAATCGACAAAACGTTTCTCAGTCAGCGAAAATCAAAAGAGCTAATTAGATCATTAACTCACATCCATATTGACTATACACCAACGAGAATGCCGAGAAGAACATGTACAGGATCCCGAGTAGTAGAGCAGTCCAGGTGCAAAGAACGAGCGACATTGGCTCGCGAACGAGAAGCTCTGAAAAGCGGGGGAGTGAGCTGGCGGTCAGCAAGGCTTGCACCTAGACAAAGCGTAAGAGACTGCTTACCGAAAGGTTGTGTGCAAGAGACGCGAAGAACAGAGAGTGTAGATCGTTGGTCGAGATCAATCGGAGCCTAGCGTCGAAAAAAAAAAAAAAGGGCAAAACAGATGAGCAGCTTAGCGGATTGTGCTGATGATCAAACGTCGAGAGACATACCTTGACATCTGTTCGACCTGCCTTCCGAAGTCGTTTCGCTTTGTGCTTGAGGACGACCGGTAAGAACGTTTCCGGGACGAGAAGAACCAGAGTGCAGAGCTCAAGTCCCCCCCATCCGAGAAGCGTGTACCATGTTATTCTCCAATTCGTGTGTTGGTTGATGAACCCCGACAAAATTGGGCCCACCGTCGGGCCAAGAAAAGTACTCGCGCTGAAGCAGGTCATAGGCGAACCAACCTACAAGACGCAAAAAAAGAGTCAGCTCTTGAGGAATGAGGGATCAAAAAGGGATCACCTCGAGGGATACACGAGAGACTCACATCGGCAGGACGAAACACGTCTGCTACCGTACCTCCTGCGACACTGAGGAAAGCAGCTCCTCCAGCTCCGGCGAAAAACCGACAAATAAGCAGAGTCTCGATATTTTGACTTGCTGCTACTCCTCCTTGGAATGCGAGAAAGCAGGAGAATCCCACGAAATAGATTGGGGCACGTCCGTACCTAAATGTCCGATATATTTGTAATCTCAGTAAGCTTGCAATTCGATTTCGAGTCGCAGGGAAAGGGCACAACGAACCACTGAGATAGCGGCGCTACGATAAGCGGGAAAAGACCGAGAGCGAGTACGAAGAGAGAAAGGCCGAGCGTGATGACCTCTTGAGAAACATGGAATTCTCGCTCAACTTGAGGACTGCGAGGAAGAAGTCGAGTTCAGCTTAGTCTTGATATGTGCGTAGAGCCGTGATTAGAGACTCACTAGGTGAAAGCGATCATGGATGAAGCCGAAGTGACGCTGTTACAAGCGAAAGCCGATGTGAGCAGTCGAACGGAGAAAGCGAAAACGAAAATCAGAGAAAGCACTCACCAGAAGCCACAACTACTGACGACGATCACGCAGAGCCACCGCCTCATCAAGGACATATTCAAAGGACTGTGCGGTATCAACGGATTGTCAGCTTGAGCGCCGGAAGATGCGAGAAAGCAGACGAGAAAGAAAAGCTTACCTGTCCGGATCGTCTGAGCCTCTCAACCTCACGATTGGAATCCCATTCTCGATTGCGACCCCATCTTCATCTCTCTCGAGTGGTAGCTCGCCGTCATTGGCAGCCGTCGCAGGTTCTGATGATCCTTTCTCCACATCTTGATTAGTTCCTGCCTCTTTGCGAGCTGCTTGAGCTTCTGCGATTGTTCTGTGAGTACTTGTCGAATCTGCAGAGGTTGTCTCCATCTTCTCCAACTCGTCTGCACTCATCTGTAGTCGGTCGGCAGAAGTTTTGATGGGAGTGGAGGCTGGCTTTATACACTCTCGCGCTGCGACACCTTCAGCTTGCTGTTGTTTCGAATGAACTTTCTGATCCAGCCAGGTCTAGGGAGGAATGCGATAGAGGAGGTGAGAGAGCAGGAGAGGCGAAAACTTTGACAACGGCTGATCCGAAAGTCTGGAGATCGCATCCGCGGCTATCGGGAACGGAAGAGCTTCTTCCTTGTCGTTGAGCAAGCAGGCAACTTAACGGCGTGCTTGAGATTTACGAGGAACCCACGAATGCCGACAGGCGAGGCTCAAGATGAGCAAAAAACGAAAGAGACTCCCGCTGCCTCGTCGAGCTCGACCGACGACAGATGAGAATCGGCTTGCCCATCCCCTGCCCGGGTATGGAGAGCTTTTTGCATAGCTCCTCGACTGACCCATGCTTAAAGCGAAGTTTGAACGGTCTAATAGAACAACAATTTCTAGCGAAAATCCCGAATAACCAAGAATCTAGAACGAAGCATCCAGTCAAATTCTAATAAACTACTGGTTGACCTTCTTGCTGCGTCCCATACGTTTCTTCATCCTGTTTCAATCATAGAGGGTTTGCTCAGCACGGAAGATCGCGCAAATTCGAAAATTGAGAACTGAAAAAACAAACCTTTGAAGCTTCTTCGCACTCATCTGCAGCAGAAAAAACGAACAAGAGAGGAGTACTAATCAACATAAGGGATCGCATGAATAAGGGAGAATACAAGGCTTACCCTCGCTGCCATTTCCTCTAGTCGTTTCTTCTCCGCTTCCCGGTCTTTACGCTCCTTGGTAGCTGCTCGCTTTCGCTCCGCCTCGGCCAGCTTCTCTTCCTTCATTTCTCTGTGTGTGTGAGGCGATCGGACGATGGGAAATCAGTTCGCAATGCTCTATTTTGTGCAAAAAAAGTAAAACCGAGTACTTACCTCTCGATTTTCTTCACTGCCTCGTCCTTCTTTCTTTGTTCCTCTCTCATTCTCCAGGTCTTATCTAGTTTTGCACCGTCTTTCTTTCCCAGCTGAGTACGAGTTGTAGCCGAGTGACCTTGTTTCCACCATCTACCACTAACGTTCTTCGAATCCGTTGGGATTCCAGATTCAGTTTCGACCGCTCCAGAAGTAACTGTGGGATCTGCAGTCTTCCATGCGGGTTCAGGTCTTTCTTGCCAAACGGGTTGAGGGACCATCTTTGTTCAAACTATTTTCTTGATGAAACTTTTTCGGAAGGGCTGGACGTGTAGAGGGCCTTCGAAGCAAGCTGGAAGGACAGATAAAGGTTTGTTTGGAGTTCCTGGTGAAGGGTCGAGTCGCAATCTGTTGCGAGTAAAGTGATAGCAGTTGAAAAGGAGATCTCCTCTTCTTCATGAATTCTCGGAAATCTCACCATGGCTTTTCACTCTCATTCACAACAATTCTTTCGGCGCTTGCGGTCATTCTTAGTTCCTTGTCAGAGCGGAACGGTATACTACACAAAAAAACGCAAATTAAGTCACAAAAAACTCCCCTTTACTCTTCTCGATCCAACAGCAACAATTCCATCAATCTCCTCACAACGACTCCAATATAACTCTCCCTTTGTCTCCAGCTTGACCCCACACTCTTTTGTGACTGTCGAAACGAATGAGAGTCAGTCGACCGCGAGGAAAGAACGAACGCGCAATCAGGTTAAACTCACCAGGTCGAGGTTTTCCAATTTCTCCGACAAGCGACGGAACTCGTAAGACAAGTTTTCACGCAGTGTCGGGACATCGAATGCAGAAATATTGACTTGGTTGTTGTTGCGAGCTTTAAGGGTATCAGCAAGTCCAAGTCCGACGTCGGGTCGAGAAGAATCGACTCGTTCGGGATCCAGGTAGAAAGCGACGTGTCGCCAGAAGAGTAAGAGTGCGAGTTCGAGAAGATCTGTTCCGGCGAGGAGACATATCAATTACCTGTCTAGTCGAGAATAGTGGAGAGGAGAGAACTCACGGAGAGAAGAAGCGACCTGTAGTCGGTATTTTCGTTGTAGATTTTGCAACTCTTGTAGAATCTTGCCCCTTCGATCACTTCCATCAGACTCATCCTTCGGGAAATCAAACACCTGCAGGATCGAGAACTCGAAAGTCAATCAAAGGATCTCGGAGTCGAGAGATTATTCTTTTTGCTCACCTCTTCAATTTCGTCTAGCGGCCGCGTGTCAAAGTTCTCCACCATTTCAGCGAGAGACTTTGCGTCTGCAAGGCGTTCTTCCAGAATTTGAGCTGTATCTCGTAGGAAAGCAGCAGCTGAACCGAGGTTTTGACCTGCGTGAAGCACTCAAGTTTAGCTTTTCGAAACTTGGGTAGAAACGGGAAAGAAGGGGGAACTCACCTGCTGCAGCATTTTCTCCAACTCTTGTTGACGGGAGTAAGACTGGTCGGAAAGCATTCGAACCAGGGCGTTTTGTTGTGGCCGCACTTTGATAGGTCAAGAGAGCAGTTTCGAGATTCTCTACCAGGTTGTCGACTTTCTCTGTAAAGATTGTTCCGTTGTCTCGAAGTGCTAGAACAAGAGTCTGATCTTCTTCTCGCTCTAGATCGTTCGAAGGTTGAACCTTGGCGATCCATTCTTGAGAGCCACAAATCCTGGCAGAGACAGCGACGAGAGCCGAATGTAAACCTCCGAATGAAGAGAATGTTGTCTGCAGCGATCCCTTCGTGTCAGCTCTATAATTGTATTGGTAGCTGGGAATGTTTTGACTCACGAGTTCCTCATCAGAGATTGTCGGTAGCACGATGCTGAGAAGTGTGACGATCAAATGAGCTTCTCGCATGAGAGCGACATTCTGCCTTGTCGCACAATCCTTGAGAGCGATGAGAAGGTTCTCCCGTTGTCCAGAGATGAAAGCGTGAGCTTGTCGAGCAGCGACTGTCGTTTCGGGTCCAAAAGAGACGAGAGTGCCGACGACGAGTTGCAGGGCGGGAAGGAGAAGTTGATGGTGTCGTTCTGTTGTCGCTGGTAGGAAGCCATCGAAGTCTGCAACAGGGGAGATTGGTTAACACCGTACTCGACACAAGGAGGCGGAAGGTGATTTCTTACCCATCGGAGAAGATTCTGATGTCGGTCGAGATCCGAGGTATTCACATTCAGCCAAACGACTGAGAAGCTCGGCGTTGAGGAGCTTCTCTGCACCTTGCCGCGTCGAGGAGAGTCGAATGAGGAATGAGACGAGGGCTTCGTAAACGTAGAGAGCATTCAACGATTCTAATCCTCCGAATTTCGTCAGTCTCGCCGTAGCGGATGGGAAAGAAGCAGAGTCGAAACTTACCAGGATCAGGTTGAAGAGCTTCTTGCAACTCAGCTTCCATATCTTTGAACGCGTTGACGAAAGAACTGAGGTAACCTTGTTTCGTTAGAATCGAGAGAACCTTGGTGATGGCCTTTCCTTCTTCTGCGACTGCGACGATTGCGTCAAGGACAGTGAACGCGACAGTCCTCCACACTTCATGGCCTGCCGCCGCGTCGCGACAAATGACTGGGAGGAGACGATCGAGAGCGGAAGCGAAGATTGTGAGATTTCCACTCTCGAGAGCGTTCTTCTTTGATCCAGTTCGTCGAGTTCCACCGACGGTCGACATGCCATCGAGCGAGAGAAGATCGTCGTTGAAGGAGGCGACGCTGGCTGAATCGTTATCGACGTCGGCGAGGTTCTTTGCCAACGCGGGGGAAAGAGCTGCGACTTTCGCCGAGTACTGAATGTAGTTGAGTAGAACGGTGTAGAGGTTTCCGCGAACGACAGGAGATACTCCGGGTTGCAAGATGGCTTGGAGAACGAGTCGAAGGATCGAGTGAAGACGTTCCGGGGAGACTGATTGAACCGTTTCGCCCGATTCAACGTAGAGGATATTGATGCCTTCATCTCGAAGTTTTGTCGACAGGAGGACAGCAGCTCCAGAGAGGAGCTCACTGATAGCGGCGTCCATTTCTTGAGCTGCGAGAGGAGGAAGAATGGCGGTCATGAGATCGAGGAGGAGGGTTTGGAGACCTTCAGCGGGGAGGAAACGGAACGACTTGGCGAGAACGATATCAAGGAGGTTGCGCCACGACTTGAGAGCGACGTAGCGGGCCGATTGGATCTCGCGACGGTGGTTCTCGACGACGAGAGTTTCCACGATTGCACGGGTTTCGAGTTTCGCCTCCTCCTGTTGACCTGGACTGTTGAGCATTCCTCGGTTCTGAAGTTCTCGTTTGGCGGCACCAATGAGGGCGAGTAGAGCTGCGAAGTCATAAACCTCACAGCCAGTCGAGTCTCGGGTGAGACACGATTCGAAGTTGAGATCGGCGAAGAGTTTGAGTCGGTGCTCGATGGGAGTGATCGAGTCGATCCAGGCAAAGTCGAACGAGTGGAAGATCTCTAGCATTCGAGGGAGAGATTGGGCGACTCCGCCATCGTTTTCGAACATTGTCGAGGGATCTTGAGGAACGACCTCGAATAGATTCGCGACGAGTTCTTGCGTCCTTCGAGCGTCGTTTCCTGCGGTTAGGACGCTCAACTCGAGAGCGGTCGAGTCGAGGAGCCAAGCTTGCGACTGTAGGATTGAGCAAACGGCGGTGCTCGAGGTGAGGATTCGAATGTTGTCGCTGTATTGGAGAGTGCCGAGGGGACCTTCGGAAGCTGATGGCATAGGGAAAGGAAGTTTCGAGGACTGGGTGATGAAGAATTGTTCTCGGTTTCGGAGGTAACGGGAGAGAACTCCGGAAGTGTAGTGGTGGAGACAGAGTTGATGAATGAGGAGGTAGCATTTTGAGGCGAGAGTGGGATGTCTTGAGAGAAGCGAGATCTGAAGGAAGTGTCAAGATTAGTACGATCTGTGGAGCAAAGAGTAGAAGACATCTACTCACGGAGACCTCAGTTTCGTCACGTGAGACGTTTTGTGCGAGAAGTTCGAGGATAACATGCAAACTGGTTCTCTTGGTGTCGGCGGCGGCGGGGTCCTCGATTTCCATCTCCTCAGATCGTCCCTTCGAGTCGAATCCGAGAAGGAGATGCGCAATGTTGGGAGCGGAGCGATCGGTACGAGTGTTGGCGAGGAAGAGGTCGACGATCGCTGAGCGGACTGCTCTTCTGAGAGCGCTTGCATCCTCCTCTCCTCCATTCGCTTCCCCGATCGCTGGAGAGTCGAGTTCCGACTCGGGGATGTCTTCGTCCAGTCGTTGAACGAAAGCTTCTTGAATCCGTAGAGTTTCCGGTGAAGCTTGAAGGAGACCTACGAGACGATTTAGTTTGGTTCGACTTTGATCGGGAAACTTCTGTTGTACGTCGAAGAAGGGAGAGTCGGCGATGAGAGAGAGGATTTGAATAGCGAGGAGGGCGATCTCTTCGTCTTGTTCGCAGGCTACGAGAAGCGCGATTTGAACTACGACTTCCGAGTGATAAAGGAACGATTGGTCGATCGGTTGCTGACCCTTGAGTCGAGCCAGCTTTTCGGGAGTGAGCGGTAGGGAAGAGTCGGCGAGAGCGGGAAGGAAGACTTCGAGGAAAGGGGCTTGAATCTGGAGAGTGCGGCGAATGATTCGGAGGGAACGAAGCATGCAGGATGCAAAGAGAGGTGTACCAGCGACATTATTAGCGACTGAATCGAGACCGGCGGTAACGATGGTGAGAATCAAAGTGAGGAGGGAGCCTCCGCTGAGAATGCGGGTGAGAATGTCGAAACCGGGATGGAGGACCAGCTGGTTCAAGGGGGAGCCGTGTGTATCTGTTCGACCCGATTGTCAAAGTCAATTCCATACTAGTTTTCTTGAATGTAAGAGGGAAGGAGGGAAGGGATGACACTCACTGCGACCTCCGGAAGCCGCCCAAGCCAAGAAAGGACCCAAATCGAATGAAGCCAAAGTCTTCTCGACGAATTCGAGACATTTGTCCGTAATCTTCCATCTCTCCCTCGGATCTTGGTACTCCCGCTGACCGGTCTTCAACAATACATCGTCGATTACGAATTTGAGGTAAGGTTCAACTCCAGGCGCTCGATTCGGGGCTCCGAGGTTGTCGGGAATCGTGTGCGTGTCGAGATCCCTCCCTTTCTGCAGAGCGTTCGAGAGAGAAGGCGAGAGAGTCGAGGCGAGAGGAGATGAGAGGGGAGCGTGAATGAGGGTGTTTAGGAGAGAAACGAAAGCCGTCGATTCAGGGTAAACCTTGTTAGGTGCTTCGACTTCCTCCAATTCGGTCAGGATACCTCCTTCGATAGCGAGGGGCTCGGGAGCTCGAAGACTCATGCCGAATCCACTCGAAGTTCCTAGACCTCTCGGATCTGAGACGGACCAAGTTGGCAGGATTTGACTCTGTTCGAGAGCTGCCCAGGTCCTTCGTGCTACTTCGACTCCGAATGATCCTCCAGGTCGCGAGAAAGCGTCGATAGCTCCGATCAAGCTTGCTTTGAGGTCGATTGGGATCGAACGACCGGTGAGAGCGAAGAGTGTGGCGATAGGTCGGTGTCGTTGATTGTCGTAGAGGGTAGCACGGGCAACGTCGGAATAGAGAACGACTTGTTCAAGGAGGTGAATAAAGGAACGCAGGAGAGGGATTTCTTCAGGAGGGATTTCGCCAATCATTCCTTCCGAGTTGATACCTTGTTCCATCGGTCGATCGGGAAGGTTGTTGAGGTAGAACTCGAGGGCTCCGAAGAGTGCAGACCATGAACAAGTCGAGGAGATTTGTTGATGAGATCCCGAATCGCCCGAGGAGAGGAATTCGAAAGCATAAGTTGCGCTACGAGGTCCGGATGCGAGAGAGGCCAGCATCTCGTAGTACGCTCTCATCATTCCCGCGGGTCTACATTCTGCTCCCCATCGAAGGAAGGCCGAAAGTCGAGAGTTGAGGGGATTCGAGAGTGCCGAAGACGCATTGTCGGAAGGTGAAGAGACAGTTTCCTCCCAGAATTTGAGGCCAGCATCGAGAGAGTTGCGGTAGATTGCCGAAATCAGGAGGAAGAACGCCTCGAGATCGTGTCGGGGTTGACGAGGTGGTTCGTTTTGGTTCCCTGAGCGAGACGATCGTAGTCCTCCTCCTCTGTGCGAAGTCGAGACGACATCCTCCTCCCGGTTTCGAAGTTTACGAAGGATCGAGATACGGTTCGTAATCACCTCGACGACGAGGATCTCGACTTGCTCTGTGACGTACTCATGGAACCAGGCATCGACTGACGCATCTTTTCCTCCCAAAGGTTGAATCTCTGCTCCGATTGATCCCCATTTCTCCACCAATTCGCTCTGCTCCCACTTGTAAGATAAGATTGATCGACCGAGGAACGAGAACACTCCGGCATCAACTGCTTGCCAGGTAAGTTGATCGACCGAGTCTCCTCCAGAATTTTCGAAATCTGAAACGTATCTTGCTGCGGTGTCGAGGAAGATCGACCATTGAAGCTGTACTACTGCTTTGAGGTGCGGTACAGTCCATGCTGCGTTGATGTCGGTCTTCATGCGTTGAAGGAAAGATTTGTCGGTAAACAGAGGGTAGAGCTGTTCAGCTGCGGCTTCTTCCGAAGTGTCGAGGGCAGCGAGGAGGGCGACGAGTACGTAGATGGCGGAAGAGTCGGAATTGGGGGAAGATTGAAGTTGTCGAACGAGGAGCTGAATAGAGTCGGAAGAGAGGTTCCGACCCGCACCAATGAGGAAAAGAAGTTGACCGATTAATCGACGTTCCTCCTCTAATCTGTAGATTCGTAGTTGAATAGTTTCGTCCGAGAAGGGGGCTGAAGAAGAGGATGCCGATTGACCCGCAGGGACGAGGGCAGATTGGGAGGGAAGAGGTTGACGGAGAGAATTTCGAAGTTTGTCGGCTGCTTTCTGATTCGTGTCGAGAGCCTTGATGACCTTTTCCACCCAGTTTTCTGCTCCCTTCATCTCTCCCGAGTTTCTAGCCTTTGTCATCTCCTGCACTTCTCGTTCGAACACTCTCTGAATTCCGCTCGATCCTAAACGCTCATCCGCCGATAGAGCTCCCCTCCAAATTGCTTGCAGACAGAGTAGTAGTGATGAACGTTCATCGAGATGCACGAGTAGACCACTCTCTGCTCGACCTAATCCTGCTCGAGGTTTGGCGTTGATTCCGTAGGCGACGAGAGATGCAGCGATTTCTTCTGAGAGTTCGAGAGCATCGGAGAGAGCTAGAATATCCTTGACTAGTGCTGGTCCAGCTGGGTAAGAAGATCCAGTTGCTACGTAGGTGAATGAGCCTTTCGAGATGGAGACGAGAGCGGAAATCAACAACCGTCACGACTCACTCTGGAGAGATTACAAAAGCTTCACACGGATACTCACCTTTCTCTAATTGCTGTCTTTGCTGTGTATTCTTGGCTGGAGTGTCGAGAAAGTCGAGGAAAGCTGGTCGAGCCCGTTCTAGTTTAACTTGAAGTTTGGAAACTGTTTGAGGATCCGGGTTCGCGAGTATCGTCTCCAAGTAAGTATGGAGCCGACTGAAGCGATCCATGAGAGGGGGTATCGAGAGACGAAGTTTGCGAGGTGTTGGTTGAAGCAGGAGAGTCGGGAGAAATTATTCAGATAATTCTGACTTCGCTCGCTACTCCTCCTGACTGGTTGTTTGGTGGTGTATTGTAGAGTACTTGGTCTGTAGTCTTTCGCTACTCTCACTGGATTTTTCTCGCTAAAATATCTCGAAAACATTCTCTATCTTCGAAAACGTGAGAGAAGAAAAGAAACGAAAGGAACAAAAGGAATCACTGATAGGAAAGAACGACGAGCTGCACAAATGTAAGAAAGGGACGAATGGGCAAGGGGGAACAGAAGGTATGAGAAGCGGGAAAAGGGAATTGGTAAAAAAGTTGCGAGTGGTGGTTATTTACAAGTAGATGCTGCTCGAAATGAGATACGGGTCAGTCACACGTGGTCAAGAATCGAGAGTAAGGAGCCGAATGAAAGACTCACTTTAAAGTCAAGGGATTGACGCTTGCATCGAATTCAAACAGTTTCTCTGTTCGGTGTCGAAACAAGAAACCGTCAACGAAGCGCTCAAGAACGACGAAAGGAGATCGGCAACTCACCATTGGAGAGGAAGTCAAGAGGCATAGGAACTAGGTGACCTTTGACTTGGTCGAGTTGCTCCTGCATAACGATCGCGCGAATGAGCGATTTGATGTATTAAGAGAAAATGATGGAACGTACTTTGATGTAATTGACTGGCATATCGGTTCGAGCGACGTGACCGACCTTGATAGGTTTCTTCGGTACGTAGTCTTTGTATTGAGCCCAAGTTTGAATTCCCGAAGCCGGAACACATCGGAAAACGTTCGCAAAGACTGAAGCATTGCGTTGAGCAGTTCCTTTCCAGAGGTGTTCGAGATCAGGAGAGAGAGGATCCTACAGAGCAGTTTGCAATCAGGGTTAGTCATCCTTCGATAGAATTTGAGAAGAGAAAGCTTACCAATACGAGACGATCGGCCTCGGAATCAGTCTCTTCGACATGAGGTACACCGACCATTCTCATAGCTCGAGTGACCGGTTCGACATCTCCTGCAGGGCAGAATTGAGGAGGAGCAAGACTGTCGAGAGTTGGGGAAAATTAGCAAAAGTTTGAGGAAGAAGAAATCGTGAAACGCACCCAAGGTGAGTTTTGAATAGCTCTCGACGCAAAGTCGCAGCGAAACGAGCAGCGAGGTACTGCGGAAAGGATTCTAGTTCAGTTTCGTCTCTCTAGGGAAATAAGAAGCTTGAACCTACAGGTTTCCCATCCATTTGAGATTGAATCAATTCTTGATCCTCATAAAGACACGCAATTTCTGAATCGCGATCACCTAGTTGAGAGCGGTCGTTGAGATTTGCACTTCCTAGCACGACGCGACGGTCGTCGACGATCATGAGCTTCGAGTGAATATATGTCTCCTCTGTAACAAAAGCTGAACGTTCCGAATCTTCATCTCCGGTCCATTTCTCGTCGAACAAACTTCCAGTTCCAGCTTGAGCGTGATGAGCTACCGAATCGTTGATCTTCTCGTCGATTTCGTCGGCTTGTTCGAATTGCTTGACGATTCTTTCGGCCTCGTCGTAATCTGAAGGAATCGGAAGTCTGACTTCGTTTTTAGCTACCTTGTCTTTCGTGTTTCCCGCGAGCGCAGCTTGTTCTCCTCCTTGTTGAGGTACTGCGATCAAAACTTCTTTGTTCTTGCGTAGTTCATCCTCGGTCGGGTTTCGACCAAGTTGTAGTCTGAGGCAACTCGAGGGACCGAGCGTCAGTGCGAAAGCGTCAAAAAGATACGGAGCGAATCGAAATCGAACTCACCTCGCGAGAGCAGCTTGCGCTTGATACCAAGTTACACCAGACTTTTCCTCCATCCTCTTGATTCTTGCTGGATCGTGATTGATTCGATCGTAAGAGCGAAGGTTGTAGAAGCTGATGTACTCATCTGGATTAACGCCAGCTTTCCGAATCTCCGAGCAAATCTCTTCGATAGACTTCAGTTGAGCGCCAAGTATACATAAGGTACCACTCGACCCCTTTGCATCGAGATCTCCAGCGAATCCGGGAACTGCTGGAATGAGGATGACTACTTTGAAGCGTTTGTAGCTTTTCGCTGCCGAGATGATTCGTTCGACGATAGCTGCACCGATCGTGTTGCTGACTGGAGTTTTCTTCGTACCGGTAGAAGTGATGAAGAATTGGTTCTCGATGTAGATAGAGTGATTTGCTTCTAGGATGAGCTGTCGATAAGCGTTTTGAATACTGTGTTCCTTCAGGATTCCGTGACTCCAATCTGCGGAGGATCGAAGAACTTGAACTTTGACGGTTCCTCCAGGTTTCTCCCAACCTTCGGGAGGAGCTTGTTTGTGAACTGAGAAGTGTTTTCCAATCTCGGCGAAACGTTGAAGATGAGGATGGCGACTGATTGCAGAGGGAGGTTGTTCGTCGGGCTCGACATGGTGAGGGAAGGCTAGAGGAGGGAACCGGTCGTCGTGACGGTATTTCAAATGACCGACGAAGTTCCAGCGTTCTACGAAGTGTTGAGCAATATCGAGAACCGCTGGACCCTGAGTGAACGGTGCTCAAGATCAGCAGAGGTGATACAAGACGAATAAGAGTGCATAGACTCACCTGAATCATGCTATGTACGTCTTGCCATGGCATACGAGCTGTTTCGAGGCGCGATTGTTGATTCGAAACCCATTCGTCGACTTGCTGAAAGTCTATACTCAATCTTCGATTCAGTACGCAACGGACGACTCGATCCAATGTCTCAGACTCACCTTGCACTCGAGCATTGTTGTAATCTTGTCCAGGGAAGAGCAAACGAGAGAAATCGGTGACATGGCAGTCGGAAAGAGGGCTATGTCGAGAGGGAAGTTTGATCAGTCACAGACCTGACGTCTAGTCTCGACATCAGAACATTACTCACTGGGTCTTTGTGTCCCAACGACCGAAGCAACTATGTAGAAATGAGAAAGAGAGTTTGCGTGAGCGGAAATTAGAAGCGAAATGAAAATTTTACATACATGTCCAGACCTCCTATACAAGCGATAGTGTTGTCGACCACTACTACTTTCTCGTGATGCTGAGCGAGGGTTGTAAACAAAGTTGGAAAGTTTGAGGAATTCGACCGGAAGAGAAAAGAAAGAAAAAAAAGTCAGTTCAAAAACTTTGACAGGAAGAGTAACGAGAAGAGAGACAAGCTTACACTCCAGAACATTGTCAACTCTCCTCCGGCGTGATCAGGGTGTCTCATGACAGAGATGTTCTCGTGCAGATCCTCGAGGTAGTGTTTAGTGTGAGCAGACGACATCGTCATAGTTTGCGTTACCTAGATTTTTTTTCTAATCAATACATTTGCTATTACAGGCTTGTGTCGAGCCTATGTGTTTACCTCTTTGTAAACCATGATGTAAATCTTCACTCCTTGTTCTGCTTTCCTCTTGAGTAATCGTTCGAGTCGATAGTCTTCATGCTTCGCCGGAGGTCGTCTCAAGTAGAGTTCTGGAGTCAACCACCAGTCGAGGATCCAAATCGTTTCCTTCGCTTTCTCCAATAATTCCGATAGAGCGTAGAAGTAATCATGACCAGAGATGTACCATTTGACGTCGTTTCCTAGACGAGGTCCAGCGAAAGAATTGAAAGGGTGCTCTCCACGGATCGCTGCTAGCTGTTCATCAATCTCCTTCTCGCTATACATGCGAATAATCATAGTCAGCACAAGACTAGCCAGGGAGAGTGTTGATCGGTTGAGAGGTGGGGAGGTTCGAGCGGAGGGTGGGAGAGAGACTCACTGTGCTTCGTCGTGTCGATGATTCGGATTTACAGCATCTATGATGAGCTCAGAGAGGTCAGTCCAGTCTCCAACAATTGTTACAGAGCGTGAAACTCACAAGCGATCGATTCTTTTGCACGGTCAAGCCTTCCCGGCTGTCGAAGAGGGAATCATTCAGCTGGCTAGCTCAAACCAAGGTGAGTAGACACAAGATTCAGAGTTACCAGCTTCTCGAAGGACTCTGTGAGTTTGCCGATGAATTTCGACATTACGCAACAACTGGAATTGATGAAGAGCTAGTGTTCTGATTTGAAGCTTGTATGACGTGAGCTGTACGAGTTTGGATGCTTTGAGTAGCTACCGCTGCACGTTGATGATGCGAGGTGGAAAGTGAAGTAGACGAGCAGACCAAAAGCGATGCAAAGAGATTAACGTTCAATTCTGGATGGCAGAGCTCTACATCCTCAGCTTGTGTCTCTCGAGCCAGAAGTGTATCTCACATAACAGACAATCGAGAAGGAAGGAAACGGTTGCGATTGCGGAAAGAAAACGAAAACAAAAAGGAAAACGACGATAGGCTGCGAAATTGAACAAGGGAAACAGAACGATAGGAATGGGTTCTCCGGAGAGGATTTCGGTGTGTTAGAATTGGAGAGAACAGGTAGAACGACGAGTGACGAGTAAAAGGGTAAATCTTGCGAGTGCGGGAAAAGGGGTAAAAAAAAAAGGAAACGATTACGGAAGAGGGGAATAATTTTTCTTGAAACGAGAAATAGGTACAAATTCGTCACAGACGAAATAGGTGATCGCTAGAGGTCGAAACACAAACAGTGTCGACGTCGTCAGAGAGAAGGAAAAGTGAAAGTCCGAGTTTTTAGAGGTTTGCGAGTTTTTACGAAGTAGAAAGATTTTAGTAGACACGAGGGCGACGGCCTTGGTATTCCTCCGGGGGGAGAAACTGATTCCCAAGCTTGCGTCAGTCAGAAATCGAGAGACGACGACAACGAAACGAGAGAGAAGGACTCACACCATCGAATTCTAACTCCTGCATTCGTTCAGCCATGATCCATTTGATCTCCTCCCAAGCGTCCCACTTCCAATCTCTCAAACCTTTCCTTGCTTGTTCAAACTCTGCTTTCTTCCAACCCTTGTGAATCTCTCGACCACCTACGAAAGGTAAGACGATTCGAACCAAGTCGAGAACTTTGACAGGATTCTTTGATCCTCCGATGAGAGCGAGAGAGAGTAAAGTTTGGTTCTTGGGAAGGGGGTAGTAAGGGTCGGGAGTTTCAGAGCTAGCTCCGTAGCTGAGGGGAGGGAAAGGAGGTTTGAGATCGGCGAGCGAGTGTTCGACAAGTTCAGTGTTATTGTGGAGGAGAGCGAGATGGAAAGCGGTGAAACCTCCCGAGTTCCTTTCCTCCGGAACAGCGCCTGCACTCGGAATAGAGGTGGTCAGCTTGTACTGTAGATAAGCAACAAGGGAAGACCGACTCACCGTGATCGAGGAGCCAGACGTAGAGTTCTTTCTGGTTGTGAGTGCTGGCGATGTGAAGAAGCGTCTCGAGAGGATCGAAGAGAGCGTTGGGACTAGAAGTCGACCCAGAGATGCCAGGTTCAGGAACAGATTTCCAGGTTGGTTCGGAAGGGGGAGTCGAAGGAGGAGTGTCAACAGAGTGAGGAGTTTGAGAAGCACTTGCAGACTTCTTCTTGTTCTTCTTTTTCTTGTTCTTGCTACCCTTCGAAGCCGAGGAGGTAGCTCCTTCGAAGAGACCAGCGGTTTGAGCGACGACGGGAGAAGCTTTCGCAGAGGGAGCGGGAGTCGGAGGGAAAGAACCAGGAACTTTAGGAGAATCGAAAAGAGAAGATGAAGTCGACGTCGATTGAGATTGTTTACCCTTCTTTTTCTTGCCTCCAGTCTTTCCCGAAAGTTCGCTCTCTACTTGATGAATGTCGATTCCAGCACTTTTCAGGTCTTCGATCGCTTCTTTCCCTCCAGGCAAGAACTCTCCTCCGTTCGGATCGACGTTCAATTCGTAGATTCCGTGCTTGACAGTCTTGATATCGAAGTGTCTCGCAGCGGTGAAGACGGTAGATCGTTTGTGTTGAAGAACGGCGAGACGTTTCTGAGCGAGTTCGGCGGCTTGAACTTTCGCAGCTGACTTTGAAGCGACGGCGGCAGCTTTCTTCTCTTGACGACGAGCGGCAGCTTGTTTGGCCTCTGCGTGAAATGCCTCGAGTGATCTATCAGTATACTGCGATTGCAGACAGAGGGGAAAATCGGAAGCTCACCTTTCTCCTTAGCTTTTTGAGCTGCTTCCCTAGCTCGCTTCGCTTCAGCCTCTCTCTGCGCTTGGGCTTTCTCCAACATCTCAGCTTCTTGTCGAACTCGTTGAGCGTGCTCTTCGGGAGTCTCCTGTTCGTTCGGATGCGCCTTTTGTCGTTTGTAAGAAGCGCGAGAACCGTATCCTCCTCGGAGAATTTCTTCAAAGATCCAGAAGAAATACTCGTCTGAACCAGCGTCATTCATATCGTCAGCTGAATCTCTCTCACTCGCAGGAAACGTTCAGTAGAGAGAAGAGAGAGAGAGAAGAGAGAGAGAGAGAGAGAGAGAGAAAAGAAGAGAGAAAAGGAGAGGTTCTCTTACGAGCAGCTTGAGCTTCTTCCTCGCTATCCCAATCTCCTTCCTCGTCATAGTCATCAGAATCGCCGTAGAAAACTCCGAATCCACCACCTCCTCCTCCTCCTTCAAAGCTCATTCGAGGTTTAGGGTCTTCGAAGTGTTTCAGAATTCGTTGGTAGGCTCCGCTGAGTTGTTGGAATTTCTCCGTCGCATCGGGACAACCTATGTTCCTACATTTCGCAACGTACGAGGAAGAAGGTCAGCTCGAGAAGTTGAAACAGGAAGAAGAGAAATGAGCCAAACTTGTCGCTGAGAACAGGATTATTCGAGCACGTGAGAAGAAGGAGAGAAGTTTCTGTGTCAGCGTCTCTCGCTTCCTTTCTCTGGTTCTGGTAGCTCGAAGAGTACTTACGGATGATGACGAATGCTCAGCTTCTTGTAGGCGGACCTGACTACCTCGATTGACGAGCCTGTGGAAAATACATCCGAATCGAGCGAAGTCAGGTATCCATTCACCTCTGTCTCCGAGATCAGCCTGTTCGAGTGTAGTATAGAGGGTATATGAACTCACCCTGCTCAACTCCGAGGATCTCGTAAGCTTCGGAGAGAGAAAACTTCATTGTTTCCTTCCGCTGCGGAATGAGGTGGAAAAGACCTGAGGCATCAGCGAGAGGTTCCTGATCCCTTTATGAGGCTATTGCTTACCTTTGTAGGTGACCAGCACCAAGAGCAAGTCGAAGAGTTGAGATGAGAAGAGAAGAGAAAGAGAGAGGAGAGACGATCAACAAGGTACTGTAACGATTTGATTATTGAAGTCAATTGAAGAGATTTGTATTTTCAAACTTCCCCTGAGTGAATGAGTCACAACCCTATCAAAAACTTTTCTTTCATTTCCGACTCCCCTCTCTTTCTGCTCCTCAACCGACACTACCACACCTCGCTTCTCGCAAACAACAGCAACCTACCTTTCAAGGTTCATCAATCCTTTTCTTTCTTTAGCTCTCTAGCCAACGCATGTGAGTGATTCCCTCTTTCTCCCTCATTTCCCGACCGACAGCGCTAAGAAGAGAAAAACTTTCCACCTCCCCTCACCAGGCTCGTTTGGTTCGTCGGCTGCGAAACTCGCCAAGACTAGTAAGTACCATTGTTCATTTGCGAAAGAGCTTGCGCTGTTCCGAGGAGAAGAGAGAGCTAAAGAGTCAAATCACATCCTCCCCTCTTCTTTCCCTTATCTACCTCTATCTCTCTCCTCTTTCCACTTGGATTTTGTACTATTACAGCCTAGACTCGATTGTTTTCAAGGCCCTCGGTCCTTAAATTCCTTTACCCTCGATTTATCAGCTCAGCAACTCAACTCTCTCTCTCACCCTCTTCTTACTCAACCTCACTCTAAACCCTTCACAACATGCTCCGCACTTTCTCTTCCCGCCTCCGTGCACCCGTCACCGCTCAACGATCCCTCCGATCCTTCTCTTCGACTCCTTCCAAGCTCTTCACTCTCGACCTCACTCGTCGTGCCGAAGTCAAAGAAGCAGATGATCTAGTCGATATCTCGTCTCAATTCAAGCACATCCAAACTAAAGATGGAACCTCAGCCGCTTCTGACCTCGCAAGGAGGTTGTCCCAAGCTGTACTTCCGAAACTCGAACGACCCGATGTCAAGAAAGTTTGTATCGTCGGTTCTGGAGGTCTCTCGATTGGTCAAGCTGGAGAATTCGATTACTCTGGTTAGTTCTCTGCACTGCCAGAAGTCATAAAAGGTCGTTGCTGATGAGTTCCGGACGCTTCAAACAGGTGCACAAGCGATCAAGGCTATGAAAGAATCCAACATTGAAACCGTTCTCATCAACCCTAACATCGCTACCATTCAAACCTCTCACCAAATGGCTTCTGAAGTTTACTGTGAGTTCTCTTTGAGGCCCAACAGGAGAAAGCTGTTCTTTTTTTTGCTGACAAAAAGTATCTTTGGAATTTAGTCCTTCCCATCACTCCCGAATACGTCGCTTACGTTCTCGAGAAGGAGAAGCCCGATGGTGTTCTCCTCACTTTCGGAGGTCAATCCGCTCTCAACGTTGGTGTACAACTCGAAAAGATGGGAGTCTTTGAACGTCTCGGAGTCAAAGTTCTCGGTACTCAAATTCGAACTCTCGAAGTTTCCGAAGATCGTGACCTCTTCGTCAAAGCTCTTGAAGGTAAGCTACATACCTAGCTCTCGGCAGACCCAATGACCACAAGCTCACTCGATTGGTTTCTTTTCTTTTCAGAAATCGGAATTCCTGCCGCTACTTCGAGTGCCGTTTCGACTGTCAAGGACGCTCTCGAAGCCGCTGAAAAGATCGGATACCCCGTCATTCTCCGTTCTGCCTACTCTCTCGGAGGTCTCGGATCTGGTTTCGCTGAGAACGAAGACGAACTTCGTGATCTCTCCGCCAAATCTCTCTCGCTCTCTCCTCAAGTTTTGATTGAGAAATCGCTCAAGGGATGGAAAGAACTCGAGTACGAAGTCGTTCGTGACGCTGCCGACAACGTCATCATCTGCTGTAACATGGAGGTGAGTTGAAAATGAGATTCCTGCCTCTGGACAAAAGCTCTGAAACTAACGTTTCTCTTTCTTTCTCGAACTCGTAGAACTTCGACCCTCTCGGTACACACACTGGAGATTCTATCGTTATCGCTCCCTCTCAAACTCTCTCGGATGACGAGTACCACATGCTCCGTTCCGCCGCGATCAAAATCGTTCGTCACGTCGGAGTCGTCGGAGAGTGTAACGTTCAATACGCACTCAACCCCAACAAGCGCGAGTACATGGTCATCGAGATGAACGCTCGTCTCTCGAGATCTTCCGCTCTCGCCTCGAAGGCTACCGGTTACCCTCTCGCTTACACCGCCGCGAAAATCGCTCTCGGACACACCCTCCCCGAACTCCCCAACGCCGTCACCAAGACTACGACCGCCTGTTTCGAACCTTCCCTCGATTACATCGTCACCAAGATCCCCAAATGGGATTTGGCCAAGTTCCAGTATGTCAACCGAGAAGTCGGATCTTCGATGAAATCAGTCGGAGAAGTCATGGCTATCGGTCGAACCTTCGAAGAGTCGCTCCAAAAGGCTATCCGTCAAGTCGACCCTCGCTGGACTGGATTCGAAGCTTACGTTCAACCGGAGGACCTCGAACACGCTCTCAGTGTTCCTACCGACATGCGCCTTTTCGCTATCGCCCACGCCATGCTCAACCTCGACTGGACTGTCGACCGAATCCACGACTTGACCAAGATCGACAGGTGGTACCTCTACAAGCTCGACAACATCGTTCAAGTTCACAAGACCCTTCGTTCCCTCACTTCGATCTCTCAAGTCGACCACGACACTATGCGCAAGGCTAAACAAATGGGTTTCGGAGACCGACAAATCGCCGACTTGATCGCTCGCGATGGAGGAGACGCAACTCTCGAAGATGCCGTTCGAGCTCACCGAAAATCTCTCGGAATCACTCCTTTCGTCAAACGTATCGATACCCTCGCCGCCGAATACCCTGCCAACACCAACTACCTCTACACTACCTACAACGCCTCGACTCACGACATCGAGTTCAACGACCAAGGTACGATGGTTCTCGGATCTGGAGTTTACCGAATCGGTTCTTCGGTCGAATTCGATTGGTGTGCCGTTTCCGCCGCTCGCAAGGTTCGCGAGATGGGCAAGAAGACTGTCATGATCAACTACAACCCTGAAACTGTCTCTACCGATTTCGACGAGGCTGATCGTCTCTACTTCGAAGAACTTGGATGGGAACGAGTCATGGATATCTACGAACTCGAAGGTGCTGAAGGTGTTATCGTTTCCGTCGGAGGTAAGCTTCTATCTCTTCGCTCTCCCTTGTCGTGAATCAGTTTTGAGCGGTACTGACTGAGAACGTCTATTACAGGTCAACTCCCTCAAAACATTGCTCTTCGTTTGAAGGAAACCGGAGTTCAAGTTCTCGGTACCGACCCCGAGATGATCGACTCTGCTGAAGATCGTCACAAGTTCTCTGCCATCCTCGATGCTCACGGCGTCGATCAACCAGCCTGGACCGAAGCCTCGAGTGTCGAAGCCGCCAAAGAGTTCGCCAACCGAGTCGGTTACCCCGTTCTCATTCGTCCTTCCTACGTCCTCTCCGGTGCCGCCATGAATGTTGTCTGGAACGAGTCTACTCTCGAACACTCTCTCACTGCCGCCGCCGAAGTCTCCTCCGAATACCCTACCGTCATCACCAAGTTCATCGATCGAGCTCAAGAAATTGATATCGATGCCGTCGCCTACAAGGGAGAACTTCTCGTCCACGCCGTCTCGGAGCACGTCGAGAACGCCGGAGTTCACTCTGGAGATGCCACCATCGTTCTTCCTCCCTTCTCTCTCGTCGAAGACGACATGTCTCGTCTCAAGGTTATCGCTCAAAAGGTCGCCAAGGCGTTCAACATCTCTGGTCCTTTCAACATGCAAGTCATTCGCAAGGCAGTTCCCGGTGAAGAGGTCGTCCTCAAGGTTATCGAGTGCAACCTTCGTGCTTCTCGTTCGTTCCCCTTCGTTTCCAAGGTTCTCGGAGTCAACTTTGTCGATATCGCCACCGCTGCCATCGTTGGACAAGATGTTCCCGCCCCTGTCGATCTCATGGCTGAGAAGCGTGACTACCTCGCCATCAAGGTTCCTCAATTCTCCTGGACTCGTTTGGCTGGTGCTGATCCTTACCTCGGTGTTGGTATGTTTCTTTTCCCTCGCTCTCCTGCTTAGCACTCGGGCTCTCTACTGATTCCGCTCAACTCGTTCACAGAGATGGCCTCGACTGGAGAAGTCGCCGCTTTCGGAAACACTCTCGCTGAAGCTTACTGGGCCTCGCTCACTTCGACCAACGGTTTCCGAGTTCCCGTAGCTGGATCTGGTGTACTCCTTGGTGGAGACATCAAGACTCCCGAGTTGGCTACCGTCGCAAAGGGACTTTCCGATCTCGGCTTCAAACTTTACTGCTCTTCGCCTATCGTCGAAGAATTCCTCAACTCGCTTCCTCACGTCAAGGCCGAGAAGATCTTCTTCCCTCTCAAGGATAAGCGAAAGCTTCGTGAGGTTTTCGATGAGGTGAGCCTTTTTCTCTTCCAAATATCGATTTCACCGTCGCTGACTTTTTCCTTTCTCTCTTTCTCTCTCGAAGTACGACATCCAATCGGTTATCAACCTTGCTGCCGCTCGTGGAAGCAGTCAAGTCGACGAGGACTACGTAGCTCGACGAAACGCTGTCGGTATGTCACGAGTCTGATTTTTTTCTCCGTTCTCCTTCCAGAGTCAGTCGCTTACCTCTCTTCTTCGCTACTACTACTAGATTTCGGATTACCTCTCGTAACGAACCCCCTATTGTCAACACTTTGGGTCGAAGCCCTGGGCCGAAAAATGAAGCGAGGAGAGTTGCGTCAATCAAATGAATGGATCGAAGGAAGCCGCCCATCAGAAGTGAAGAGTTGGAGCGAGTGGATCGGTTCCCACGCCTGATCGATGATTCCACTCTCTCACCTCTACCTTCTCCACCGTCGTCGTCGTCGTCGTCGTCGTCGTCTTTTTTCGGATCTCGCAAAACTTTTACCTTTCTTCCTCGTTCATATTCTCTTTCGCCCTCAATCCTCGTTGTAACATTTACTCTCTCACTTTACCTCGTTTTACATACTACATTTCTCAATCTCGCACGCAAATTCTTCTTTCTCTCGGCAATAATAGAACTGGATTTTCATCATGACTCTTCGTTCGTCCGGACCTGCTTGTTACGGAGCTTCGTCGTCCTGCTCGATCTCTGCAACTGGGCCGCGCTGTGCGAGTAGCGACAAGCGCCCGAGAGAACTGCAGATCGTGATCATCAGACCCAGAATCAAGGAATTTTGACATTGATCTCTTCCTGATTGTGTGAATCTCGAACATCCGTTGGAGCAGAAGTTCTTCTTTCAAAGTTGTCGGCGTTCTCGTTCCTCCGCCTTCAAGATGTAGAAATATCTAGTTGAGATGGCTGCTAAGATAGTTCGAGAGGGGCCTATGTTGAACTGTGACAAACCCTGAAATCTCGAGGTACCTCTCACTGAATTACTATCTATGTTCTTATGAGGCTAAGTGTGGCTCGAGTATAGAACTGGTGAGTATGAAGACTTGAACTTGGGGGAAAAACAAGAAGAAGGAAAAGCGCGAGCTCATTCTTGTAAGCATTGTCAACTCTCGCCCAGCGTGAACAGCAACGCGAAAAGGTTGATCCATCACCGGGATGTTCATTTGCAACCCCTCGAGGTAAAGTTTATAAAGTTCGGCGCGAGCAGTACGAGGTCAAAAGCGACAGAAAACGGGAAGGAGGAAGAAGGGCAAAAGTTTGCGAGATCCGAAGCGAGCCGAGGATAACGCCGGCGTGCAACGACAACGACGACAGTGATTATATTCACGATTGAGCAACTCGAGATGGTGGATATTAGAGAGCCGAAAATCTGATCAGGCGTGAAAACCGACTCACTCTGACTTCTGCTCTGAAAAGCGTCTCCTGCTTTTTGCCTGCCTTTCTCTCGTCGTTTCCCCCGCGAAGGCAAGATTTGAAAAAGAAGAAGAATTGTGTGTTGAAGGCGCAATCGTAACACCGTAACGAGCAAGTACTATTTTCTCTCGTCGTTCGTGCAAAACGAGAGATGCTGGATCATCCGCTTCGGTTTCAATGCTCTCGCTGAATGGAGAAGAAAGTGTTGTGCGATTGTAGTACACATACATATTTGACGTCGAAATCAAAGATAGAAAGAATAACTAAGAAGACAAGAAAATGCGAGAAAGCGGTCGGTCTCGATCGACAGTCGAGCGTTGACGACGAGAGGTACCGTTTCGAAGTTCCCTAATTGCAGAATCGAAACGGCCGCGTTCGACTGACCCGAGATGAGAGGGAGTTAGGGAAGCGTTCTGCAGGAGAAAGACAGAGTTTGAGTTTGAAGGCAAAGTTTGAATGGATGTTCTCCTCACTTACCTTTGAGGGGGTTCTGGGAGATGGCGTCCGAGGAGGTTCGACAGCCTCTGATTGAGCAGGAGCTGTTTTCTCGCTTTGAGCTGACCGAGTTGCGGCAATTTTCTCGTCAAAAGCTTTCACTTCGGCATTAGCACGCTGTCGAAGCCAGAACCAGAATTGTCAGTCATTTGCGCATCAAGTACAAGGAGGAGGCCGAAGAGACTCACAAGAAGTGCAGACGAGAATTGAGCGATGAGATCGAACAATTCCTCGGGTTTCGTTTGCTGAGGATCTTCTCCAAAATACGAAATCGTTGCTCGTAGCTCCTCGTCGAGGGTAGAGCCGAGTGTAGACAGTGCCTTCATGGCTGGAGAGGCATGTCGGAGGAAACTCTGTGCAACGACAGGAAATGTAAGCTGTGGAGAGTTGAAATAGTCGAATCTCCACAGAGAGCTAACCTTCATGATTTCGACGAAGCGATCTCCGGGAGGTGAAAGTTTTGACGTTTCGATAGCTTGAAGCTCTTCTTCAACTTGCGAGACCCCTGAGACGAGTGAGTGAACAGTCTGCATGACGGTCATTGTCGAAACTAGGAGACATCGCAACGAATGTCAACCACTAAATGTTGTAAGAAGGTTATTGGAAGAGTGGACTTACTCCGAGACGCAGCCTCGACATGCGGAGCCTCGTCGAGAAACTCGAGCGCCGTCAAATCATTGCGAGTGAGAACTCGAACGAGATAATGTAACAAAGTTGGAGTCGCTGGCGATGCGCTGGCTGACTTTGTATCTCGTAGCTAAGTGCTTGAGGTGATAGGTGAGTAAAGAAGCGCTCGAGACAGGAGAAGGAAACGAAAACGGACCTTGAGAAGTGAATCGAGGCAGAATCCACTAGCTCCTCCTCGAAATGTCGACGCATTGAGGGTGTTGCCGATAGCTAGAACAGTTTCAAGCACTTTCTTGAATCGCCGAGATTCTCGTAGCTCGCAAGCAGCTGATCGTAACATCGAGAGATCAGGTTTCAGTTCCTCCATTTCGATTTCTAGCCGACGTCGGTAGAGCATAGACGAGAGACGCTCGTTCAATCGAGGGAAGATGAGGATCTATCAGGATGAGATCAATCTTCAGTATTCATCGCGATACAGAGCATGCGACAAGAAGCTCACCTCGTGGAAGAACTGGTCAGCAGAAGTCAAACTCGAGATTTCTCCCTCGAACGAGCGTATAGCTTCGATCTATCAAGGTCGGCGCAGAATCAGCATTACTCAGGATGAATGATATCGAAGAGAAAGGAGAAAGAAGGCGGACCTCATCTAGGGTAGGACAGTAATGTTTGATCGCTTTCAGGTTGTCGACTGACAAACGTTCGTCATCTAGAGTCAGGATTGCATCTCGAACAGCTGAGTGAGGTAGCCGTAATCTTGCGAGCATGATAGCTAGATTTGGAGAAGAGAACGGATATCAGGTTTGTTCCGAACCAGTTTCGCAAAGTTTGGAACTCACCGATATTTTGCGCACGAGTATGACCTAGCAAAGTCACGACTTCCTTCTTTTTCTTGATCTTCTCATCAGCTTGTGCAAGTCGGATCGCAGGTGCTCCAACTTCAAAGTCCTTCCCTAGATCGGTGAGGTCGAGCTCGGGAACTTCGGCTTCCGCCCAAACTGATTGACCAACTCGAGTTGGTGGTAGTTTCGTCCAGAAGAATGGCTACGACCACGGGAAGTAGCGAGTCAATGACAGTTTCAGTTCGCGCTCAAGAGGAATAGACTCACTTTCATCTTCTTCTGAGGAACTTTGGGCTTGAGTTTGACAGCTCGAGGAGTTGTATTCAGTGCTGGTAGTATTGGGACTCGAGCTGATGGAATGGGTGGAGGAGGTGGCGGAGGAGGACCAGGAACGTTTGCAGAGGTCGAGGATGCAGAGTTCAACGAAGAGGAAGCTGAGACGACAATTCCGGGCGAATGAGTTGCGACTGAGGGAGATTTATTCAATTGAAGGCGCGGTAATGGTGGAGGAGGCGGGGGCGGTGGTGGTCGAGGAGGCCCTGGGAGCTGCGAGTTCGAAGGAGGTTGGGATGGAACGGAAGAGGAAAGAGACGCGACAGAAATTTCAGGTTTCTTCGCTTGAGGTTTCGCAATGGAGCTTGCAGGTGAGACGAGCCTTCCTGGAGGAGGTGGAGGAGGTGGAGGAGGTGGAGGGGGACTGGGAGCAGGGGGGGTGACGATTGAAGGAGAACCCGTCTCGATCGGAGAAACCTTGAGGGAATCGACGGCGAGGGAAGGAGGAGAAGGGGCTGTACGAGCAAAGACGGGTATGCTCTGCTGAGCTTTCTTGATGGCTTCTTGGGCTTCTTTCAGTTGCTTCTTCAAGTTTTCGATTTCCGTGTCTCGTTGTGCAAGAGCCTCGAGAGTGTGAGGAGCGGTCGACTCGAGGGCAGCAGACTCGATCTCGAGGATCGACACAGGTAGAGTGTGCTGAGAAGGGCCATTGACAGCGTTGGATACGGTCGCCTGGAATCGGGAGTAGACAGATTCGAGAGTTCGTTTGAGGTACTTGATCTCTTTGTCGCGAGCATCGATTTCGTTCTCGAGTGTCGCCATCTGCGCAAAAGGGGTGTCACATTATATATCTCTAACTTATGAAAAGGGTAAGCTCACCTTGACTTTGTAAGTTCCAATCTCTTGCAGTAAGTTTTCCCATCTCTTGCTTTGATTTGATCGATCTTTCTTCGCATCGGATTCATCTCTAGTCGAATGCTCAATACCCGCAAGCTTGTTCTGTAGTTCGATGACTTCCTTCTCCTTCTGAACGAGTCTCGAAATGACACCGGAGAAATTCTGCAAGACACAAATGAGTTTCGAGTCAGTGCTCTCCCCAGAGAAAGATTTCCTGAGAACAAGTGAACTCTTACTTCTTTATCTCCAGCTTTGAGTATCGGAGATTTGGGGGACTACGAGGAAGCGAAGAAGAGTTTAGCCGAAACCAAAAAGGGAAAGCTCAGGAGAAAAATCACTCACAGTTTCTCCAGGGTCGATATTTCGATCGACTGGTAGAGCTCGTAGAATATTGACTTCTGCAATCTGTTCGTTGAGTTCGGCTCGGAGGGTCGTGCGCTCCTCGCTGAGTTCGTCGACTTTGGCTCGAAGAGTCTCGAGTTCTTCGATGAAACTCGTGGGAACAGCAGCAGTGTCGGCGATTCTCGAGGCTCGAATGATAGCTTGTTGACCGACGATGTGTTGAACCGACGAAAGATACTGCTTCATGAAGACTCTCCAACCTTGATCGAAATCTTCGAGATGAGCAGCATGTTCGACGAAATTGTCGAGAACCGTGATGAGATCGTTGCGAAGCTGTCTAGAAGCGCACGAAATGAATCAGAGGGGAGTCGTATAGCCCGATAGTGAGCTCGAAGACTCACTCGTCGACGTCCTTGCGCTCGAAAACCTTGATATACTTTTTCACCGTGTCGACGAGTTTCGGGTACAATTCTTCGTGCTCATGCGCTAAGCGGATCAAATCCGATAGCGGCACTTCCGACTCTCTAAATAGTGTATAATCTTGGTAAGTGAATGTCTCTAGGAACAATAGGAGGTTGAGACTGACCCATTTCGAGCGTGACCGACCGTTCTTTCATGAAGTTCTTCTTGATCTTCTTGTCGTTCCTCTGTGTACACCGTGAGCTGAGTGAGGAAATACTCTGGAGGATTGACGTATCGAAGGCCCTGCCGCACAGAACGGCATCAAAGGTCAATTGCCGAATCTGGTTTAAAAAACGGGAGGGAAAAACTCACAGCCATCGCTTCGTTCAAGCCTCTGCGAGCAAACTCCTCTCGTAGCACCATCCTCTGCTCCAACTCGCTTGGGCTGTTTGCGATCGAATTCACTAACGACATGGCAGCGGTTCGATACTCCCAAACTTCAGCTTCGTCTGCTTCCTCCTCCGCTCCGAATTGTCGTTCGTTCTCACCATCGAGACCGGCTTCGGAATCAGACTCGTCCCGATGCTCCTTGAGTCGAATGCTGTCGATGAGATACTCGAATCGAAAGTTCTCGTTGTAGGCGATTCGAGCGTCGGAGAAGGCAGAGAGAACAGCTCGGTGTCCTTCATCGACGGAGAGAACGCAAAGAGCCGCGAGAACATCAGCGACGAGAGCTCGTAGCTTGTTTGACGTTGTATAGAGGGTATAGGTGACGTAAGTGATCAAAGTTGTGCGAGAAACAACTTGAGCGAATCCAATCTATCGACAAGAGAACAGTTCGTCATTCAGCGTCACTGAGTCTAGAAGCGCAGGAAAGAACTCACATCAGTATTCATCAGTACTCGAAGGCATTTGAGGATCTCAGACTGAACTGCTCGATCCTCCTCGGTTGCAGATTCTCCTCCATTGATCTTCTTGAGAGCGATTTTGCCTAGTAGCGCTTCGAGAGCCTCGAGTCCTTTCGCAGGCCCTAGGAAGTCCTGCGTCCAGGAGAGTTTGGCCGTCGAAAGTCGGACTCGGAGAGCGATGAGATGCTTGACGAGACTTCGTTGAGTGATTTTGCTATCGAGATCAAGCGCGAATAGTTAGTTAAGCTGAAGAAAGACAGAATATAAGGAAGATGATTCACGTAGAACTCAATTGGTCGACATAGAACTGAGGAGTATCTTTCGCTCGTTCACCTCCAGCTTGACCAGTTCCAGTTGCGTTTGAAGCTGTTGACCACCAAGAACTCCACGAAGAGGAGGATCCAGTCGGTTGAGTCTGAACGGCAGCAGAGATTGATGTGTCTGATCGAGAATGTGCGGTAGTCGGCAGTTGAGACGGAGTCGAAGAAGAACCGAAAGTTGTCATCGGTCGAGACGGAAGTGCTGGCGAGGGTTCATCTGGACTAACGGCTCCCCATCCGACAGTAGCGAGAGAGAAACGCTTGACGTTCGATAAGATTCCATCATCTGCTGGGCCCGTCTTCGTAGGTCGCAGAGGTTCTGGTTCTCGAGGTTGAGATTGCCGATGCTGAAGAATGAGAAACCGTTTGCGATCCTTAGGAAGTTGCCGCATCGCTCCTCGTTGAGCTTCTTTCATACCGAGGTCATCCTGAAAGAGACAGTAGCCTCGTAGGTTAGCACCCTTCCGAATGATCGAGAAAATCCGAGAGAGCTTACCATGAGAGACTCCAACTCTGCTTCGAGATCTTCAATCGCGTCCTCCTCTTCTTCCTCCTCTAGAGTCTGCGACTCTCCAATCATTATTGAAGAACGATCTCCTGGGTTGAAGGAAGAGAACCTCTTGCTGAGGTCAACAGACATTGGCCTTGGTCCTCCCACAATTATCGATTTTGGTTCGGACGCGGACGACGATGGAGAAGTACTAGCCTCAGGGGCGATCCAGTCTGTGAAAAGAGCTGAGAGTCGGGTGCGACCCTGAGTGGATGATCGAGCTGCGAGACTTGAGCTAGTTGTGGATAAAGGAGGAACTCCCGTCGAAGCTTTCTCTCCTTTGATCGTATCTCCACCTTCCTCTTCCTCCTCCTCCGCCTCCTCTCCTCTAGTATCTACCCCTTCAGTTTCCGTGGTCTCCTCCATTCCTCCTGCTTGTTCGCCTCCCCATAATCCACCGAATAAACTGCTGGGCCGCCATCCTCCTCCATCTCGACTAGCGATTCTAGGTTTCGACGATGACGAAGAGTTGGAGGATCCACTCGAGTTTGTTGAGCTATCGGAAGAGTGAGCTCCTGAGATCGCAAAAGCTACAGTTCCAGCTTTTTTGAGCCAAGTCGGCGAGACCGTGAATCGAATCGAGAGGTTAGACAAATCCGGGAAGAGCTTCAAGAGGTGCGGCAAGAGACGAGTCGGAGCAGTAAGAGTCTGTGTAGCTAGAAAATGAGTCGGTAGAGAGTCAGTCGAGAGCTTCGCAAAGTGGGAAAAGGGGGAGAAGTCTGCGGACCTTGAGCTGAATCAACGATTTGGACCGCGTATTCGACCCGTGCTGTCTTGTGACCGTGTACTACTACGTTGCTCACTCCTAACTCTTCTACGATAGCCTCGACTGTCTCACCTGCGGTCATGTCTGCCGAGACAAACATTTTCCATTTCCAACCTTCACGAAATCCAGGAATGTGCTGGAACTCGACATCGATTGCGTTCGGGAGGTAGCACAGACGTAGAGAGGGAGCTTGTAGATGCTGGGTTAGGACAAAATCTGAGAACTGTCTTTGAGGTTGATCAGGACGAGGCGATGTTGAAGGAGAAAAGGAATCGACTCCGGTAGCTTCGAGAGCTTGTTCGATGGTCAAATCGGATGCCAAAATACCTGATTAAGCTGTGTGTTAGTTCAGTGTGCAACCTCAAAAGAGCGAGAGGTGTGCGCACCGAGGGGAAGGTCATCCAGCTCTTGATCAGTCCAATCCTTGTTCGGAGTCGTCTTGAGTACCCTCTGAATCCTCCATTGATCTATATCCGCCGCCCCTTCTACTGAGTGACCCTTCCCGCAAACCGCTCTTCTAATTTGAGGTCCACCTTCGAGGAGAAGTTGCTCGCTGAGTTGAGTGATTGAAGCCGAAAGGGAGATGAATGTAGCGTGTACTGAAGATGCTGGACCTGGTAAGCACACTTGAACTAGTTGTTTGCTCATGTGTTGCGCATGAGAGACGAGTACGACATTCGGTTTTGGAAATGAAATGACAGTCGGAGAGGTTCGAGCGAAAATCGAAGAAAGGGACAAAAAATTCGATCGAGCTCGGTACGATTAACTGCCTCACATCGTAGACACTCGTAGCGCTGAGCTACAAACTGATCTTCTCCAAACAGTTAAGAGCGTCAAGACGGAATTTGCAGAGAAGAAAGAACAGATAGAGGAGTATTCAACAAACGATAGATCAAGAAGGAATGGCACAGCAGTATTAGGTAAGGTGAGCACAGCTCGGATATAGGGAGATAGCGAAATGTATCAAAAGGAGGGAAAGGGTCGAGAAGAGGAGAGTGAGGGGTTGAGGAAAATGAGAAACAAACGAGTAAACTAGTCAGCGTTTGTAGGGCTGCCTTCCCGTCGCTCGTAAAGACCAACTATGTTTGCAACACGAGACGAGTATCCAGAGGTACCGGAGAGATAAGGAGGTCGAGAAGGTGATTCGTCATTCTATTGAGGAACAAGTATCGTTAGTTTAGCGAAATCGACGGGCGAAGAAGTGAGCAGCACATACAGATACTGGTGTGCCAGGCTCAGATGTACCAGGTAGAGAATCTTTACGAAGAGGACGAGGAGCAGCTCCCTCTCCTCTCCTGCGTTGTGGTTCACCGTTTTGAGCGATTACTTCATTCAATCCGTTCTCGTAAGATTGTGAACCTCGGAAGAGAACTTCTCCTTCTTCCTCTTCTTGCTCTTTCAAATTGGAGAAGCGACGAGACTCGGCATCATCATCCATTCCTCCGTAAGGATTCGTAGAAGTCGTCATGGTTGAAGCTCGAACGTCGACTTTGCTAGGGGGAGTCGGAGAGTAGGTTGGATAGTTTCCTTGAGGAAATGAGATCATTTCAGGAGTCTTGGGAGGTGGCGGAGGAGGAGAGACGGCACCAAGAACTGGTGGAGCGTTTGGCTGCGAAAGCAAAAACGAGACCACAAGTCAGCTCACGAGAACTTGCGGACTCAAGTGGGAGGAGACTCACTCTTGCATCAGCCCAGACTGGACTTCTCGGTACAACTTCTGGTGAACCGAAAGAGCTGCCCGATGGAGGGCCTTCGGTGCTTTCGAAGTTTGAAGTTGCACCATTTCGACTCTTCTCTCGGTTCCTCATCGTGTTGATCCTAGCCAACAATCCTCTCTTCGGACTCTTAGTCGTTTGTCCACCATTGACGTTGATACCGTACATGTCGTTTGAAGGTACAGGAGGAGGAGGTGAATAAGATCGATCTTTGAAGTGACCATTCTGATCCGAGAGATTGAGGTTTGAGAGAGCCGCGTGACCGTCGTTGGCAGCGACAGTCGAGATAACAGAAGGAGCATAGGAAGTTGGAGCGTAAGAGGTCGCGGCGTAAGTGTTGTTTTCGAGCGGGTTCGAGAGTGATACCTTTGTCGTTTGAGCGTGTTCATTCGTAAAGACTGATTCATCTATAGGTCTCAGGCTTCGCGGAGAGGATTGAGTCGAAGCACTGCTGATACCAATCCCGACTCCGCGAGACGAGCTCAAGGGAGGAGAGAGGAGGACTGCTGCTGAAGGGTTCGGTTTTGAAGAAGTTGTGTTCTTCCTTCGAACGGTACGAAGGAATGAGATTCGTTTCGATTCTTTCTTGACCTGTGCTCAGGTTATAGAGTGTCAGTATTTATGACGAGATCGGTAGAGCAGCAGCTCAGGAGGAAAGCTCACTTTGGGATCAGTCAATTTCTCTCGATAGTCTCGAGGGACGAACTCTTCAACGAGGACCCAGCTATCCTCCGTTCTCGGATCACCAGTCATCGTCTGCGTGGATCCACTATTCGACACTCTTCCTCTTCCAACATCCCCTACTCTCTGTCTGCTCTTCCATTGAATGAGGGCGAAACTACTCTCTTTCAATTCGTCCCTCGCCCAACCTCCACCAACCAGTACATTTGCCCACGCTTCGAAGAATAGACTGTCGATGGTGACTCTAGGTTCTTCATGAGGGGTTGTATCGTACGGAAAAGCTGGCAAAAGCTTCTCGGTTGCTCGAAGTCGGTCATTGAGGGATTTCGCAGTTGAAGGATATGTATTGACTCGTTGACTGAGGTTCTGTTGAAAGACGAGATCGTTCGGGGCGAATAGTTCTCGACCTGCGAAACCACTCGATTCAAATGTATCCTTTATGATTCGATAGGAGATGTATTGTCAGCTCATTTCCTGTACCATAGCGCGACGTCGATCAAGGACTCACCCAATCTATAGCTTGTTTGGGAACAGTAGGTACTGCTCTTTCACTTTCCGTAAGGTCAAATTCTAGCTTCTTCTCGTCGACATCCGAGAACCCTAGTTCGCCAAACTTGCTCCATTCCTTGTCAACTCTTGTCTTGTACCTCCCTTGCTCGAAATCATCTTCCAGCTCATCGTCTAATCCAGAATTCGACCGAATGTTGAGTAGATGTCGATAAGCTGAGGAGTAAACAGGTAGTGGAGAAGAAGTGGAGGAGGTAGAAGAAGCGAGAGAAGTGTTTTGGTTGTTGTTGAAGAACAATTGCCAAGATGCAGAATGTGGAACTTCCCAAGTACTGTAGACATAAACCTGCAGTCAGTAATGCTAACCCCGGTTCGGATGAAATAGGACGAGTCGAGCTCACCCGGCGCTGGCGATCAAGTTTCTCGAATGAAACCTCGTCAGTCTTCGTACTCTCGTGACCTCTTCAACTTTTGCACCTTTTGGTACTTTCGGCGGTCCTCCAGCGTAAGAGATATTGAGAATCGAGGGATAGTTGAGAATGAATTTTTCGAGAAAAGTCGGCAAAGGTCCATCAGTTTGTTGATCTCGAATGTAGGCAAGTATCAAGTGTTCAGTGGCATCCGTCGCTTTCTGCCATTCTTCATACGTAGCATCGAAAGTTTGATCGTCTGCGAGTCCGAAGATGTAAGGCGAGAAGAGACTAGCGAGTCGACGAGGTGGCATTCCGTTCTTTGCAGAATGGGCTGCAATGCTCGAGAAGAGTGAGAGGATCGAAGCTCTGCAGAGGAGGAGTGTCAGTAAGAGGGAAAGTCAAGAAGCGAGAGAGGAAGCTTACAGCAGTCGACCGTTACTCGTGCTCATTCTAGCGATCAAATGCATCGTACAACTTTTCGGTTGATAGCCTCTCGCTGCTCACAATGACAAGCTCGTCAGTCGGGGTCCAGACTAGACTCACCTGATACGACGTGAAGGGATGGCTCACTCTTCTCTGCAGTCTTGAACTCGCGATAGGCGTCCCAGCTAACAAAACCTCTTGCTCCTTGATTGTTGACGAGTCTTGCGAGAGCCCATTTCATGAAAGCCCCGATCGCGAGCGGTGTTGCTAGCTCTAGATCTATAGATATCGATGTACGTCAGTCAAACAGGTTAAAGCTGAAGCCAGGAAGAAAACGAACCGTTCTCCCAAGATTGCGAATCTTCCAAATAACTTCTAATGAGGGAACAATTTCCTTCCAACGAGATGTCGAGCGCTCTACTTGACATAATCAGCGGTGTATCGAGGCCTTCAAAGCTCAGATGGGTCGTTAGCATTGGTTTTGAGAGTGTTGAACGAGGATAAAGAGACAAGGACTCACCTCTCTCTCTAATCTGGATGGCGCATTTCTTGACTATGTCTTCTACCTTTGTGATTCCAAGCTCCAACTGAGTTCCTAGGGGAGCGTATCCATACAAGAGTTGCATCTCTTGAGGAGACGCACTTCCACTTGGACTCCCAAACTCACGGTCATCTCCCACGCCGAACCCATTCCCGAATGTCCGATCCGGTTGAGGTGTAGAGAATGCAGGTCTGTCTATAGGTCGTCCAAAATCGTCGACATGGAGAGTTGGAGGTGTTGCTTGATCAAGAAGTTGTGGGGAGGAGAAAGATCCGCTTGACGAACGAGGTAGAGGAGACTGGCGTTCATTCGACTTGAGCTTCGAGCTACTCTTCTTGCGCCGGAAGAGTGACATCGACTAGGTGAGGAGGAGAGTCAGAAAAAGAGGAGAGATCGACGACGGCAGAGAAAGGGAATGGAGATATTCAGTACAGAGGTACGAGCGATCTCCCCTTGTGTAAGATCACAGTTCAACGACAGGCTACCAAGCGCGCGATGCTTCTCTCGAATGGGAGAAAGCGAGTTTATTTTTCCGAAATGCGAATTATTGCAATCGAAGCTATGATAGCTCTCTATTCTTCCATCTCTTCGTCCGAAGCATCTTCCCAATCATCTCCTCCGTCTCCATTGCCGACTCTGTAACCTTCTCCAGCGGCACCTTGACTAGCGACGATTCCCGCTTCATTGAGTTTGGCCAAAACTTCTTGAACGTGAGCCATTTGATCAGGGTCAGTTGATTCAGGCTCTCTTTCCTCGATCTAGAATGGCAAATATCGTGAACGTCAGTCTTCGGAGATCGTCGAAGAAATGGAGAAAAATTTGATCGCTGCTGACCTTGAGGTAGTTCTCCAAGCAAAGCTTTGCCTCACTCCAGCATTCCTCCTTGCTCTCCTCAGTCTCTGTACTCGGTCTACCATCTCTTGACTCTCCCAGCAACCACCAAGCCCATCCACTCAAGTACCAAGTTTCAGAATCTTCATCGTCTTCTCCTTCGAGAGTTTGGAGGATTTCCAGCGCGGGAACGTGTTGAGAAAGTTCAAGGAAAAGTTTGGCACAGGATAGTCGAGCTGAAGGAGGAGGGTAGAAAGGAGAATCTATCGAGGAAACGAGATTGTGAGTTCGACGAATCATAGCGACGAGTGTGCAGGAGAGCAGAAACATACTGTTTTCAAGGTTCTTCCATAGTGAATAACCTTGGTCTGCTGCTTCCTTCGCGTCGGATTCACGCTGTTGACTCAGCCGCACGGAAGCAAGAGTCTACAGAGCAACGGCCAAAAGGGAATCAGGGAAATGGAACTGGCGCTTCGAAATAAAGAATGGAGACTAACCTGGTACACTTCAGGATCTGAAGGATCTATTTCTGATGCTTGTTTCAGGTATTGTTCACACTTTTGTTCTGCATCTTCCTGAAAGCTGTTCATTCCATTACCAAGTCAGAAGACGAGCTCATTCAAACAAGAAAGACGAAAACGAGAGAAATGACTGACCAAAGATCTGTCAAATAAAGTTCCGTCATACCAACCAGAGCTCTGCTAGCACTTCTTCTCAGTTCACCTTCGTCTTCTAAGTCATCCTGACTTCCGGCACCTCCGTCACCTCCCAATTTCGCTTTCTCGATTTGTTCCAATTTAGCTTGGAAAATGGTGAGAGCGTTTGCGAAATGAGTGAGGGATTCCTGAGGAGTCGCAGAGAGTTGAGCCAAGTACAGATGAGGAGCTGGAGAAGGATCTGGCAAAGCTGAAGCGAGTTCAATCGATGCGATGAAATGCTGTGAATTCGTTCGAATCGAGGTCAGAGAGCGTCTCGAGTAGCTCAAAAATGGATTATAGAGCTGTTACGTACCTCTCTAGCTTCCTCTACTTCACTTAGCTCTAGTTCGACAGTACCCAAAATCTCTAAAGCGTCTCTCAACAACCTCGGATCTCCACCATTGTGAGCTTCCTCGTTCGCCTTCTCACACGCTTCGATACATAACCGCTTCGCGCCATCGTAATTCAAAGAAGCGATTAATCTGGCAGAGTTGACAAGGAGATCTTGCACTGAAAGAATTGGAGCTGCTGGTGTTTCTTGAGGAGCTGCTGCTGGTTGAGTTTTCGTTCCTTTACGTCCTCCAGCTTTGCTACGTTTCGTTCTAGCCATCTTGTCCTTTGGCGTCTAGTGTGTTACGGAAGTGATTGTTTTGATGGAGAAAGGAAAAGTTCTGTGAAACTGCTTCTTACTACTGATCTCATCACTCGACTAGATATACATCAAGCTGAGCAGTCGAAGCAAAGCCAGCACTACTCTCTCAGTCCCCTTCTGCCGTCTTCTGCTACTTTCCTCGTCGTTCGACTAGATTTCGTTCGCTAACTGTTCTCACTCCTCTCACCCTTCCGTGCGCTTCATTCGATCTTCCTTGCTGCTTCGATGGTTACTATCTTACCTCCCGAAGAATTCGAACCTACGGAGCTTCGCATTCGTGACAAAAGCCCGACTGAAAGAGTCGCCTTCCCAAGTTTCTGCTTCGGGCTTTTCGGGTTTTCCAAGTTGGTTAACCAAATACAGACATCTACCTGTAACGTATGTCATCCACGTCTATCCTCTGCAAGAGGAGGAGACTTTGGAAAGTCTCGAGCTTCTGTTTTGGACTGACTTTCCCATCTTTTTCGCTTTTCAGCTTTCCTGGCTGATCTCGCTCAACGACAGCCCGTCTGCTCCGCGTTGGCCCACCGCAGAAGGACACGACGTCGATCAGTCGCAACGGCTTATTCTGACTGCAGCAATGATAAGGAAAAAAACGGGAAATTGATTGCCAATACAAAAACATTGGAATTGCTTCGCTTCTGACGCACTGTTCGATCACTTGTCTCTACGAGCGAGTGCGAGCTCTCGAGGATGCATCAGGCTGGCAGAGGACGTCTCTGTGAGCTCACTCGGCAGAGTCTAGACGCATGAGCAGCGAATGGAGCTTAACTCGGGAGAATAGCGAAATTCTAGCTGCGAATACTCTCGAATCGGTACGAATTTACTTACGTACGTGTGAGAGTATCAGTGAATTCAAATAGAAAAAAACACAAACGGGCAAGAAAACCGATTTCCGTCCTCGCTTCCGGGCGCTCACACCTCGGTACTTTCCTCTCCTTCAGCTCACTTACTCTATACTCATTCAGTACCTCAACACCACTTACTGAACAAGTCTTGGACTCGAGCGCAGCAAAGTTAGAGCAATTGGTCTTCCCCCAACAAATCGCGTCCAATTCTCCGCTCAGCGCTCCTTCCTTCCTCCTCCTCTCTCTCCTCAATTCCAACTCGTACACAACTAGTCAAGTTGTTCAACTCTAGATAGTAGTAGTGCCACAAGCACCTCTCCGATCTCCCCCTCTTCTCTCCACTTCTTCCCTCTTCTTCAAATCGCGAGCCATCCTGTTTCAAGTTTGAGTGGAAAATAAGGGCTTCGTGTCATGAATACTCGCAAGGTGAGACTCTCATTGCTCTTACATATACAGGGAAAGGATGCTCACGGCGTGATATCTTGTAGGCAATCACCATTATGGTGACCTTGATCGCTTTGATCCTCATCGGAACTGTAATAGTTCTGACCACGGTCGTTCAATATTTCGGAGTCGACTCTCGAGACATTATCACAGAGTTGGAGATGAACATGTATGAACGACTAGCATCTACTGCTCAAAGGGAAGCTGAACTGTCGAGGGAGAAACAACAAAAAATCGTAACTGCGCCTCTAGAACCGGAACGAGTTGAAATTGGTGGGAGTGGGGAGGGATTACCTGTAGTTTCTTACGAAGAGGACAAGGAACAGTCTCTCAACGAGTTCATGAACGGTTTAGAGGAACGAGGTTGGTTGGATTCGAGTTCCGATGGACAGGAGCAAGCAGGAGCGGGAGGATTGTCTCTCACCGCCAAGAACTCTTCAACGGTAGATCGCAAGCCCCGGATACCCAAGATCATTCACGCAACTTGGAAGACAGACGTTCTACCCGACAGATGGGAAAAGATTCGTCAAGGTTGTATCGACCTTCATCCAGACTAGTAAATTTTCTGAATTTTTACCTCTTTAACCCTTTTGAAGATTCAAGCTCATCCATTCTTTCTTCCACAGTGAATTCATGTTGTGGTCGGATGCTTCTTCTCGCAATTTTATCGCCGAGTACTACCCTTGGTTCCTCTCGACTTTCGATGGTTACGTCTATCCGATCCAAAGAGCCGACGTTATTCGTTACTTCGTTCTTCATCGATTCGGAGGTATCTATATGGATCTCGACATTGGTTGTCGACGCAACATGGACCCTCTCCTCTACTTCGAAGTCATTTTACCTCAAACGATTCCAGTCGGAGTCAGTAACGATTTAATGTTTGCGGAAAAGAATCACCCTTTCATGGATCTCGTCATTCACAACCTCATCACGTTCGATCACACTTATGGAACAAACTATCCGACTGTCATGTTCTCGACTGGACCAATGTTCCTTTCCGCTCAGTACGGACTTTGGCCAAAAGATGTCTCGGAAGGAATGGAAAGACAAGTCAGGGTTTTACCTCGAAGGTGGTACGGAAAGAACGCTCCTCCTTCACAGATGACGGATTCGTACTTTGACCATTACTACGGAAGTTCTTGGCATGCGTGAGTTTCTCAAAATCGCTCCTCTCTCTTCCCTCAAAACGAGCTGACTTTCTCATCTCTCTCGCGCTCATAGGGAGGACGCTGGATTTATCACCTTCCTCGGTAAATTCGGTATCGCTCTCATGTACGCCGGTCTCGCTCTCGTCGTTCTCGGGTTGGTTCGACTCCTCTGGTCGAAACGTTCTTTCCTTCGTTCTTCACCTCGAATCCTCGGTCCCATCTCTTTACCTCATGGCACTCCAAACTCTTCCGACAACGAAGCTCTCCCCTACATTCGTCCCGATACTCCTGGAGGTTCTCGTCCTTCAACTCCTTTCGATGGTTCTCCAAACGGAAGTACGAATGGTCGTCCTCAAGCGAATCGTCCCGGACTCCTATACTATCTCCCCGTTTGGGTCATGCCTCCCGGTGATCGCTCGCACGGAGGAGCTACAAGCCCAAACCCGGCAGATGCAAACTGGTCTCAATACTTTTCGAATCTCTCCTTCGTCGACAGTCGCGATCAAGCGAATCGATACCACCCCATCCCTTCGTTCTCTCGACCTCCTTCTCCGTCAAACAACTCGATACTACACGCTCCCGGGTCGACTCACGATGGAGCGTTCGACGGTGTTCAACTTCATTCGATTCAAGCTCCCCAACCTACTCGTTCTTCGGCAACTACTACTGGTCCTTCTTCCTCTTCGTCTTCAACTCTCATGCCCACCTCATCTACAGGCCCCAACAGTCCTCCAGCTTACTCTACGCTGAGGAGCGTTGGGGCCAATTTGTTTCGGCCCATTCATTCCATCCCTTCGAAAGAATCGCGAGAGAGCTTCCACTCTGAGCATTCTCCGTCAAGCTTCGAACGATTCGAGCAACAGCAGCAACAACAAGAAGGAACCTTCGAGTCGAAACTCTTCACCGGGAGCTCAACTACGTCGGGCAGCAATCGTCACTCCTCCACAGGGGGAAACTACCTCCGACCCCGATCGCCCAATCCGAACTCGCTCCCGCCCCAGTACTCCTCCTCTCCCGAACACCTCGAAGGAAGACCGAGATCTAACAACGTCAACTTTGGCAGCAGCAGCAGGAGTTCCTCCCCATCACCTCAAGGTTCATCCGCTACGAGGTTTGCGTCGTCGACAGAACACGGGACCGAGTTCGGCAGAAGCGCCGAAACTCAACAATCCAAGGAGGAGGGAGACGACGAGTCCTTCGACTTCGAGTACGAGAACTCCGACAACAACAACTACGACGGGTCAGGAGTCCCCCTCGAGGAGGAAGTCGATAGACTCTTGAACGAAATGAGTCCTTCTGCTACTACTCCGGATCTCGAAAAGGGTCAACGGTAATTTCTCCGATCAAGGTGTTCAGTCTTTTCTTGGGATTTCAAGTTAAAAAAAGGATTCTTAGTTATGCTTCTCTCGTCACTTTTGTATTTCGTCGTTCTTCACTCCTCCTCACCTCAAATATACCCTTGCCCTCTCTTCCTCGTTCTCTCATCCTTTGCTTTCCTTCATCGCAACTCTCTTCATCTTCGTCTCGCACTCGCACTCCTTATTTCCTCTCTCTCACTCTCTCTTCCTTTTTTCGTTTTTCACATCTCTACTCCTTCTTTATCCACCCCCATTTTTCTCGACCTCTCGAAGTCTCCCTCTGTTTGGTCGTTACTACTGTCGAAAGCCTGCGTTCTATTCCTAGCTAATTGTAATACTTGAAACTCCATCGAATCTTTCTCTTCCCCCTTCGTTTGCGGATTCAGCGCGAGAGAATCGGAGCTCAATTTGACAAACTTACTCCCTTTAGCGTAGAAGCTTAACCTTACGGAACCTCGTGTATTCCTTATTCATTCAGAATCTATTTCACCGACTAGTTTCAAAGGGCCATTTTTTGAGCCGACCTTCGAAAACTTCCCTCCACTTTCTCTCTCATCTTCAAACTCCTCAATCTCTAATATAACCATGTCTGCGCCTCCTCAACTCGGTGAAGACCTCTCTGTACCCTCTGGCAAGAGTCAAGTAGCTTTCGTTCGTCCTATTTTCCTCCTCGTCGTCATCGTTCTCTCCCCACTCGACTTTTTTTTGCCGACGAATCTAACGGTTCACTCTCTCGTCGCTTTCTACAGGTTGTGCGAGGTATCGATGATGTAGGATTCGAGGAACGCCCTCTACCGGCTGATCCTGGACCAGATGAGTGAGTTTGTTTCCCTCTCGTTCTCGGTTCGCTTGACCCTTTCGAGCTGATCCACTCTCTTTACAACAGCGTGATCGTCGCACCGAAAGCGATTACTATCTGCGGGTCTGATAATCACTACTGTACTCATGGAAGGATTGGCGATTTCATTGTCAAAGAACCGATGATTCTGGGTCACGAAACGAGCGCAATCGTCACGAAACGTAAGTCCTGCTTCTTCTCTGCAAGTGGATAAGGTCGATCTGGAGCTTACCATCGTGCTTTACCTTGTCGTACAGTCGGAAGCAACGTCACGAACCTCAAAGTTGGACAAAGAGTAGCTCTCGAACCTGGAAAGTCTTGCAGAGTCTGCTCGGATTGCAAATCTGGCTACTACAACGTGGGTCTCCCCTTCAAGATACGAGTCAGAGTATAGAGTTACTGACTTTGATCGAGTGAAGAAAGCGTTGTTCCGAGATGATTTTCGCTGCAACTCCTCCCTACGATGGAACTCTCACCAATTTCTACACTCTTCCCGCTGATCTGTAAGCGCGCTACTCTCGAATGACCACTACAACGCAAACTGACCTCTTCCATCATTCTCGAGAAAAGGTGCTACCCTCTTCCCGATAACATGTCTTTCGAAGAAGGAGCTCTCGTTAGTTCTCTTTCTCGCTTTCCCGATATACAACTTTGCTCACCCTTTGGTATCGATCGTAGCTCGAGCCTATGTCTGTAGGAGTACACGCAGTTCACAAAGTCGCTCAAATGCCTCACGCCGCGAATGTGTCAGTCCTTCATTTTTTTCTACTCTTCAAATCCGCGCTCGATCACTGACGTGGTTCATCGATTCAGCGTCATCTGGGGCGCAGGACCTGTTGGTTTATTGACCAGTGCTGTGGCTAAAGGACTCGGAGCTCGTCAAGTTATTGTCGTCGGTAAGCGCTCAATCTCATCCTTTTCCTCTCGGAACGAGACGATTCGACCTTTTCTTCTTTCACTACAGATATCCAAGAATCTCGACTCCAATTCGCCAAAGAACAAGGACTCGCTCATGACTACTTTGTTCCTCCTTCGATGAAAGAAGGAGAATCGAAAATGGATTATTCCAAACGTTCAGCTGAAGAATTGTGTAAACGATTCGGTTTCGAAGAGCGTGGACCTGGTGGAATTGATTTGGTTATCGACTGCTCTGGTGCAGAAGTTTGTATTCAAACTGGTATCTTTGCACTTCGTCACGGTGGTACTTTGATCAATGTGAGTCTTTCTCACCTGTTTGTTCCGATTAGAAGAAAGCTGAAAAAACGATCGTAATGGAATTTTGGAACAGATCGGAATGGGAGCACCTGAAATCAACCTTCCGGTTCACTTGATCCTCGTCAAGGAACTTACAATCAAAGGTAGTTTCCGGTAAGTTGAGTTTTCCTAACCAAAAGCTGATGTAGAATACAAGCTTACAAAATTTGAAAATTGTTACAGATACGGAGCTGGAGAATATCAATTGGCTCTAGATCTTGTCGCTCGCGGTGCTGTCAATCTCAAAGCTCTTATCTCTCATCGGTAAGCTCCTCTCGGTAAGACGATTACGTGAAGAAATTGTACTGATTACGAATTTTTTCAATTTTAGTTATGCTTTCAAAGATGCAAAACTCGCATTCGAAGCGAACAAAGCTATGAAAGGTCAAGATGGAAAACCAGTCACGAAATGTGTAATTGCAGGGCCTACGGATGAAGATATCAACCTTGTAGAGAAGAAGTAGTTTTTCTCGCTATGTGAATTAGAATCAATTTGTAGTATGAAACGAAAATAGTTTTAGAGTTTGAGCCTAGAACCATTAGAATGAGAGAGTAAGCCTTGATAAGAAATGGCTTCAAATTGGGCAAGAGAAAGGGGGGTTCAAATTGAAAGGGGTACGCGCGTCTGAGAAAAAAAAAAAAGAGATGGCCCCCTTACAACTTCTCCTCACCATACCTCTTTCTCTTTTCAATCTCCTTTCTTTTTTTCCTTATACCTAACAAAGGTTACTAAAACTGGCATCTAATCAATACCTCGACCCTGAACTAGTCATGGCAGACAAGAAACAAGCAGTAAGTCTCTCCTGCTGTGCTCTACCTCTTCTCTATCCATCGACAAGCCCCCTCCCTCCCTCGTCGCCGTCACCCACCTTCACTCAAAACAACAAACAACAACAAAAGAAGTATCAATCAACTAACTCTCTCTCACCTATTCACTCTGTACCTAGGTTGTGAACGCTCTACGTGGCCTCGCTCAATCGTTCGGAGAGCTCTCAAAGGCACACCGAACCGCTCAATCGGCAATTCACGAATACTCTCTCGAGATTGAACATTCTGATGCACCTCAATCTATCCTCAACAACTTCCCTGCTCTCTTTGGAAACTTGGAAGAGTTCGGTATCACCTCGTCTGGATCTGGATCGAAAGGAAAAGGTTCCGCTAATGTGAGTCAGAAATTACCAAGACCTCAATTAGATTTTCAATTCAACTAATGTTACCCCCCTTATCTTTTTCTCGAACAGGTCAAAGCTATCGCTGGCACTCCCGACGAAGTAGTAGAAGGAGAAGATGGAAAGAGGAAAAGAGGACCCAACAAGGAAAAGAAAGTCAAGGATCCCAACGCACCTAAACGTCCAGCTTCGGCTTACATCGAGTACCAGAACCACGTCCGTGACGAGTTCCGTGAACGTCACTCTGACTTGTCTTACTCGGACGTCCTCAAGAAGATTGGTGAATCTTGGGCCGCCATGAGTGATGAACAAAAACAAGTCAGTTTTTCCTTTTTTTTTTCCTTTTCTTTTCCAATTGCTAAACCCATTTCCTCTCTCTCGTTTAGCCCTACCACGATATCATGGAACGTAAGAAGAGTACCTACCTCAACGACAAGAAAGCTTACGATCTCGAACACGGTATCCCTCAAACCGCTCCCGCCTCTGCTCCCGCTTCCGCCGCCGCTCCTCCTACCTCGAACGCATCTGCCACCGGACCTGACGGCAAAGAGTACACTGGAAAGAAACGTGGTCGCAAGTCGAACGCTGAACGTGCTTTGATGGCTGCCGCTGCTGCTACCGACGCTGGAAGTGCAGCTGCTCAAGCTTCGAACAACGCTTCTTCTTCTAAACAAGCTGATATCCCCGTCAACGCTCCTAGCAAAAAGGTAAGCTCTCTTTCTCTCTTCTTCCCGTGATAAATCAAGATCGAGACTAACTCGTTTTCGACGATTTTGTTTTTCTAGGTTGTCGAAGAATCTGACGACGACTCTGATGATGATTCGGATGATTCCGATGACTCTGACGACTCTGATGACTCCTCTTCGGAATCCGAGGCTGAACCTGTCCGTGAACCTACTCCTCCTCCTCCCAAGAAGGAAAAGAAATCAAAGGGAGACAAGCACAAGTCGAAGAAGTCCAAGACCAACGCTTAATTTGGCTCCTCCACCTCCCCCTCGCCTCAGTCCCGAGATCTAGTCTATTCAAACTTCTACAAGACTTTTCCTTTTTTCACTTGTTCTGATTATAATTACGATTTCTTCTATAATCTGTGCCCTACCTAAATTCCCTTTCTCGATACCCCTTTGCCTCTCTTCTGGTTGTCTGTTAAAATCCTTTTGTCTCCTGCTTTCGACTATTCCGTATTGGTCATAGAGAGAGAGAGAGCGAGATAGAAAAGTTGAACGAAGTTCGAGAATAAAGTTTTGCTTTCTCTCTCTTCCGGATATATGTCATCTCAACAAGCGGCTTACCTCCTTCGGGAATTCTACTCCGTGACCGGTTGGAACAGTGTCGACAACCACTATGCGTCGTTCACACATCAATCTCGCCAGCTACTCGACTTCTCAGTTCAACCTGGACTTCATCTCTCGATCGCTTCTCATCCAACTCCCAACCTCTCCTCGGGTCTAGCCCTGTCCTCTTTGGTACCAGAAACTACTTCAACTAGTTATCCACCTAGTACAGCTCCAGTTTTAGGTCCACCGGTTTCTCCTCTGTTGGCAGGTCAACTCGGATACCTTTTCAGTTCGGCACCACTCTCGAAAACTTCTACTCGTAGAGACAAATCAGGTCAGGATAGGATAGATTTCAAACGAGTCTTACAGAGTTTCGGTACAGAAGTGAGTATACCAGAGAGGCCTGAATTGAGGGAAGATGTTAGACCAACTTGGAAATCTGGTGAGAGAATCGATAAATCTGGTACGCCTATATCCTCTCTCTTTTCAACTGCTTTCGAAATACTTTGATTGACCCCTTTGAAGAATAATGCGTAGATTATTTACTGTACGGTAGATTGTACGCACCGAGTCCGAGATTAGACGGATTATACGTTCATAGAATTTCAACTACAACTCAATTACTAGTCTCCCTAATCACTGTTCCATCTCCAACTCCTCCTATAACCTTGTCTTGGCAAAACGATGACCCTTCTCTATCGACATCAGCGACGAGTGCTTCAAACGCAAACGCAGCGAATTCAAATTCTTCTTCTGCATCTGGAACCGCTTCGAGGTTGAGCGAGTTGGAGTTGAAACTGCAACAGGATACTGGTAGGTGGAGTACAGAGTACAGTTATGCAGTAGGAGATGGAATGTGGGGAGCTAGAGGGTTGTACAATTTTGGGAAATGGGGGAAAGGAATCCATCACCACAACCAAACCAATTCTCCTACAAGCTCAGATTCGACTTCAACGACGACGACGACTACGACAGCTGCTAGTACAATCAGTAGTCGAGAAGGAGTGATAGATGACGAAGAAGGAGAAACTTCGACAGGTTTGAAAGGTCGTTGGTCAGCAGGAGGAGAAGTGTATTTTTCTGCTCAAGAACGTTCCGCTGGAATCTCGACAGGTCTCCGGTTCTCTACTATTCCAGAATCTGTAGGGGGTCCTTCTCAACCTCCGACGACTGTGACAGCAACTCTGAATCCGATCATGGGTCAACTTTCGACAGCTTATTCGGTGCAGACTAGTAGGGATTCTAGTTTGGCGAGTAGATTCGATTTCAACATGTACTCTTACGATGCAGATTTGACGGTTGGAGGCGAGTGGTTCCAGAGAAAGAATAGGAATAGGAAAGGAAAAGGGAAAGCAGAAACGATCGAGGCTCAACCTTCTGCTGAAACGTTTGATGCGTTCGGGAGAGGGACCGAGGGAGGATCGACTGGAGTATTGGGACGGAAGAACAATGACGCAGAGGATGAGATCACTGCAGTCTTGAAAGTTAGAGCTTCCACAAATTCGGTTAGTCTTCTCCCCCTTTTTCGACTTTCTGCAGGAAAGAGGCTCACCTATCGCTCTGTAGGATATCGCAATGACTTGGGAAGGAAGGTTGGGAGATTTCCTCGTCTCGTTAGGACTTGTAGCAGACCTCAAACTCGCAACTCAATCTCGAGGTCGAATCTCTCCGATTCGGAGTGTCGGTGTAGGAATCTCGTATTGGGCATGAAACAAGAGATCCTTCAACCTCCTTCAGGAAATAGTCCCGAGTTGCAGAGAGAGAGAGTGTGGGTAGTCAGGAGGAGGAAGATGCAAGTGAGTTTTGCGAGAAAGATATAGAACAGAAACGAAAAGCGAGTGTCGATGGAAGTTGGGTGCGAGAGGGGGTGAGAAGTGTCTGCTAAAACTGATTTATATAGGAACGTGGATAGATACAGTACGAACAAAGAGAGACAGGGTCTATACTTGTTGGTAAGCTTGATGGAGAGGACCAGAAGCGAAACCTGAGAGTAGATGGAAAGGAAGAAAGGTCAGTTTTCGAATTTCTCCCTTATCGGAGAAGATGACTAACCTGAGAACGTTGAGCCAGCAGTACCGACCGTGATCTTTCCTTTCGCAGCTACGATCGCTTCCAAGAAAGGTAAGAACAATCTTCCTAAAGGTACTCCGTCCAACTCGTTCTCGAGCCTCAACATTTCTCCCACGGTCTCGACAACAACTCCATCGTTCCTTTCCAAGTCAGAGTGATCGAAATCAGAGAGGATGAAAGTGCAAGGGAAGGTATCGAAGAAAGGCTTCAAATCGGGATCGGTCGAAGGAGAACGAGAATCGGTTGCGAGGTAGAGAGGAATGTTGAGAGCTTTCAGGTTCGGGTCGGTGTGAAGAGGAGAGCGACAATTGAGATTGCGAAGGAGTGCAGAGGGCGATCCAGTTGGACCGAGTAGGAAACCCCAGGTTTTATCGTCTTTGTCTTCAACTTCTGCTCGTTTCTGGAGGAAATGATCGTCAGAGGAGGAAGAGGGATGCGAAGGAGTATTGCTGATGAGGTCGGAGTAGTCTAAGACGTTGTTATCGTGAGGTTCCCAAGTCGAAAAGGTGATAGGATCAGGAGAAACGAGAGCTGATCTTTTCGTCGATTTGAATCTTTCAGCGAATCTAGTGTGTCTCCTACGCCGTTCTGCCGCTCCCTCCTTCTCGACAATTTTGTTCTCGACTGCCGCCCACATCTCTTCGACTTCATCGACTCCGTATCCCAACAATACAACCAATTTCTTCCAAGCTTGTTCCATGTTCTCCTTCGCGTGCTTCGAGAAATCTCCATCTCCGACTCTCGCATGAACTCCGACAAAGTTTTTCGGTCCTCCTAAACGAGCTACGATAGCTTCAGCAGGTCTCAACAGCCATTCGTTGTCGAAAGCCATCGCTCGAGCGAAAGATTGAGCCCAGTCTTTCGCTTTGGGGTGACTAGAATGGATTCGACCTGTACCGAAGAGGGAACCTAGGAGGAGGACTCGTTGAGGGAGAGCAGACAGGGTAGGGAGTGAGACTTCTCGGTTCCACTTGCCGTCGTCGAGAGCGTAAGGTTCGATCAGAGGTGAGTCGACAGTTTTTTCTCGATCGGTGAAAAAAAAGTCGTGAGATTGGCGATCTCGAAGGACGTACTTTACAGATGAAAACGTGCTTGGTTAGCTCAAGAACGTCGACGCATTCCCGGAAAGAGGAAAACCCACGATATCCTTCTCTTCAACTCCCAACAGTCCCTCGATAGCTTTTTCTCTCATATCCCACCTATCGACTATTTCTACCCCTTCTTCCCTCACCTTTTCGAGATCACACAAGAAATCATAGCTCAAAAAAGTGTCTCGATACGTGTGTCGACATTCAGGAGAGTAACTCTTGCATTCCTCTGCGGTGAGCTCGGTAATCGGATACCCGTCTGGTCGAAGTTTGTACCCTTTCGCTAACCAATTCTTTCGAGTCGCTGAAGCGTGTTCGAGTCGTTCAGCGATACGGTCAGGGTCGTCGGCGGCGCAAGTCGGACATGGGAAAGAAGCGAGAGTCGAAGGATAGTTGGCGGGAAGGTTGAGAGGAGAAGCTTCGGAGAGGTCAGAGATGTTGAAAGAAGCTGGGTTGAGAAGCATGATATCCGTCCATGCTTTCGCCTGTCGGACGTCAGCTCATTAAACGAGGTATCAAAATACTGAGTGAAAGAACGAGAGGAGGAAAGGAGAGAAAGGGAAAAAACGCACGAGATCGTCGTAAGGGAGAGTCGAAGTTGGCCAACCAATCCAGATCGGAGGAACCAATACCGTTCTACCGAGTAGTTTACCGAGGAGGAGAGCGTTCTGTAGAGCGATTCGCTGATTGTGAACTCCAGAGTGAGGAAGGAATCCGATGTAACGAGTTTCGTTGTTCGAAATTGAAGACGAACGAGGTTTCGGAAGCAAGTTGATCGGTATCGGACCAGTCTCTTTGTTGAGAGCTGCGACTTCCTCGACGAGTAGAGGCTCAAACTTCTCGATTGGAGGTAGAGGAATAGCTTCGACTTGATTGTCTTCCTCTTCGTTTTCGACGAAATCCTCCTCTACCACGCTCAACTTCTCACTGACTTTCTCCTTCAGCTGACTCACTTTCTGAAGCATCTTGCCTGAGTAAGACTCGATTTGAGATCGATCTATTCCTCCGTAGACTGTCATCGCTGCGAGAGAGAATAAAACAAGAGCGATTCCTCCTCCGAAGACTAACCAACTTTTGTTCCTCCTCGTTCTTTTCGCGTTCGGTGGTAGTTTGAGCTCGAAGTAGCCCTTCGAGGTCTTTTCGAGCTCGGTATGCTGGAGAGGACTGAGCAGAACTGACTCGTGAGGAGATTGAGGAGGGTGGAAGAGGTTGTAAGGAGAACTGGGAGTCGAAGGTCGAGTACGTGGAGATAGGAACGTATCAGTCTCTTGCCAAGAGTAGACTGAAGCTGGAGAGAGAGTGAGAGATTCGGGAGGAGACGACCTGTTGAATGAACGGTGAGAGTGAGAAGGGGAACGAGAGATGGAACGAGGAGGTGGAGTACTGGGACGAGAAGATGGTAGAGGTTGATAGTCTTGTACCATCACGAGCACGCGTAGAGAGGAAAGAGTCGTCGAGTCGAAAAGGCTTCACGGTAGGGAGGGAGACTTCGAGGAAGTTCGATCTTTTTTCCTCCGAGTGCTCCAAGTGTGATAAGGATCTCTACTGAACTGCCTCACTCTGTTGTCCTCTTCTATAGACTGGTATGTTTGAAGGAAGTGAGAGAAAGGTAAATAGAGAAAGGGAAATAGAAATTCGAGAAAGAGGAGCGAGCGCTTCGACAACAAAGGAAGGGGTCCCGACTTGACCGAAACTTTCTTTTTTGTTTGCCGCAGACGTTAAAGGACTGCGCAACAGGCTAAGTATGACTGTACGAACTCGAACCGTTTGCAAAGACGAAGAGACCAACGAGACTCGTTTGTCAAGGTCTTTCTAAAGTTCGAGGGAGTTTCCTCTCAGCTGACTTTGGTTGACAAGCGTCCAGCGCTGAGTTTCGGCGAGATGATAGTCGATCTATTCCTTGAGAAAGCAGGGACCTCGCGTCGTAGGTTCGAGCTCCTTTGACCTTTCGAAGTGTTTTTCAATTTCTTGTTTTTCTCGCCTTTCTCTTCCATTCTTGCTCTCCTTCCTTTCGTTCTTACTCAGATAAACCGAAATACTCTATTAAAGCCTTGTCATGTCGTCTTCTCCACCTGTAACCGATTCGCCTCCTCGAACTCCGCTCAATTCCCCTTCCTCTTTTTCTCACTTCGATTTCTCCCCCGCCGGATCCTCCTCACTCGATTCTCCTTCCACGGCCTACACCACTCCCTCGCCGAGTAAAAGCGGACAGAGTAGAGAATGGGATCAATACAACGTGTTTGATGCAGTTGAAGAATCGTTCGAAGCGCCGAAGGGTTTCGTTCATTTGGATCGAGATTACGCTCGAGAAATCGGAGTTTCAGACGTCGCTAGAAGCTTGTGAGTCTCGAAGAATCACTTTCTGAGAGGTCTCCACAGGAGGGACACAAAGGAAGAGAGAAAAACGATCCGAGCTTGAACTGACTTCTGGTTTCGCTTCATTACAGTGAATGGAAACTCGCACCTGACAGCTTCGATCCGTCAAGACAAGTATTGCAACGTCGACTCGGACCAACCGAAGTCTCCTACTATCTCGGTTCGAGAGGGCAAGGACTGAAAGGAGGAGTGAACGATATGTAAGCTCCAGATTTCTTGTCTTGGTCCGCCTCCGTCGCTTGCCTGAGCTGATGCGATACCGTTTCTCGTCAATAGGTACCTACACATCAGGTTCCAAGCACCTTCGGAGCTTGTGACAGAGGAGCGAGTCGTGAAGATTTGGAAAACGCTTCTCGCTCGACACACGTTGTTATGGAGTACAGTCGAGTTCTCGGACTACTACGACGTTCATTTCGTGTATGTCACAGACTTCATATCGTTCCAGAGGCTACAAGCGCTTATTGAACCAAACATACCTGCTGAGCAGAAATCGGATCCCTCGAGATGAAGGAGAACTCGAAGAAATCGCTCGTTCCCAGCTCGACTTCAAGACTGGAGTCGCTTCAAAAGGTTAGTGAATGTCGACTTTCCGGAGAATAGGATAGATGAATACATAGAAGCTGACATCGATTACTCTGTTTGTTTGAGCACAGACATTATCGACAATTACCTCATCGGCGAGCGGACTCTCAGCGACAAACGACTCTCGCATCTCGTAATCTCGACGCCTGAACAAGCTATCGTAAGGGAGGTACCGGAAGTACAGGAATACGATTTCTTTCTTTACAGGTTTGTCTTTTCGCTTGCTCACTGTTTGCCTTCGACCGCTCAAACGCTGAAGGGTACATCATTTGCTCTCCAGCACTCACTTCCTTGGCGACGGTATGGCTCTGCATTCGACAGCAAACGAGTTTTTCACTTTACTCGCTTCCGAAGAATTTCCGCTCGAAACCCGTTGTGATTCCTTCGACCTCAACGACCTCTCTCTACTTCCTCCCGCTCTCGAGACAGAAGTAGTAGCTTCGAAATCATGGGGTAAAGCCGCTTGGTCCGCTTCGAAAGTTGATTTCTCGCGAAACGAAGCGAAAAATTTAGTAGGTTTTCGAGCTTCTTCTCTTTTCCTCTTTCTGATTCACCTCGAATCTCTCGATCCAGGGAGGACAATCATTCCTTATTCGAGGCCCTCGTCATACCCTCGGACCAACAGTTTCCTATTCTCTAACCGATTCAGAGAAAATTCTCTCAACTTGTAAAACTCACAAATCGACAATCGCTTCCGCTTTGTTTGCTCTCTCGAACCTAGCATATATCCGTTTAACACCTACTGAGAAGCTCGATAAGAAATTACCTACAAATTTCTACTCTGCTTTAAACATTCGAGGGAGTTTAGAAAAAAATGAAAAAAGGGATTGGTATCACCTCGCAATCGGTTATTACAAGTACGCTTTCTGTTCTCCACTCCTACTCTTCCTACTACCTCAGGCATTTCTCTCATTGACGAAAGGAAACCTTCATTCGAGGGCGAGTAGTATCATTCTCCCAAGTTTTTATCCAACTTCGATTCCCATCTCTGATTATTTCTGGCATCAAGCTTCATCGGTACGAATTCAGACTTCAAAAATAGTCAAGAGTCGATTCTTGAAGAGTCGCACGATCTTGATGGCGTTCGAGAGGGAGAGAAGAAGTATCGGATTCGAGAAAGCTGATGAGGAGAAGGAAAAATTGGGAGAAGGGATCAGGGGACTTGGTATCGTTGACGATGAGGGAGATGTCTCGAGAGAAGATTCGGAGAGGGAGACAAGCGGCGTTGATGTGAAAAAGGAAGAGGAAAAGGGAGGGAAAGAGAAAGTTCCAAATGTTTCGTTGATGGGTTTGTCGATGCTAGGCAGTGAGTGATCCTTTCGTCCGTCTCTCTCCTGCGAACTTACTAGGGCGACTTACCGAGATCTTCCTCTAGATCTGGACGGGATCTACCAACATTCTGAATATTCGAAACGAGGGATTGAGCTTCATGCGTACGTACCCTTTCCTTTTTTTCTCCTCCTCTCTCTACTTTATGCGAGGTCCAGCCTTCAATCGTTGACGAACGACATGTATCATAATACAGTCTAACTACCGGGTCTCGACAAAGACCTGGTGCTCTCCTACTCTTCTCTTACACTTTCGCCGTAAGGTTCAACTTCTCCACTTTCTCTTTCCCTGCTACTCCCTTCTCTGTTGCTGCCCGGGAACAAGCTTGAACTAAAAATACTTACGAGTGGACGTTATAACTCTAATAGGGTAAATTATGGATCTCTCTAGGTTATGATTCGAACGGTTTCGAACCAGAAGTGATTGAGAATTGGTGGAAAGAACTTTTGAAAGGTGTCGATGAGTTACTACTCTTGAAGGATTTAAAATGAGCGCGCCTGAGAACTGTTCTGTTTTTGCATTTTTGAGCTGAATTTTCGTTTCTATGATCCCCTATATCATTTTCTTCTCATCAAAGTTGTAATTTATTTTTTAAAACTGCATACAGCCGATAGACAGTCCTCCTTGATAGTTGTAGATGAAACCCTCCGTTTGTCCTTCGTCCACCTGCAGTCTCCGTGATTCTCACGCGCAGGAGACCTAAATGAGTAAAAAAAACTGTCAAAGAGAAAAATGTGAGCAAAGTAAAAAGTTAGGTAATGTTGACAACGACAAGTGGCAGCTACATCCAAAGAGAGAGAGAGAGAGAGTAAGTAGCAAAACCCAATAGCACTAAGTAAGGATTGAGGGGAGAAAAAAAAAAAAGTAGAAAGAGAGATAATCATAAAACTTCCATTCAAAGTTCCCTTTAAAAACAACTCCTTCACAAACCTCTCTTGACATGTAATCTAACGAATCCTTCTCCGTCTTGACTCTTCAAAGGTCCTTTCTCCCCTTCACCTCTCTCTTGACGATTAACAAATTCTCTATCTCCCTCGAATTTCAAACCCTTACCTAAATATCCACCTTCTTTATGATAATTCTTCTCGATAAATTCGACAGAGATTTCAGTTATCAAGTGATGAGTCTCTAGAGCTGAAGTAGTAGCTTTCTTGGGTGATAAGTAAGAAGGTAAGAATAAAGGTATATCTGAGAAAGAAATATGAATCGATCCAACTGAGAAATAAAAGAAAACCCGCCCTCCATCAATTTCACTTGTAATGCGAAAGAGAAAGAGAGAGAAGAGAGAAACTTTGAACGTACGTATAGTAAAGAACCAACTTTGAGCGTTGTTGTTAACAGATTCAACAATTTCACGTACTCGATAGTAATGAGGTTTCCATAAAGTGAAAGCTTCTGAATTGATCACTAAGAATGGTACAGATATTCTACCCCCTCCTCCTCCTTTACTACTTCCTGTCTCTCTCTTAGAGGAAGAAGGAGAAGGAGCAGGAGCAGCAGATGACTCGTCTTGTTCAATTTGTGAGTTTTGATCTTGATGGTTTGAAGTTTTAGTTGATAAAACTATTCCTCCTCCTTCTCCTTCCTCATTGTTAATCGACGAAGTAGTTTCCAATTCTATGATCGAAGGAGGTAGAGGTTCAGCCCAAGGATCTAAAGCCAAACCAGATTTGAACCCAAATTTCTCGTTAGATCTCAAGATTTGTATCTGACAAACCGAATCAAGCATATTTTCCAAAGATGAAACATTTCAGTCCAGAAATCACAACAACAAGGAGAAATTAAAGAGTAGGAGAGAGAGAGAAGAGGACTTACAGCAGTTGCACCTCCGAAAGAATGACCTGCCATGACCAAGTTATTTTCTAAATCTAATCTCCCTTTCCAATTTTCCCATTCAAACAATTCATGAGAGTCGTGACGATGATGACGTCGACGATTCAGTTGTTCCAGCTCTCTAGGGCTATCTCCTTTGTTGATCCGATGTAAAATTTTAAGAGTTTGAGAGATTTCAATTTGTCGCATTTCTAATTGATGTCGTCTGAATTCCATAAAAGGTACTTTGTCTTTATCGTTTTCGTAACTAAATCACGAGAGGAAAAAGAGAAAGGTTAGACCTTTTCCTCTTTCAGAACAGGAAAGAGTGGCTTCAAAGCTTACTAGATATCGTTCTCTTTAATGTAATCCAATATTTTCTCGTTTCCTCCTTCAAGTTTGACGATAGAAACAGGTCCTGAACCATCCCTATGTTCTAAAGCTATTACTACGAATCCTCTAGAAGCCAATTCTCCACAAAATTGTCTAGAAAAAAAAAAATTGTCACATTTTTTTCCTTAGTTGCGAGAACTGAGAAGAACGAGCTGAATCAGGAGGGAAGGAAGTGAGAAGTTATTCACTTACGAATAAGTAGTTCTATTCCCACTCAAACCATGAGAGAAAACCACTACTGGAAATTTCTTCTTCTCTTTTTCCTTCTCATTGTTCAACAAAAATGGTTGATCAATCCCCCCATTTGTAGAAGGAGACAGTTTCAATCCTCTCCCAAACAAGTAGACTATAGTTTTAACCAACCATAAAGGTTTACCTAAGAATTTTGAATAACCTCTTGAAGTAACGCTCAAAGGTCTCTCTAACCAATTCATTAATGGTTTCCTTTGATTCGTACCATCCGAGATAGGGTAGAAAGTAGTGAATAATATCGTATCTAATTCTAATGCCGGTCGATGACTAGTACGGAGTAAAGCAGGAGAGAAAGAACTTGAAGTTGAAGTAGTTGAGCAAGGGAATTCGAAATCATGAGTTGAAACTTTGTAGGGACCTCTGTATCGAGGTAAAGAGTTCAAGATCAAACCCATTGTTAAAGTGAGCTTGGTCGATTTGAGAAAGAGAGAATGAAAGGCAAAGATGACGAAGCCCCTCTTTCGTTTCGTTACCTCTCACATCTCTACGCAACTCGACCACAGTGAGTCAGCTGATAACATCACAGGAGACACAAGTTACTAATAATCTCGAAACTTTAGATGCAACACTTCCCTTCAACTTCTTGGTGAGTTTCATCATCTAACCACTCCCACTCCCCCCGAAGCTCGCTGACGACTACCTTTCTCTCTCTTTTCATTCAGGGGTAAACCTCGTTACGATTCATTCGATCCTCACGCAACTTTCCCAATTCATCAAGGTAGAGCAGGAGCAGCAAAGAATGATGCGTTCTCTCAAGGAGTTCAACATACTCAGTAAGCCGCTTCCACGTCTCCCTCTCTCTCTCCTGGTTCATCCACTGACAAGAGACTGTTGTTATAGACAACCGATCGTTACAGGTACTTCAGTAATCGGTTTGAAATACAAAGACGGAGTAATCCTAGCTGCCGACAATTTGGCTTCCTACGGTTCCTTGGCCCGTTTCAAAGATGTCAGGAGGTTACACAAACTAGGTTCTAAAACTTTGATCGGTGCCGGAGGAGATATGGCAGATTTTCAACAATTGAAGAGAATGTTGGAGAATTTGATGGTGGAAGAATCAATTTTAGAAGATGGTCACGAATTGTCTACTAATCAAGTTTTCGAATACTTGAGTAACGTAATGTACGCCAAGAGGTCTAAAATGGATCCACTTTGGAATACTTGTTTGGTAGCAGGTTGGGATACAGTTAAAAATGAACCGTAAAACATCTCTATTTTCTTTTCTTTTCATTTAATAAAAGTTGTAACTAATCCTCTTCTCCCTTAGTTTCCTGAGTTATGTAGATCTAGTAGGAGTTACTTATTCAGCTCCTTCATTAGCAACCGGATTCGGAGCCCATTTAGCAACTCCCTTGTTGAGGAAAGAATTAGATTCCAGAGGTGAACAAGGAGAGAAATTACTTTCAGAAGAAGAAGCTTTGAAGATCGTTAGGAATTGTATGAAAGTATTGTTTTACCGCGACGCTAAGAGTTTGAACAAGTTTCAAGTCGCAAAAGTTACGAAGGATTCGGTAGAGATTGGCGAACCTGAATCGGCGGAAACTCATTGGGGATTCGCGGAAGGTTTGAGAGGATGTAAGTCCTTTTTAACTATCTCTCTCTCTCTCTGTCACATTCCAAAAAACCGACAAGATCTGACCTTTCTTCCATTTTCCTCTTAGATGGTAACTCTGATGAAACTGTTTAGGACGAGAAACCTAAGTATTGTAAAGACTCTTCTGGTCCCTGTTTCTTTTTCGTTTCTTCGCAATCTCTCTCTTTTAAAGCTGTTCTCTCCTCCGCTGTAATGACTCCCCGAAGAAGGAGACATATCAACGTTGACAAATTCAGAGAGGGAGCGAAAGAGTGATCTTATTTGGGAAGTAGACGCTCTTGATAATAACTCTTACAACAGATTGAGAGATAGGGAGATACATACGTGAGGGAAAAAAGTAAAAAGTGACAACAAAGAATAAAAACGTATTGCGAAAAAAACCGATCTGAGAAAACTCCCCTCCCTTGCCTTGCCTCTCTCTCTATGCGTTCCCACATCCTTTCGATTCGAGTTCTGGCTTTGCATGCTCATTCAACGCTCTTTTTAACAAATTCATGAATCATTTCTTGAATTTCTTTTCTAACCTCTTCAGGGATCAAATCTGAAAGAAAGAAAAAAATTTCAATTGATCAGCTTACATGCAAAACAAACTCGAGTAACCAAGTAATGAAATTTGTGTTGTTTTTCTCACCTAATGCTTGAGGTTCAATAGTTGAAATCAACTTAGCTAAATGAGGTGTATCTGCAGTATTCCTTGCTTGTTCTTGAATTTGCGCGAGAGAGGTTTTGTGTCAACAATCAGCTTTTCCCATCTTCTAAACTACCAAGAAGAAGCACAGAGAGAGAGAGAGAGAGGAAACTCACCTCTAGCTAAATCCCTCACTTGATCATTCCAATTCGATTCGTTCAGCCTACTTCTCAGTGTTTCCATCACTCTGAACAATGTACAAGCTTGGTCAGCTCAACGAGCGGGAGAGAAGAGAGGGGGAGCAAAGGAGAATAGTTTGTTTGATGATGAATGATGAAACTCACTTGGAGTATTCACCGGACTGGATCAAACGTGTACGTAAAGCAGCTTGTAGATCTGCATGAGATAATGGTGCAGTCGTAGGTGACATTGGGAGGATTGAAGCTGAACGTGACGTTGAGGGAAACAAAGTTTAACGAGATTACAGTAATTTCTCTCTCTCACATCTCAACTTTGGAAGCTTATTTTGAAAAATTGTATTGGATATTCATATCGAAGGCAAAGGGAAAAATGATCTTAAATACTAAGAGAAAGGATCATGTACTTGAACGTTTTCACCCAATTGATGTTGATGGTTCTGACCTTCTAATTTCCATGCTTCTTCAGCTTCCTGTTCTGCTGTCCTCCTCCTACTGCCACTTTCAATTCCCCCTCCGTCTCCTTTTAGAATCCTCCGAATTTTGACCCAAAAAGTTGGTAAAGTAGGAGGAAAGAAAACGAACAAATAAGCGAACAACAAATTTGAAAAAGTATATCCCAACAAGATGTAGAGTGAACTGAATCGAGTTGAAGGTTCGATATTGAGAGTCGAGAGGAACTCTGTACCGGTTGATAGAGGACAGAAAGTACAGGTTGAAGTTGAAAGGGGGTTCAATAAATGACCTGAATTCGATTCGAGGTATTTTGACATGTAATCTCCACAACTGGTACAGCAACGTTTTCTTATGAATAAATATGTGTTGTCACGAATGCCAAAGAGCGAGAGCAAGAAAGAGAGTACTCACCTTTGACCAGGTAGAGTTTTGAAATCAACCGTTTCAAACGCTGCACATTCAACTTTGACATTCTCCAACAAAGTTCCCAACATTGATCGGACGTAATGTTGGAAAGGTGAAACGTGATACAACCATCGATAGTAAACGGGCATTTGAGCGTAAGGCATGAGGGAACCGTTGAACGCTTCCATTGAAACGAGGAAGAATGGCAAGAGGTTACCGATCACTCCGAGAGATGGTGAGAGTGAGACGATCCATAGTGCCCAAGTTGACTATCCCAAAACGAGATATACACGAATTCAGTATATTTACGACAAGTTTTGAACTGAGAGAAAAGCCTTTTACCTGAAAGAAGAAGAATATTTGAATCAAAGCGAAAGAGAATCCGATCGTCGCCAGTTTGAAAGGGAAACCAACTGCGGCGTGAGAGGAATATCAGCTCTCTGGATCAAACTGTAGACCAGGAGCGGAAGAAAGAACACTTACCGAGGAAATACCAGAGGACAAAGTAAATGGTCGCGCAAACGATCGAGTAAGGAATCTCACTAACCAACAAACTAGTAACGAATGCCGTCCTTCCATAAATCCTACTTGGCCTCTCCCTAGCTTCCCACAGTCCCCTCAATGCGTGAACTTTGAAAATGATTGCGTTCATCCAAACGACCGGAACGAACAATAGGAGGAAAACTGAAAACATTCGGTTTTGAAGACTGACGATCGTGGTTTCTGAACCGATTTGGAAGAACGAGAGTCCTACTACTAGAGGTACGATGAAAGAAGTGAAGAGTTTCGTGTAGGAGAAAGAGGCATCTCGGAAATAATTTTTCGAAACTCGTAGAGTCAGGAGGTAACATTGTTGGAAGAGAGAAGGAGCTTGACCGGCACTCGGAAGAGGACTACCGGATGTTCTTTGAAGTCGAGTGACTTCAGTCTTGAGTTGTCGGTATTCTTTCGAAGCGACCCATTTCTCGTTGAGCGTGTCGAGATCACTCATCGTCGAGAGATCATCATCAGGAACATCGACACCAGTCTTTGTAACGTCGAGAAGGTAGTCGGCAGGGTTAACGTGAGTTTGTGCTGTCGGTGAATCCGAAGTGAAGTAAGGTACCGCTCCAGTTCGAGGACCGAAGTAAACTTGCTTTCCTCCTCGTTGAAGTAAGAGAACATCGTCGAACACGCTGAAAGTTTCAGCAGACTGAGAGTCCAGCAGTCGCCGTCAATAAAAGTAAGATGTAGGTGAGAGTGAGAGAAAAGTTTGAAACTCACGGGTTGATGAATCGTGCAAATAACTGCGAGACCAGTTCGACTCAACCTCCTCAACAATTTGACGACTCGGAAAGCACTCTTCGTATCCAGACCAGTGGTAGGTTCGTCACAGAAGAGGATCGAAGGACGACTGACAACTTCTACTGCGATGGTTAAACGCTTTCGTTGTTCTGGGTTCAACCCAGCGGCGGGAGTTCCGATGATCGCATCTTGTAAATGGGTCAAGTCGAGGAGATCGAGAACAGTATCGACATAGGCGAGCTTCTCTGCTCGAGGCACAGAGGCGTCGATTCGTAAGAGTGCTGAAAATTCGAGAGCTTCTCGAACAGAAGCTCGATCATCTATCGAGATCGGAAGGCAAATCAGCTCGACAATAATTAGGAACAGGTTTGTCCGTTTCGACTCACCGTGTAGATCGAATTGCTCGACGTATCCAGCGTTTCTGTAGTAGTCAGAGCTAGGTTCGATTCCGTCGACGCAAATTTGACCTCGAACGACTCCGATTTTCCTTCCAGCGAGAACATTGAGCACTGTCCAGATTCTAATTTCAGTTCGAGGCTCCGCGACGAGAAACAAGGAACAACAGGAGCTTACAAGTTGATTTTCCAGCACCCGAGGCACCGAGGAGTGCGCAGGTTCTTCCCGGTTTGATGTAGCCAGTGATTCTGTCGAGGAGTCGTCGAGTCTCGAGAGAAGTATCAACCCAGAGGGATACATCGGTGAACTAATGAGTCGAATTTGAGGGTGTCAACACACAGCGAATGAGAAAGTCAAAAGAAATATGACTTACGCTCAAAGTTGAACCATCCATCTCGACCACTTCAGTAGGTAACTCTTCTCCATACTGCTCATCTCCTCCAACAAGTTCATCATCGTCCGAATTGAGCCCTTCTTCTTCGTTTGCGATGTTGAGTAAATTCTCTTCTTCTCCTCCTCCTCCTCCTCCTTCACCATCGAGCGATTCTCGTTTGTACCAAGTTCCCCTCAATTTTTTCATCACTTTCTTCGACCTCATCCAAACTCGTTTCGTTCCTCCAGGTGCGAAATGTAAGAAATTTGTAGCGATAACTCCGACAACTAGGAAAACTAGAGCTTGAAGGGCAATGATTCCTAGATTTCTCCAGATTCGAGAGTAGTGGAAATCGTAAGAGAGGGAGAGGTAACGATCTCCTGAAACGGTGAGAGAACCGGGGGTAGATCCAGGTAAAGTGCAAGTTTGGTATTCTGAAGAGACGTTCGAATAACCGGGACCAGAAGGAACGATTTGCGAAGGAGAACAAGCGAGATCGAGATTATGGAATTCGTTTGCAAGAACAGCCTGTCATGACATGGGGTCAGCGATACGTTCAATGAGAAAGCGAGGGATTGAAGGCTCACCTCGTAAGAATAGGAAATCGGATCAACGATATAATGAATCCACTTGAGCCAAGGTCGCATCGAAGGAGTCGGAATGAAATAACCGGCATACCTACAGAAGTACATGTCAGTAATCATACTTCCAGAGAAGCAAAAGATCAGAAACTCACATTACGAGAATGTTGAGAGCGACTCCGCAGAATCGAATCGCACTTTCGAAATTTGGACTGAACGCGGCGAACATCCGGAAAAGACAACTGAGGTTGAGGGCGGTAGCGTAAACGAAACAGATGTAGATAGCGAAACGTTCGAACGAGGGCTACAGATGAGTGATCAGTTTCGAATTCGGAAAAAGGTCAGGAGGATGAGAGACTCACTTGAAGGCCGGCGAGTAGGTAGGTTATAGTACCGAAGAGGAGACATTGTACACCGATTAGAGGGAGGTCACCGAGTACTCTTGCGACTGCGAGAGCCGAGGAAGAGAAGAAACCGTAATCTCCTTGACGTTTGACGATATCACGACCTTCGATAGTTTTACCCAATTCGGCCAGTGAGAGGTAAGCGTTGAACATGATACTGAGTAGGAGGAGAGATCCACGAGTGAAAGCATGTTCTGTTGTTGCAGGAAGTCGGAAGAAGAGAGTGCCGACAGTGACGGAGAGGAGAAGGTTGATCGTTGTTTTCGTAACGTAGGCAGGCAGCTCTGATTTGATGAGAGCGTATTGTCGTTTCGTGAGGAGTGCGACTTGTCGACCGAACGAGACGGTAAAGTGGGAAGATTTGGGAGTCAAGGAGGATTTCTCTGCACGAACAGCCGACAGGAAAGGGTCGGCGCAGGAAGAGAAAGGGTAGGTCGATTCGTAGGTATCAAAGTCGTGCTGAAGCGCCTTGCGTTGGGTCGAATTTTGCCACGCCCGTTCCAACTCTCTGTCATTTCCTCTCCCTTCGTTGCATCCGACCAAAAACTCTGCTACTCCTTCTCCGAGATCTACTCTTCTCCTGAATCCCAACCCGAGATGTTCGAAGTAGGTCTGAGCTTCCGTTGTCCTCCCGAAGAAGATCTGGTTGCCCTTCGAGTCGAGGACGAGAACTTTGTCGAAGAGTTCAAACAGTGAATCGGCACAGTGAGGAGTCGTGATCACGATACTACGTTTTCCAGTTTTGGCCCAATCTTGGAGGTAGGTCAACATTCCTAGAGCTGTCGAAGAGTCGAGTCCGTTGAAAGGTCCATCGAGGAGCAAGATTGCCGCTCGAGTGAGTAAAACTTCTGCCATTGACGCCCTTTTCCTCTCACCTCCACTCAGTCCTCGCACCATCGGGTTCCCAACTGGAGTATCCAGCGCATGATCTAATCCCAAATCATCTGCAACTGACTGCATCCTTTCCTGTGCCCATTGCTGTCGAGTTGAGCCGTCTTGCCGATGTCGAGGAGTTTTCGAATGAGAAACGGGTAGGAGGGTCGATCGAAGGGATAGAGCTGCGAAGTGAACGTCTCTGTCGTCCATGTGTACGATAGAAGATCGGATATTGTGAGGTCGTCGCTCAGTGAGGGTCGCGAGAGTTGGTCTTTGAGCTGCTGAGGGAGGAAGTTGACCGAAATCGAGTTGACTGGAGTCGGACAAAGGCAGCTCGGTACAGCATGATAGACCTCGTACGAGTACGCTCGCGTTCGATGTAGGTGGTCCAAGTACGAGTAAGAGTTCACCCTGTGGAGAGAGAGAGAGAGGAGGTCAGCATCGAAGGTCGTCAACCCTCTGTCAGATCCGACTGTCCTAGCTCGCTTCTTCCTCGCGGCAGCTGGTGTGGAGCTCTCCTGATATTCGGATAGCCCTACAGAGAGATTGGAGCCTCACCTGGTGAACGATTCCCTCCACTTGATCAATCAGTAACTTTTCTTTCCCCGTTGCTGAACGTCCGCCTGGTCTTCTAGCTGCATTGATGACTCTTCGGAGTGGTCCCAGAGTTGCGAGGTCGATCAGAGAGCTCGCTACAGTGTCGACGAGGACATCCGATCCTGCTCTTCCTCCTGGATCTGGAATCGACAAGTTTGAGAACCGCAAGGGTAGTCCATGAGGAATCGAGTCACCTATTGTAAAAGTTGTAGGTGGTTCCAGCTCCATCTCGGTTGAAAGAGACGGGTTGGTGGAGCACAAAAGCGACGTCGATTTTCGCGCTCGAAATCGTACTTTTCTCAAAAATTCGCAAGCTTTTTCTCCCCGGTTTTAAAGCCTGCTTGATACAGCTGGGATCATCGTAGTAGCCTAGCGAGGGAGAAGAAAGTGAGGGGAAAAAAATCGACGACCGCGTCATCTCCGAAATTTGTGTTTCGGACAATGAGTTAGCTTACTGACCTCTTCTCTTCTCTTTCCTTCCTTCTCCTCTCTTCACTACTTTCTGCATCTTCTTCACTACTTACCAGACTATCCAGTCCATCCCCTCAGTACACTCAAAACAGCCAATCTCCCTCACAACTCGATCTTTACTTTTAAAATGCCCGGAAAAGTTCTCTTCGTCCTCTCCTCCCACGACCAAATGCTTTCTGGCAAGCCCACTGGATGGTATCTTCCAGAAGCTGCCCATCCAGCAGCCGTGTTAACCAAGGCTGGTTACGAAGTGGTGTACTCCTCGCCCGCAGGTGGAAAAGCGCCTTTAGATCCCTCTTCGGTAGAGGCTTTCAAGGACGACCCCGAATCGAAAGAGTTCCTTAACACCCCTGAGCTCTTCAAGCAAACCGAGAACACCATCAAGGTGAGTAGTAACTATGATCTCAGATTCGAAAATCCGTTGAAGCTAATTCCATCGAACTATTTTCCCCAGCTCGCGGACGTCAAGGCTTCCGATTACGTTGCATACTTCGCTGTTGGAGGGCACGGACCCGTCTTGTAAGCTACTCTCCTTCCGCGCCCCTCCCTCCCGTTTGAGCTCTGTTCTAATCGCGCTTCACACTTTCCACAGCGATCTTACCGACGACGCTACCAACCAAAAGCTCATCCTCGATTTCTACGAGTCCAAGAAGCCTACTGCTTCTGTCTGCCACGGACCTACCGTCTTTGTCAATATCAAGGACTCGAACGGCGAACGTTTCGTCAAGGGCAAGAAGGTGAGTTTTTCGTTCTTCTCTAGGCAAACCTCCCCACTCGCGAGCTTAGAGATTGACGACTTTCGACTCTTTTTAGGTCACCTGCTTCTCTGACGAAGAGGAGGAGATGGCTGGACTCACCAAGGTGAGCTTCTTTTTCCCTCCTTCTCGCAACTTAGCTCTCCTGACCCTTTCTTCGCTCTTGCCCCACAGGAAATCCCCTTCCTCGTCGAGAAGGAGCTCCGTGCCGCTGGTGCCGACTTCCAACTTTCTCGTAAGCCTTGGGGAGAAGAGGTCGTCATCGACGAGAACGACGGAAAGATCCTCCTCACTGGTGGTAACCCCGCTTCCGCCTCTGCTCTCGGTGAAGCCGTCGTCAAGGCTATCAAGGCTCGCGAGTAAACCTTTCGATCTTAGTCAAGTCTACTCTCTGTATAGCCCTCATGTCAACATTTTTCGTAAATATTTACTCGATCGAAAAGAAATAGTACAAACTTAGCAGTTCTCACAAATTTTCTTCTGGATACACCTTTGACGACTACTGTTGTATAGTGAGAGCGGCACAAAACTTGCGCGACTCGACAAATTTGAAGATTCAAACTTCAAGCTTCAGATCTAGCTTCAGAGGCTTTCCTTTCGATTTTACCTTACGCCGACGATTCTAGCTCCACCTGAAAAACGATAGTCCTCTAGAAGGACCAGTACTACTCTCTGCAGCTATCGAAACTCTCAGTTCACTTCAACCTCGCTTCATCTCACCGAGAATCTTGATACACCTCTCACGTCTTCAGCAATCACCCGAAGCAAAGAGCGAACCCTCTCTTCAGCCTCTCACTACCCTCGACTAGCCGTCAGCAATCCTTCGACCTCTCCCCTGCTGATTCTCTTCCTCATCTCTCTCATCAAACCTCTCCCTCTCTTCCTCCTAAATGTGTACGGCAAAGGCTACCCTAGTCTACGGTCTCACGATACACTCCTCCTCGCTCGTCTTCGCCGCCAATGCATGGACTCGTCTATCTCAAACTTTCAACTTCTTCGACCTTCTGATGCTTCGTCGACGTACTGGGGACTTGATCACCCGAAACAAGAACGGGAGAGGAGCTGTTACGAAAGTACCTGAGGAAATTTGGGAGGAAATAAAGAAGTATAACGTTCTCGAAGAATTGGCAGTTTCGGAGGATCATTTCTTGAGTCCTTTAATTTGCAACGATTCAAGGTGTCGAGTCGAGCCTGCACCTGAAGCCGGAGTAACTTGGGAGCAACTTGTCGACGTCGACGAGGAAGAGTGTGCTTACACTTGGAACCTGTTCGAAGAATTCGCTCTAGCCAACATCGCGACCTGGACTGAACGAACCATCTCTGTGAGCTTCCCTCTCCTCCTCTTTCGCTCGATAATGCTGAAGGTACATATTGTCGGCTGCAGGATGTCCAAGAATTGCTCTCCAGTTTCGGACTCGCGCTTCCAACCCATCAACCAATTCTCACTGAAGACGACTGGGCCGACCGTGCAGCTCTAGCGCTCATCTCAGCACCTACTATCCTTCGTTCAGGCGAATCGGCAGTACCTCTAGTCGAAGCCTCTTGTGGTCAAGGCGCAGGAGGACCAGACGGTCATTCGATAGCTGGAGTTTCTTTCAATCTTCCTCCCGATATCGATCGACGTTTCAAAGACTTCATCTCGCTATTTCAACTTCAAGTCATCGATTCAGAGATCAATCAGATTGTACCTCGTTTGGCGAAGGATAAGAAAGAGAGACTTTCGAAGGATCCTCGGTCGGAGGGTGTTAGTACTCGAGTTGCGAAATCGATCAAACCTGGTTGGAAACTGTATGTCATGTGTGAAACTAGCTGACCAATACTCTCGAGCTCTCTCGGTTCAAGTGCAAGGTTGTAATCTAGCGCTCTTTCTTTTTTTCCTTCACTCGAATTCATTCGCAAAAGAAGAAGGAGAAAGATAACGAGTGACTTTGTAAAAGCTAGTAGTATACAGAACAAGTAAAGAACAACAACAAGTCAAAGAAGACAGAATAATCGAAATCCATAGATCAATCCTCCGTCTTCCGCTCAGAACCCAATCGATTTCAACTGCTCGCTCATTCTCTTGTCCGCCTCGATTAACGCCTTCTTCTTCTTCTCCAACTCTCCATCGACAACCTTGTCCTCACAGTAGAGATCCTCCTCGACGGCTTGAAAGTAGGGAGGGGGAGGGGAAGATGGTGTTTTCTCTTTTTCCTCGTTGAGGGAGGTGAAGGTTGATCCCTTGAATTTGCGCTTTTCGTATCCGATCTCGAGTGCTCCTTTCTTGTCCTTTGATGGCTTGCTCTTCGAGGAAGAGGAGGAGGAGGTGCGGAAGAATGAGCGGATTCGAGAAGGGGAAACGACGAAGGCAGTCATGTGAGATGGGTGAGAGAAGTGGAGAGGACCCATAGGCGAGGAGAAGGTAGATTGAGTGGAGTTCATACTTTTTGAAGAGGGGGGGTGTGAGAGTTTTGGAGTGAAGAGGGAGAGGTTTTGGAGTAGAGAGGCGTGAAGAAAGAAGAGGAGAGAGACTCGCTCTCTCGAGGTAGAGGTTCACATCTCTTTGTCGAAACTGATGAGGATGTGAAGAGGGAGTCGATGAGGATGAGGATGAGGAAGGGGGAAGGTGGAAGAATAGGAGAGAAGGGAACTTGCACGGACGAGGGTGAAAAGAGAGGGGAACTTGCTGTGTGGAAAAAGGAGAGCCTTCCGTCTTTCGCTTTCCCTTTTCTTCGTCTTCATCCTTCTTCAAGCGTAGCCAACAGCGTGCCCTTATATAAGGTGAGCTATCGTACTCTTCCTCGACGCCTCGTTTCACTGAAGCTCAGATCGTTGACACGTCTAAATCTCCTCTTCCTACTTCTCTGCCTGAGCTAACAGCCTTACCGATAGACCTAAGTTAACCTCTGTGAGACTAGTGATACTAAAGGTAGATCAACCGCGGTAAGTCGTTCAAACCCACTTGATTTTGATCCTCTGGATCTTCAACCGACTCTCTTCTCGGAACTAGCTCTGAGCTGACATTACTCTCGACTCGCAAAGATGACCATCATCCTCTCTTTTCCTCCGGAGCTTCTAATCGACATCTTCACCCACGCCGCCGCACCTCCCTCCTCGCCACCGGATTATGATTTCCGCCAAAAGAACCTCTGCACCTTCGCTCTCGTTCATTCTACCTGGAAACCGATAGCACAAGAACTCCTCCTCCAGGAACTACAAGTTTCAGGAAACAACTTCGTTGTGAGAAGGAGAGCACATCGATTGATGAGCGTCCAAACTCGCGCAGGAACGAAGAGTCTCAAAATCATGGGGGATACGAATAGCTTCTTCAGAATAACTGGACTAGCTCAATGGGAAGGGATCGTCAACCTACACTTTTCCGACCCGCTGAGGGGTGCTGCTGATGGTGCGATAGAAGTTGCGGTCTTCACTCTCCTCCCAAGTGATTCTCTCGATTTCCATACCTGAAGAAAAGTATATGGAACTGACACTCATCTTGCGATCCTTCCTACTATCTCACCCGACAAGACTTACGTGTACTCGAGCTCAAGCACGGCGCGTTCAAGATCGCTGATTTATGGAAATACAGCTCGTTTTACAACTTGTCTCGACTCGTGGTAGGACCTTACGCAAGACTCGATGGCAACGTCTCTGACTGCCAAGATATGTTCTCCTGGACATCGATGCCGAATCTGGTTCATCTCGCCCTCGGCGCCGAGCATGTTCAACAGATTCCGATCGAAACAATCTTCGCCGACATTCTACCCAAAGTCAGGACCCTCGCAATCACCACCTCCGACAACTTCTATCGAGAGGGTCACGAACTACTCCGCCTCGCTCACACTCTCCCAAACCTCGCTCATCTCTCTGTTCTCTCAAATCGCTATGACCGTTCCTTACACTGCAATCTGTTTCCGCCAGAAGCAAAGGTCGTCAATTTGGAATCTCTACATATATCTGGCAAGGCACTAAGAGAAGACACTCTACTCTCGACAAATCTCGCTGGAATGGTTCGAGGTGAAAAGGAAGGGTCCAGAATCGGACGAGTCGTTTTATATGGTTGTCATCCGATCATGTATGAGAGGATTGCCGGAATTGACAGCATGGAAACGAGGGCAGATACTTCCTCTAAGTGGCTTTGGACTTCCCCTCCCTTTGCAGACTTTGATGGTAGGTAGATTTCTGAGCGTTGTTTTGTGTTCTCGAATTTTATTTTTCCTTTCCTTGTCCTTGACTGCTTTCCTCTGCTTTCCTGCAAGCTGTTCTCTCAGGCTGTATCCCTCCAAGCTATCTCGGTCAGTCCCTCACGACGAATCGAGACGAAACGGTTGCTCGGAGTCGCTGAAAACGCAAAATTTACGACTTTTTGCAAAATTTTCTAGCGTTCGGATTCCAAGCGTTTCGAGGGAGGCGCTATACTCTTGCGCCCTCGTCTAGATGTTCGAGACCGGAAAGATCCTAGAGCATTCCCTCGCTTTCGCATTGGAAAAGCATCGAGAAACAGCCAGCGAAATTTCCGCAAAATTTAAGGGAAATTCCCTGGACCCGCTTCGAGTACACTTATTCAGATAGTTAGAGACTCATAGGGAGGAAGCCAAGATCGACTCGAGCGAAAGAAACGAAATGATCCCGAAATAACTTCTCTCTTTCAACCAACACGACAACAACAACTCAACATGTCTAGTTCAGGTCGCCGAGACCGTGACAGAGATCGTTACGATGACAGAGACCGACACCACCACTCTTCGTCTCGTAGAGATCGTTCCCGCTCACCCGAAGACCGCCATCGATCTTCATCTCGAAGGGAAGACTCTGACCGGGACAGAAAACGCAGTAGGAGGGACGATGATAGAGACAAGGATGATAGGAGAAGTAGTAGAAGGGACAGGAGCAGGTCTAGAGAGAGGGAGAAGGAGAGATCTGGTAGGGACAGAGATCGAGACAAGGACAAGAAGAGGTAAGCAAAGAACCGTGTTTGTCGTTCTCATTAGGTCTATACAAGCTGACATACTTGCTCAAGTAGGTCTAGCAAACCGAGAGAGACTTTGGAAGAACGAGCTGCTAGGAAGGCAGCTCGTAAGGCAGAGAAAGCTGCAGATGCTGCTCTCCTACTACCTGAAGAAGCCAGACAAGCGGCAGCAGAAGTATCATTCTATTCAGCTCAGGACAATCCGTTTGGAGATGCAAACTTGGGAGATAAATTCGTGTGGGGCAAGAAGAGAGAGAAGGAGAGGAAGATGGGATTGACTGCAGAGGAAGCTGCTAGGAGAGACAGAGAGCGACAGATGGAGAGTCAGGTCAGTAACCTCCTTTCTACCATGGACCGTTCCCCCTCAAATCGCTGAATTCGCTTTTCTTGTTCGTTTTTCACAGCAAGAGATTGAAAGACTCAATCAACGACGAGCTCAACGTGAAGAAGAATTTCAACTACGAGAACAAGAATCAATGCGAGCAGCTCGAGATGCCGAATCAGCCCAGATGGCAGCCTGGATCGATCGAGAAGATGATTTCCACCTCGAACAATCGAAGAAACGAGCAGAGATTCGAGTTCGTGAACGTCGAGCTAAACCTATCGATTTCCTCGCTCTCAACCTCAAATGGAGTCAACCTCCCTTGCAACCGGGAGACGAAGGGTACGTCGAAGACGAAGAAGATGATGGAATGGGTCTTGAAGTGGATCTCGAAGAGCCCTACTCGATCTTTGAGGTTAGTTCCCCTCCCCTTCCACTCTCTAACTTACCCTCGACTGACGACACCATGAACTATCGTGTAGCATCTCACCCTCGAAGACGCAGAAGAACTTCACGAAGATATCAAAATGTATCTTTCCCTCGAAAAAGTTGAAGCCCATCAAGAGTTCTGGCGCTCTCTCCTAATCGTGTCCTCGGCATCTCTCGAAGCTCTACGAGAAGAACGTCAAATGGGAATCGCTGCTTACGCCGCTCAAACTCGAGCGAATCAAACTGTGAAAGCTGAAATCACTCGACTCTTATCCGGCAAATCTTTTGATCAACTAGTTCAACTTCAATCTCAAGTACAGCGCAAACTATCTAGCGGAGAAGTTGTAGATGTTGATTATTGGGAGGGGCTGTTGAAAGAATTGGTGGTGTGGAAAGCGAAAGCGAAATTGAGGGACATGCATGAAGTTGTTCTCAGCAACCGACTCGAACAACTCAGGAAGAAACAAAGGGACGAAGCTATCAAATACGCTCAAGAAGTCAAGAGTGTGTTACAACAACCTGGAGGGGAGGAAGAGGAACAACGAGAGGAACAGGAGGAGGAGGAGGAAGAAGAGGAAGAAGAAATGGAACTCGAAGACGACGACGAGTTCAAAGTACCAGCGATCGTTGCACAAGAGTGGGACGATGCTTGGGAACCTCCCGCTCTCAAGAGTATTCCGGAAAGTTTCAAGATGTGTCAAGTTCTCGAAGCTTCGGAAGATCGTCAAAAACTTGTGCGTTTTCTCTTGACAGCTGTTCCGATCGCTGATCATTGGCTGACAAATATTACTGTATCTGATAGTACTCTGCCCGTCGCGCAGTTGCACAAGCTCGTTTCGTCGCGAAACCTCGAGCCGGACCTTCGAACGACGAATCTGGATTCAAAAGCAAAGACGAAGAGATTTATCAAGCAGCCGTCGGGCAGGGACTCGACGACGAAGAAGAATTGTTCAACCTCGAGATCCAAATGTCGAAACAAGCTTACACTTGGGAGGACAAGTACCGACCTAGGAAACCAAGGTATTTCAACAAGGTTCATACGGGTTACGAGTGGAACAAGTACAACCAAACTCACTACGAGTAAGCTCTATCTCTCTCGAATTTCCTCTCTGATATCAGTCATTGACAATCCATTTGCGACTGTAGCTCGGACAATCCTCCACCAAAAGTTGTACAAGGTTACAAATTCAACATCTTCTACCCGGATCTCATCGACAAGACGAAAGCTCCTCGTGAGTTGCTTCTTCTCCGATATTGTATAAGCTCGTGCTCACCTCGTCGTCAATATAGAATACCGCATCATCAAGAACAAAGAGAATCCCGATATTTGTACTCTCATTTTCGAAGCTGGTCCTCCCTACGAAAGTAAGTTGACCTCCCACTTACCTTCTGTCTTTTTTACGGATCTGACTAACCTCGACTCTCTGGCTCGACAGCTATCGCTTTCCAAATCGTCAACAAACAATGGGAACATTCTCACAAACGAGGTTTCCGTTCGAGTTTCGATCGAGGTGTTTTACAACTTCACTTCAGTTTCAGGTGCGTCTCTCTTAGCTCTCTCGCTCTTATAGTCTGTAGCTTGCTGACACCGTTCTTTCGAATGGCAGGCGTACGTTCTACCGCAAGTAGAGGGAAAAAGAGAGAGCGAGAGAAAATGTGGGGGACACGTTTTTGCAGCATTTTTGCGTTCTCTCGTGTGTTTATGACGGTAAATTTGATACGTTACTTGCAAGCACTACATGGTCATTCCTTCTTCGAGCGATTCATGTTTGAAAATGAGAGGAATTTCTGCGCGTCGATCCCCTTTCTCCTTCACTTCACTTTACTCCGACTGCAGCAAATCTCAAGAAGGTGAACTGATCAGCAATCACAGCTCATGTGGTCAAAGGTAGCGAGGTTAGCTTCTCCAGCTCCTCGGAAACCTTCCACGACTTCACTCCGAGCCGATGAAGAGACCTTCGCCCGATTGTACGAATCACTACGGGCTCTGCTCGGCACTCCACCAGCTGAGCGATCGCCTACTCTTGTACAAACGATCAAGCTTCAACTCGGACAGCTCTTGGCGATATTGAAAGTTGAAACTGTTTCAAAGGCAGATGGACTGTTAGGACCGTGCATCGAGTACGCGTTACGGGAAGGGGCTTTCAAGCATCTGGTGGAACTAGTAGAGAGGGACGAACCGGAAGGGTCCAGGTTGGAGTTGGTAGAATGGTTCAGTCGAGCAGTGGTCGAGTTGGATGAAAGATTCCTCGCCCACAGTGCAGTCAATAAACCTTTGTAAGTTCCTCACACTAATCTATATGAGCTCAAAGTAGCTGACAAGGATCGCAGGATCAAACTGTTACGACGCTGCGTCGACGAGGAGGGAGGTTTGTCGAGAACTGAGGAACTGGCAGTAGTCGAAACGATGAGTATAGTCTGTGAACGGATCAAGACAGTGAGTACTCTGTCATATCATCTGTGTTGAGGATCTGCGTTGAGCGAGTGATCTTGCAGCGTCCTGAACTGCTCGCAATCTTTCTTCGACACAAACCTCCGAATCTTCGAAAAGATCTCTCTCCCTCCCTCGCTAGTTCTACAAGTCGACATCCTCCCTTCACTCGATTATCTTCCAACGGAGATATCGACGGAAGACCAAGCTCCCCGACTCTGTCGCAAGTCTCAGCCAGCGACGTTTCGACCTCTATCTCCATGTCGAACGCATCTTCCTCCACTTCCCGTCGACAACGTTCAGAACGAGATTTCCTCTTATTCGCCTACCTCTTAAGATTCATTCACCGAGAAGGCGAAGTTGGAGAATCTGCTCGAAGAGGGATTCTCGCACTCTGCGACGTCGCTCTCGGGTACCCAGATATCTATTCTCCATCCTTCTCCTTACCGAGGTCAACATCGGAAGCGACTATCACTCCTTCATCCTCTGATCACCTTTCTCCGAGTCTACCGAGCTCTTCGACAAGAGAGGCAGTTCTCGCTTTCGCAGAATACCTCCTCGATTCCGACTTTGCAGAAGTTCTCGGCGCAGGTCTAGGAGCTCTCTACGGATTACTTCCTACAAAACTTGTCGTGAGGTCAGCCACAAATGGAGGACAAACTGGAGAAGTGGTTGACGGAGTGGTTTCGAAGAGTGCTGGAGGGATGCAACTAGGAGGAATGGGCGCTTTAGGTGAAGAAGAAGATGCAGAAGAGCTAGAAAGGAAGAGAGAAGAAGAGGAAGATAGGCTGAGATCGATGGGAGTAGGTCTATCGGGCACAAGCGAAGTTCGAGACGGATTGGATGGGTTCCTCAAGTTGGTCGAATTCACTCAAGAGGTTCTCAAGAGGTGTGTTCCGCCTTCACGGATGCAAAATGAAGAAGGAGATGAAGGGGCGGCAGTGGACGACTCGGACGATTCTCGACAACGAGCTCTACTTCTCTCTGCCTTGACGGACTCGATTCTGACAGCTCTCCGCGACCTCTTCCTTCAATCAGTTCTCTACCCTTCAATTCTCGAATGTTCAGACTCTGACGGCTCTGCTGTCGCAGTCATGAGCTACCTTGAAGCTCTCCTCGACACCGTCAACGAAGGTTCGAAACTGGAAGGAGCGGTACTCGGTTTCCTCTTTGGAGAAGACGAAACATCTCTCGATCGTCCATCCCTCGGCTCCTCACCTCGGCCATCTCAACCACGACGGATCAAACCCCGTAAATCTTCCGCCCTCCTTCTCATCGAACAAGCCTCCTCGTTAAACCAAAAATCCTCTTCGTCTTACTTCACCTCATACGGAAGATTCAGTCTACGTGACCTGCTACTTTCACATCTCCATTCCTCTTCTCAATCTACCGCCACCTCTGCCCTCAAACTCCTCCAGACGATCCTCACCAAGCATGACAGATGGAGTCTCGCACTGCTCGACGTTATTCTCGACGAAGGAGCGACTAGCTTTCCTCTCGCTCTCCGCCAACCCAAGGAAGCAGAGGAGGTTCGAGAAGATCAGAGTTCGTTCACGAAGGCTCTAAAGGGAGGCTTCAATCGAAGAAAGCAAGACGACGAGGAAGAAGAAGATTCGTCAGACGAAGAATTCATCTGTCCGATTTCAGCTGCCGCATCGACATCTCCACGCTTCACTGATCTATCTCAAGCGCCACCTCCAGTACCAGTTACGCCGAACAAGGACTTCCAATCAGAGCTCGGCAGTCTGCTCCCTTCAACTCCATCAGTTTCCCTCCATTTGGACCATCTCGATACTCTACTCTCCCTCGTCAGTTCTATCGATCCGAGCTACCGCCAAGTACGCTCAATGGGAGGAGGATCGGAAATGCTCAGTGCCTCTTTCGCCAACTACCTTCGGGACGCAGAAACCAGTTTGACGACAGATCAAGGTTTCCGAAGAGGAGTTCTCGAAGATCCGACACGGGACATCAACCGAAGACCATTACAGAACCATAGAAAGACGACACTCTTTGGCAAAGAGCCTTCTCTCCGAGGTCGAGATTACGCTTCGGCGACAACTGGATGGAGGCACAAGATCAAACCGAGTGGAGAACTCGTTCGACTTCTTCTCGAATCCTTCTCCCACTTCTTCTCCCATTCTCCAGACGTCAATCTCGCTCTCACTGCCGTCATCTCGACCCTCGCGACGTACCCTTATCGATCGCTTGAAGGTTGGCTCCTCCCCGTCGTTCGAGTAAGGCGAGCTTCGACCGAGTTTGAAGATTATCTCCGGAACGGGCCTACGAGGACAACAATGAGCGATGATGGAGATGACCGCAGTGTCGATTTCGAAGTAGAAGAAAGAAGTCGACAAACCTCCCTTCTTTCTCCTCTCCCTCGAACCCCTCAGCATTTCGATCCTTCGAACCCGCCACCTTCTGCGACTCGAGCGGCTCTTCCCCAATCTGATTCCCTCCTCACAATCCTCGACGCGCTCGTCAAGTCCGTAGAACAGTACCGAGCGAAGATACCGAAATTCGATACTTACCTTTCGGAAAGACGAAAAGGTCTCTTCTTCGTCGAAAACCTCGCAGATGCCCTGCATTTGGACGACCTCGTCACTTCCGATAGCTCCTTCTCCTCCCCAGAACCAGCAATCGCAGTGCCCCTCCCTTCAACTCCGGTTCAGAAACCCAAACCTAGCGGGCTCGCTGCTTTCTTCTCCCCTCGTCGACCTGGCCACAACAGATCTCCTTCGACACCTCTCAGCAATCTCTTCTCCACTCCTCTGCAATCTTCAGCTCCCTCGAGATCGTCTCAACTGCGGAGGTCCGCTTCGAACGATTCGATTTCGGTCACAGGCCTCTCGGTTCCTTCGAGCAGTGGGGCTTCGAAGGTGGCCGGACCCGCTTCTCCCTTCGTTACCCACTATCGGCAAACAGGTTCAATTAACGTTCAGCCTGTTATCGTCAGCACTCCAGGATCAAAACATCGTTCGAGCGCCGGGGAGGAGGAGGAAGAAGATGATGAAGGAGACGGTGAGAATCTCGCTCAAGGAGGTGCACCTGACTCACCTAGTCGTCGACTTTCGCCTCTACCACCGACGACATCGGCATCGAGCGATACTTCGACGACCGACTCACCTTCTACCTCTTTCGCATCTCCTTCACCTCCTTCGAAACCTCGTCGAATCTCGACTGTCACGCTTTCGAGTATTCTCGACAATATCATCTTACTCGAAGAGTTCATCAAAGAGTTATCTGCCATCATCTTTGTCAGACGCGAAGTAGGAATCGATTCAATTAGATTCGTTTGATATTTTTTGATTCCCTCTTCTTCTTCTTCACTCTTTCTTCAGTCGTCTGTATACCCCTCCTCGCTTTTTTCATTCACTTGCATTCTCATACCATCTTTCGCATTGTAGTAATCGACTGGAGTAGGAGAGAGAAAGATCGCTGCACCGCTCTTTCCAAATTTCGATCTTTTCCCACTTCACTTCCGAATCAGCCTACTCTCACCAAGCGCAAACTTACGAAACAGTGAACGTCCCTTTCACTCTGTGCTCGATAGTCCCGCTCGACCGTGCCCATTGATCGAGGAGAAGGAACGTGCCGGTTCTTTCAACTCTTCCCCTTCTCCACTTCCCTCTCAATCGTCCCTTTACTCGCTAGACCAGTACAATACAGCGCAAGATAGTTATCGGAGATAGTAGATAAGTAGGCACTACTCAGGGTGAGCCTCCTCTTCTTCCCTTAGTCATGACTTTACTTCATCAAAACAAGGGCATCACATCACCTTCGCTCAGCGAATCGCTTCAGGATTTGCTGGATAGCAGTTTGGTGTATCATAATAGGTGTAGGGACTGACTACAATCACTCTAAACGGACGAGGTGAGGGGTTTTGGTTAGACTCGACTGAGTTCGAACAATTCCGGCGATTACTGAATTGAGAACGCGTCCTGATCCTCCTCCTGTTGTCTTTGTACAGGAATAGAGTACCGGCATGGATCGAGTGCGCGAAAACCTTCCACCTTCGCCGCCGATGACCGACTCTTCGACGAAAAGTAGTTCTCCCTCACTTCTCTCGATCGTCTCTGCCAGCGCCGAAACCCCTCCCAAGTCTCCCGACACTGTCAGGAGTCCAAGGAATCAGTCCCCAGCTTCGACGTCGCCTCTTCCTCCTTTACCTCCCGAAGTCTTCCTGTCTGTCCTTCGATTCCTCCCTCATCGAGATCAACTCCGCGCTTGCCTCGTTTCTCGTTCTTGGCACACCTTCGTCGTCGGAGAACCTTCATTCTGGTCTAGTGCGGTGGTATCACTCGGAGACGGGAATCTCGAGGAGTTCCAACAGGTTCTAGGTCGAGCAGGTGGAAATGGAAACAAGAAGCGAGAGGGATTAAAGAAGTTGACGATCATACAACGAGGACGACACGACAAGAGGACGTATCTTTGGGAAAGTGCTGTCCCGCTCGAGGTAGTCAGAGGTTGTCTAGAGCAAGTTTTCAATCTCGCAAATCTAGCAGCGACGACCATCTCAGAAAATCACTATCTCCAGGATCCTCTCACCGGAAGATACTCGACGCTTCGTCACCTACGATTGGAAATTCGTCCCAACAATTTCGACACGATCGTACTTTTGCACGACTTCGCAAAACTTTCAGCTTCGCAAGGCGCGTTACTCTTCAACCTCGAATCGTGAGTACTTCCTCACATGACCTCTCGTCCCATCTTTGCTCTCGACTAATCTCTCGTTCTAATGCGATAGGCTGTATCTTTACGCCGGCGAGCCGACAGTCTATCTGACGGATACGATCCTCTTCCTCGCTCCGAACGTTCGAGTTCTCTCCCTCCGATTTCCAACCATTCGAGAAGCACCAGGGGTTCGATCATTCGCGAGAAACAAATGGACCTGGACGCTCCCCGACGGAAAGCACGATCGCCGTCAGAAACCTCGACTGGACAACCTCGAAGAACTGTTCATCAAAGGAGCAGTAATTTCGGAGGAGCTCACCCTCCCTGCTGCTTCACTTCCTCAACTCCGAAAGCTCACTCTCAATCAACTCACGTGGGTCGGCAAAGCCCTCTTCCGCCTCCTCCGTATGGTTCGACACACTCTCGAACATCTCGAGGTTCACGATCTCGCGTTCGACCCCGTCAGAGATCCGCTTCAAGATTGGGTCGATAATGTCGACATTCGAGATCTAGAGCTTGCCGACAACCTTCAGCCAGTACGAGGACGATCAGGATACTACGATCCAGAATTCGAAGATCCTTTACCAATCCTCTTCACCCGTCTCGAATCGATCAAGCTCACCGGTGTCACTCCTCCTATCTTCTCCGATCTCATCTACACTGAAATCGATAACGAGCTGGAAGAGTATCCGACCCCGTTCTTCCTCATGCCTCAACTACGTCTAGCTGAACTCGACGAAACCGAGGTCGATCCCGAAGCTCTCGACGATCACGACCCCCCTCCTCTGATCTATCTCGGTCGACACGCTTGCAACCTCGAACACCTCAAGCTCACGAGTTGCAACGTTCGAGATGAAGTCGTCTTCGGATGTCTCGCAGCAATGTCGGCTCGAATCACTTTCCTCGATTTCTACTCCACCTCCATCTCGGATCATCTGATCTCGAACCTCCCTCAGCTCACTCCGAATCTTCGACACCTAGACGTTCGTGGTTGTCGAGACGTGACTTGGCAAGGGGTAGCTCGTCTCGTTGAAGTTATTCGTCAACTCGGAGACGAAGGTCAGTACAGAGTCGAAGAAATTTGGGCCGACTCACCTCAGTACAGTCACTACGATAATAGAGCGTATCGATGGCTGGATTGGATGGGGATTTTGAAGAGAGATGAGGAAGATTACGAGGGAAACGGACCTTCGGACGAGAAAAGTCGTCGCGAATGGATCAAAGAGGGAAAGATGGACGTCGAGTGGGAGCACAAGAAATCGTTGAAAGAGATAGAAGAACGGGAACAATTTGTGAAACAGTGGCAAGCGAAGCAGTTTCAAGCTGGAGGAGGATCCTCATCATCTTCGTCGTCGTCTTTCAGGCCAGCCGGAAGCATCAGTCGACTATCCCCTTCACTCGCTCCCGACTCTACGGCATGTTCGACTTTTGCCCCTCCTCCTCCTCATTCCGCTTTCCGAACCGAATCTCAATCTCACCAGCCCGTCACAACTTTCATTCTCCCGAAACCTCTCTCAGCCGCATCTCAGTGTCATTCTCATCCGACTATGAGGTACGAAGTTCCTGACACCATGCCGCAAGTCTCTTGCTCGAATCAAGCACCTCAACCAGCTCCCGTTCAATCTCAAGAATCCAAGCTCGATCTAACTTCTCTCGACGCTGTCAACGACTACAACGACCTAGATCCTGCTCTCGTTCGGGAACAGCAACAAGCTCTAGCAGAAATCGAGCGAACTCGCAACCACCATCAAATGGTTCGAGAAGGAAGTCATCAGACTCTTTACTCGGGAGGAGGAGGAGGAGCCGGTGTCAACTTTTTATCAGAATACGAAGCTGAGGAAGTTGCTAGAAAGCGAGAGAGGGATGAGCGCTGGTGTCCGGTAGAGAATGACGAATCAGAGAAGCGAGAGGCTCAGAAGAGAGCCGTAGAATCGGTCGCAGGAGTTTTCAACGTCGATCCCAGAATGGCGGGTCTCAGTGACATCAGGAGAGGAGGTGAAAGTGATCGGGCAGAGGGAGAAGAGTACAATGAGGATGTAGGTTGGGAAAGTATCAATGACGAGGGATCCTCCCAGATCGACGAGGACGAGTTGCTCGATTACGAAGAAACCGTCAACGAGACTGATGCCGTACATCCAAACTATCTCGGCTAGTCTCAATTCCCATATCTCTTTGCACCTTCCCTCGCCTCGTTCTACTATTTCTTACGAAAACGACAATAGACAAAACTTTTCCCAACCTTCCTCCGCTTCAAGCGAATCTTCCCTATGCTCTCGTCCTCTCTTTCTTTCTTTGTGCCTAGTTCCTATCAGTATCTTTGCTACCCTCCTGTCTGATTTGGCTCTCTTTTTTTCTACCGCAGATTTTGTATTCGTCGTAATTTCTTTGCAATCTCCCCTCGCAATTCGGAACGTCCCTTGAATGGCCAACAAAAGATTCTGGAGACTCGTGCGAAGAGAATGAATAGTTTACAATGATGCGAGGTCTATTGAGAAGATGCAAAGATGCGAATGCAGAGGAGACGAATCCAAATTCTATCGAAAAAGACGAAACCGGCGCTTCTTTCTATCGTGAGCAGTGAAGGCGAGCAGCTATCTAGGAGTAGCAAAACCAACTTGATTACCGTCGGAAGGATCGAAAACGGTGTAAACATTCTGTGAGACCATGAAAAAACAAAGTCAGCTAGGGAGCTTCTCTTCAAACGAGCGGGTAGAACGGAAGACTCGCCTTCAGGAAGGAGCAGCCGAGGATCCATGTTGAATCACCGAGTCCGACGTCGACGCCAGCCACAGCACCGACACAATATTGAGAGTGAGAAGAAACTCTTCCAAGATTCATATCGATCGGTCGAACCGACCACTTGCGTCCATCGTCGAATGAAAAGGAGAGCTTCGGAACTTGTGAGCAAGGCTAAATGAAGAAGAAAGTCGAGGTAAGGATCAACTCGCTCTGAGGCTGAAGAAGAGCGAGTTTTCGTGAGCTTACGAAAATGTAGTATCCTTCAGCTTGATCCCACCTGCTTGCTCCAGGTACTTGAGACCAAAATTTGTCGGCATCTCCAGGAGGAGCGATGATGAGTGTCGTACCTGCACCGACTGATCAGATCGGATCGAATACCTTGAGAACAAAAGACGACTCACCGGAATCGATAATCGTGTTGAGAGGTTGATCAAAAACGTAATTGTTGTTGAGGAAAGCATCTCCTGTGATGTTGTAGTAGGCTTGCTTTCTAACAGGGTGCCATTCGATACGACCCTGTTGATCTCGAGCAAAAGAGCTTCGAATGAGCGGACGATTCTAGCGGAATCAGAGATCGAAAGGGTACTCACATAGTATTGATCAGGATTTGGTCCACCCAGAAAGAGCTCTGAAGGACCGTCGATAGTCTGTGAGAGCCATTGAGCGTGAGTGAGGTGTGAAACGGGAGAAAATTAGGGGAAAGGAAACTCACTTTCGCAACTCGCAAACCAAAAGGTTTCGAAGTCGCGTCTGATTGTCGACGAGGACGAATACTCGAGATGGAAGCGTAAGCCATTCCCATGATGCTATTATCCGCCAATTCCTATAAGCGGTAATTCGTGTGAAACTCGAGAGAAAGCGAAAAGAGCTCACCCATCTTCAGGTTCCGAGGCGAAATTGTCACTCATCTGATCGACAGCAGAGAAGTAGGCACTATATACAAAAAAGAGATGATGATGAGCCTTGCGTGCAAGAGGAAGAGATGTCAGGTTGAAGTGTGCTCACTTGTCATCGTAGAAATCGCCAATTTGCATAACATCGGTGTAGATTGGTCCTGAGGTAGTACTACCGTCTCCGTAATAGACTATGAGGATGTTCTACGTCAGCGGAGAGCTCAGAACTGATTGAGAAAAGGAAGAGACTTACTAGCGAAGCGACCATTCTTTCTCGAAGAAGTCGTCGACAAGCCTGAGTCGAATTTGTTTCCAGTACAGCCGGTACATTGAGGATCGTTCGAAGGGACCCAGAAGTCCGAAGAACCTGCACAGTAGATCAACGGTGTGAGTGAAGAGACTTTGGTCAAGAAGACGGAAAGCTCACCAGTGTCAAACAAGATTGTGAAATCTTGAGGTGGAGTACCTAGACGGACTTCTCCAGCCCATAAGAGATCATTGTTGTAGTTGTATAGAGTTTCGGATTGTCGTTTCCGATATTGCCGACCAGCGACTTGTTCGGTTGAAGATTGTTTCGACGCCGACGAGGTCGTGTTGTTTGTTTCTTCGAGAATTCTTCCGAGTGCTTCTCCGGTATTCTTGAGGTACGCTTCAATCGTCTTTTGGTATTTCCTGAGAGAAAGTGGCGAGTCGAATAAGCCTTTCATTCGTCGCAAGCTTGGGAAAGAAAACAGATAGAGAGAAACTCACGCTCGAATGAATGTTATCTGGCGCTGCAGCGATTCGCTGTTCACGGTACCGTCTTCCTTGGTGATGGCCACACCTTGCTTCCGTTGCATGAGAGGAATAGAAGCTCCTCCAACCGAGATAGAGCTGGGAAGAGCTGAGGCTGGGAGAACCGACGCGAAGAAGAATGTAGCGATAGAGAGGACCGCCGTGGCTTCGAGTTGAAGCATCATTGTATCCGAAGGAAGTCGAGAAGGTGTAGGTGATAGAGGTAGAAGGAGAGGGAAGAGACGGACGAAAGAGAAGTTGACGCATTGAAAGACGAGGCAAGTTTCGAATTTCCTGCCCGCTCAATTACCGGTCCGTCCCTCGAAGCTTGACGTCGACGTAGCGTACTTGCCTCTTCTGCAGAGAGTTTGAATTGAGGATTCGAAAGAGGTGCGGCTGGAAAAGCGAAAAAGGCAAGGATTGAGTCAGTTGCGATTAGAACTGCACGTTTTTCTTGAACCACACGTGCGGCTTCTACGTCAGCCGAAGGCTGAATAGAACGTCGAGAGAAGCTTACGCTTGTTTAGATCTGAACTGAAGAACACTCAGAAGTCCTTCAGAGAATCTTCGAGAAGACGAAATCGCGGAGAACATTCTGTGCAGGAAAGAAGCTTCCCAGCAGAACTCGTATATAATGCTCACAGCGTTGATGTGTCCATTTTCGAGTGGTGTTAAGGTGGTGAAAGGAAAAGAGAGTGAGCGAAAGCTCTCTTCCTCCTATCTCTCATCACAAGCAGACGAACCACCACCGAGTGCTTCAAAGGAGCGCACACAGATATTCAGAAACTACCCTCGACCTCCTTCAGCTGCTTCGGACGCCTTGAACTGGTTGAATTGGCTTCATCAAGTTTGAACTCCAACTCTCGCTCTCTTCATCTCACGGCAGTCATGGATAGTCTAATGTGCAATACGTTGAAGTGTAGGAAGACTCTCAGCTTCGAAGTAAGCTCTTCTTCAGTCAGATAGATGGGAAGCTGGTGGAACAGGATGAAGCAAGTCTGGAGGCTCTCACCTCATCTGGAACAAATCGGTAGCTGAGGTGATAGCTTCGGATCAATAGATGTAGAACTCGGGGCTGGCGACCCCGACGTAAGAAATGTTTTCATGCGGAGACGAACTGATCTTTTTCCCTTCTTTGACTTTTCTTCTCTCCTCCGTTCATCTTCGACTTCTCGCCTCCTTCAATCTTCGACAGAACGTTGCCGTTGTTACGAGCTGTTCCCACATCTTCTGTGTCGATTGTGCGAACACTCTTCTCGGTAATCCTCCAACTTGTCACATTTGTCACACCGTTCTCGATGACAAGTTCGCTTCTCTCAATTCACTCACAAAGTCCTGGTACCGAGCGATACTCACTACCTCTCTTGCTCAGCTACGATCTCGTACAAGCTGAACTTCATCCCGCTGATCTCTGGAAATCTCTAATCATCGCTGGATTACCTCCTCCTGTAATTATCGATATCGCTTCTCGAGCTCTCAACTTTTGGAACTATCAACAAGATCACGAGAAGGTGTACCAAACTGTACTAGCTAGTCACGCGGAGAAAGTACGTAGAGTTCCTTCCGTCTGTCTTCTGTCTCATGATTAGACTCGAGACTGACGATTTGTTCGCCGGAAAACAGCGTGTCGCGGCACTCGAAAAGGAACTCACCGAAGCGAAACGCAAGAACGAAGCTGATGCTGAATGTGAGTGCCCTCGGGACTGAAATTAGTACCCTCGCAAGCGACTGACTTGGTCGAGTTTTCCGATAGACTGGAGAGGGCAAGTAGCGAGTGAGTCTCTCTTCTCTCGACTAGCTACGAGGTCTAGAAGCTGATCCCTGACTGTCAACAGATTTGGGAAAGGATCTCGAAATCGAAAGAAGGAAAACTCAACAATGCAAAGAACTAAACAGCTTGAACTCGAAAGCCTATGCCAAACTCAAAGTAGGAGTCTCAGCCCCTCTAGGAAGTCTCTGAACCAACTGACGAAGCTTCGCTCGAATAGGCTACGAATGAACAACTCAAACAGCAAATTCTACTTGGTACGAACCCAATGAGCAACGTCAATATCTATCAAGACGCTCCTCTTCCTTCTCCCGCTGCTGCAACTCACGCTAGTCGACCTCCTTTCGTTCCGTCCAACAACATTCCTTCTCGTTCTCACACTGCTTCTTCGAATCAAATTCAACTTCAACAAAACTATCCCTCGAACGGTGAAAACTTTTACAATGATTCGACTTCTACTCGCTCGTTCTTCTCGGCTAACGACTATCCGAGCCACATTCACGGCGGTCACGGAGGAAGGGACGCTCATTCGTCATCTAGATCGAAAGAGCGTCATTCCTCGGATGAAGGCAGTCAATCTCATTCACACTCTCGCTCGCACCGCTCTCGTCCGAAAGGTAATCAATCACATTCTACTCAATTTGTACCGCAAGGTGTGGGAGGAGCCTCACTCGGTCAACACCATCAAAACAGAGGAATAGGAGGAGGAGGAAACGATGGATCTTCAATGACTTTCCATCAAGCTCCCGCTCAAGGTCAATCTCAATCCCAAGCTCAATTGTCTACCTCTTCCTCTCGTCGACCTTCTTCCACTACCGCAAACTTTTCCGGTCATCAACAACAAAGTTTCTTCAATCAACAATCTGTTCAAAGTGTTCGAGGTGGAGGAATCGCTAACGCAGGTTAGTCTCTTCTCGCTTGTGAACTGCTTCTTCTCTGCAGCTCATACTCCTCTGGCTCTCTGGCTAGGCGCTTTCCGTCCCGCTGGTCTCGGAGGTCGTGCAGGATCAAACTGAATCGGTAGTCGATGTCGTCTTTCATTCGAACACTTTCCTTTTCTCTCGCTCGTCGCTTTTTTCTTCTCTCAGTTTTTTCCGTTTCTCCCTCCGCAGTGTAGTTGTCTTCTGAGCTCTCTGAAATCTCTGATGTCGACAGTAAGTGAAAGCTTGAGACGGAAATAACGATTACATACAGAAGAGATCGAGCGAGACAATGAGACGAGAGTTCAAGATGTATAAGCGTTATGAGAATGACGGAATAGGAGAAACACAGTGCAGAGATGATTCGATAACAAGATAGAGATAAACAGGAGGTATGGAAATTGGATCAACAAGTCGGAGTAATACGAGAATGCGAAAACAGAGACAGGAGAGAATGGATCGAAAGGATTGTTGGGAAGTGTGTGATAAGATGCTGGAATGCTGTATCATCTACGAGTCTTGATATCTAGAATCTAGTAGTTGAACTTCTTAGACTTCTTGTGACAGTTGGTGGGAACCTTGTAATCTTCAGTACGGATTCCTCCTCCCTGTTCATGAGGATGAAGTCAGCGTCATCTACGTCAAAAATACGACAACGAGCAGTGAACTCACCCAAGGAGTAGATCCAACGACTCTGGATTCGGGTCCGAGACCTCGCTTGGCGAACGATTTCCAAATCGTGCATCGGTTTTTACCGCCAGTAAGCATCTTATCAGCCTACAGAAGAGAGAGAACGAACAGGCAATCAGAGTCAATCCAGTGAGGAGGGAGGGAGAGAGGAGAGACTTGCAGTGAGAATAGCATCTCGAGCAGCTTGGAACGAAGGTCGGCAAGGTTGAAGTTTCATTCCGTCGACAACGAGTTGAACAGCGAGAGTGTTTCCGTGAGCAGGGACCTTCTTGCCAGATTCCTTCAAGTGTTGCTCCGAGTAGTAACCGGTCGAATCGGTCGAGTTGACAGCGGGAGGGAAAAGAGTAGGATGGAAACCGTGATCATCGATGAGGTTCTCAGCGAGCTCAAAGAGCATCTCTGCCCAAACTTCTCCGATAGCGTGAACACCTGAGAGCAACGAGAGAGAGGAAAGTCAGTCGTAGTCTTCGGCGTCGGAAACTGAAAACAAGCTAAAATTTGAGCTTACCCCAGTAACCTCCTTTGTCGAGAGACTTGTAGGTATCTTGGTTAGTGGTGAGGTTGCGAGTGTAAGGGTCTGAATGAGTCGAGAGAAACATTAGCTCGAGTTGTCAAGAAAGGAAGGGTAAACTCCGTTCGAAATGATAGCTCACAGTTTCGAATACCTCCCTCTCGGTTACTAGCCCAGCTTCCCATGTCGAAAGAAACTTCTTTGGCGCTGTGCATGCGGATCATGGTGGCGAAGAAATCTCTGCAAGTCATGAAAGCAGAAGTGTCAGTAAACCAAGGCAGGAGCGCCGAGACATGGCGAAGAGAACTCACCCCCATCCTTCTCCCATTCCACCGGCCTCTCCCCATCCTAGTCAAAGCAAGAAACGATAGAGGACTCTCAGTTTCGAAGTTTCCAATCGAGAAGAGGGAAAAAGTTAAACACTCACCGAGACATCCAGAGTTTGCGGGACCACCAGTCAAGCGAGTCGAGATACCGTGAGCGTACTCGTGAATGACGATACCTTCTTCAAAGCTGTTGGAGAGGGGTAGTCAGCAAACCGATCACTTTGGGAATAAAGTTGAGGGTATTGAGACTCACTCTCCGTCTCTGTAAGGTTGAGCCGAGGTCCAGACGTACATCTATCCGGAAGACACAGGAGGAAGGTGTCAGCGACCGAAAAGAGAAAGACAACTTGGAGAAAACGTTTTTCTTCTTTCTCTTCAGTGGTGGTCAGACGATTTCAAAAGAGAGAACAATCACTTACTCGCATGCGGGGACGTTGCCCATCTGGAGGAGTAGCAAAGTTGGCGTTGTTGTAGCCAGAGCCGTCCTGAGCATTAGCTTGAACGGCGTCTCCTCCTAGACCTCCTCGTCCGAAATTAGTTTCTTGGAAATTACCGGCAGATTCATCGAATCCGTAACGGTAGAACAAATCGTGAATCTCGTTGTTGGTGTAGAACAATTCGGTAGTAGCAGCTTCGATGTAAGCTGACGGGAAAAATGTACGAATTAGTATTCAGTTTTCGAAAGAAATGCGAGAAAAACGATAGCTCACTGGTAGGATCGTGAGGAGTTCCAGGTTTGGTCATGTGAATCGGGAAATCAAATTTGAGATCTTTTCCACCGTTGGCTCGGAAACCGTTCATCGAGTTTCCACCATCGGGGTTGTCTTGAGCGAGAACGTTGTTTCCTCGAGTTTCGTAGTAGAAAATTTCGGAACCTCCCTTGCGCTCCGAAGGAACGTAGTGCCAACCAGCGGGAGAAGCTAGACGGAGAAAAGTGAGTTAGTGGGGCGCGAGAGGAGTTCGGAGCCGAAAGGACAATGCTTACCTTCTTTATCGAGCTCAACGAGAGAACCTTTCAAGATCTTTCGTTTTCCCTCGTCAGGAGCGTTACTATAGCAGGAGCGAGCTCGTCAGTGTCGGAAGAGAATGCCGACAAGAGGGAGTAGGGACTCACACTCCCCAGGGGTAAACCTTGTATTCGGGAGAAAGTTGTTTCAACTTGGCGATCTCCTTCGGTTCGGTAGTCGAAGCGGGAGTAGAGCTACCGAAGAGCGAACGCTTCTTGTTCTTCTTCTTGCTCTTGCTCTTGTTGTTGTTGTTGAGGCCTTTCGAATTCTTGACTTTCTTCGTTCTCGAGTTCGAATCGTACAACTCGTGCATCGATTCGATTCCGATTTCACCTCCAGTAGGCCTGAAATCTCGAACCCAATCGACTACCATGAGAGGTTGTTCCTCTCCTGGAGTTACGTCGGCATCGGCAGAGAGGTAAGCTTCGTACATGTTGTCCTCGGATTTGTACTCGTACTTCCACGCGAGTTTGACGTCTTGTCCGTCGTGAACGTAAACCAAGGAAGCTTTCGTGGGCTCCTTGGCGGCGGCGGTAGGATCGAGGCTGCCAGAGATGAGAACGTCGTGTGAGGACCCTTCGACTCGAGAGGTCGAAAGTTGGGAGACGAGGTGAGCTCGGGGAGTGGATTCGAGACGACGATCGAGTTCGACGTTGTTGGACTGCATCGAGAGGAAGGTGAGGAATCCATGACGAGGGTCGGAGGCTCGAATAGATGAGGAAGTGGAGGAAGACGGATCGAAAGGAGGGGAAGCGTATTCCGCGAGGAGGTCTTCGTGTTGGGGACCGTTGTCGAGAACGATTTGAGCACCTCCTCCTCCAGAAGCCCACTTTCGAGTGTTTCGCTTCGCGTCGTCACCTGACTTGGTCGATTTCGCAAAAGTTGAATCACCGTACGAAACGATTTCACCAGTCTCGAGGTTGACGTTGACGTTGAGGTTCGAGTTGGCGATAGGTACACCAGTCAAGAGTTGAACAAAGTGACCGTGGAAGACGTTGGTGTGTTTCGAAACGATTCCATCGACGAGTCTGAATTGAGATTCAGGGTGAAGGGATTGAACGAAGGTCGTTGCGAGTTCGGAACCGACACAGCGAGGGACTTCTCCATCGATGTAGACGTCGCAGGCGGACGAGAACTGGTTCAACGAAGAGAGGAGGTTGCTGCGTTCGTTCCACGAGGTGAGAGCGATCGAGGGGTTCGAATCGGCATCGTAGAGGGACAATTCAGGTCGAGGACCAAAGTTGATCGACTTGCGGACCGAGGAGGCTAAGAGATCAGACGAGGCGGGTCGAAATGAAGTTGCGATAAGGTTTGAAGAAGGAGGAGGGATCGAGATTGCGTGGACTGAACCGACTAGAGAAGAAGCGATAGATACGGTCGAGAGTAGGGCCGTCTTGCGAAGGTGAGGAGTAGTAGTACGTTTGGTTGAAGTGATGGGGAAAAGCATTGAAGAGTGAAGGAGAGAAGAGAGAGAGAGAAGAGACAAACGCGCAACTGCCTCCCCTCCTTTAGCTTGCTCGGCTGACTCACATTTCTACCAGTGGGGAAAGTGGGGTAACTGTAAATCTGAATTCGTAATGAAATTGAAACTTTTAGCATTACATTTCCTGCCATTTATTCGTTTTCTCTCTCTCTCACCTGCTGAGAATGTCGGCATTCTACGATGTACAAGAATTTTTAGCAGACTCGCAGGTAAGTCTCTCCCGACTCTAGCTCTCGAGAGGGAGGGAGACTGATGTCGCGTCTCTTTGACCTTGAAAACAAACAGCGGTTACCTTCAAAAGTTCTACTCGATATCCCGAATTGCGGACACCTGGAAGGTAGTGCAGACAAAGATGTGAGTCTCTCTACCTACTCCTCGCGTCGATCGTCGAAGCTGATCGAGTTTGAGATTGGTACAGCTTCGACAAAACACGACTCTCGAATTACCGTACTGGTTGGCTGACAAGCTATCTGAACAGTGAGTATAGCTATTCTCTACACGAGAACTTGTACACTGACGCGCTCGCTGCCTGACAGAGATGTAATCGACTTGACTTTACCTCGACCTTACAATGCAGTCGTTCGAAACGCGTTGGCTGCTTCACCTGAAGCTGTACACTTGAGGAACCTCGGAGGAGGTGGTGGATCTTTTTACGCTGGAGGTTGTCGCCTACTTCGTTTGTGAGCTATCCCGACTCTTTCCTTTTAGAAATCTCGATGAAAACTCACGCTCGAAAATTCGTTTCGCACTCACTCAGAACAGAAGATCCATCACTGGCAGCCATTCTGCAAGACGCCTTCAAGACTCGGTTAGTACAGATCATGGACCAGAGTCAACATTCGCTAGCAGATCACGGTGGAGAAGGAGCTGCTTACGAATTCAGTCAAGGTTTAGATACTTGGGAGAAAGAACGTGAGCCCTTTAAATAATCTATTCTTTGTTTTTGCCTATTTCAAGCCTGACGAGTCGTGCTTGAGACAGTGTTTCATATTGGAGAAACCTCGGCAAAACAAATGAAGAACTGGTTAGACTCGAGAGGTGGAAAGAAATCTTCCTCTGGACGAGGATGATCGTTCTCCTTCTTCGACACATCCCCTTCTCTCTTTTCAGTATCCACCGTGATTGTTGTACTCATCATCGCTCGCATGCAACTTCGTTTCTCGTCAAACTCTATCGGATTCTCGTGAACCCCGAGAACTCGCTTATTGGGCGCATAGGTTCAAGTAGCGAGAGACTAATTCTGCTGACTCTCTCTTGCTCAAACGGTATAGCTTGGAGCAAAGGAAACGAATTGACAAACAAATAGAAACTCAAAATCGAAACAGAAAAAAGGAATTTTCAAAAACTACGATTCGACCCTCAGCCATCTTCCCCTCTCTTCTCAGCTAATCCAGTTCCTTCTCAATCTTCTTCTTCGCCTCCTCCCTCTAGTGCCCGAGGAATTGGAAGAAACTAGGAGGAGCGATAACTGAAGCGAGGTCTCCATCGAAGTGAACAGCGACGCCGAGATTGACGAGGTCGTTGAGGATGCTGCGCTTCTCGACTGAGAGCTGATGCTCGAGGGAGGAAGGAAGGACGAGGTACTTGAGAGAGTAGTCGGAGAAGTCGGTTGCGATAGTTTGAAGTTTATCGAAGGCCTTGTCGATTTCTTCGTCGGAGTTTGAGCGGGTGGATTTGTAGATCAGCGCGTGGTTGTCATACTTGGCGATTTCGTACTTCTCAGAGAAGACTGTGAGACGGAGAAGGGAAGGGTAGTTTTCGAGGAAGTCGTAAGAAGGTGAAACTAGAAGTTTGAGCCTGGTACCCTCGAAAAGGTCACAATCATCAGGATCGAGCTCCATGTCGAGACATTCCCAGTCCGAGGGCGGGAGCTCTTGCACGAGGGGAACTCCAAAGCTCGTCATCAACATCAAAGGACCCTCTCCAACCGGTGCGATTCCTCCTGGGTCGTTCGACATGACGTCGCAGAGGGTAAGGCGCTCGAGAGCGGGAAGATATCGACGACTGAAAAGGGTTCGGAAAACATTGACTCCTCCACGATGAGAGACGATCGAAAGGTTGGTCAGGTTTGCGAAAACTTTAGGATGAACCTCAAAGCCTTGCTCCCAGACGACACTCGGTTCTTCGACTACTTGGTGAACGTAGATACTCTTGAGCTCTATTACACGCGGATTTGAGCTGTCAGGTTCTTATCAATCCTGAGATCGAGAGAAAAAGATTGAAACTCACGAGCTGTGTCGACGATATCTCCCTCGAGTAGCTTCTTAACGACCCCGCCTTCCCTCTCACTCTTCTCAGCTCGAGATACCCCCTTGAATGACTCGTCCAACGCTTTCATCTGTCCGATCTCCCAGGGGTTTCCTTTCCCAACGACCTTGACTAATTCAAGAAGTTGACGATCCTCAGCTCGACTCTCAAGGAAGTTTTCAGCTTGACGGTGAGTGCTGAAGGTGACGACCGTGCGGTATAGTATAGGTCTGACGATAGTGAGGAACTGTTTCGAGACTCTACAGAGGATGGCGAGATCGTGTTGTTGAAGGTTTGAACAGAAGATCTGTTCGAGAATCTCCTCTGGGAGAGAGCTGATGGACTTGCTGGACATATTCTGAGGCTACTGAGAGATTGATCAAGTAGCTGAGGGTACGAGAGGAAAGAGGAGAGATAGAAAGAGGAAGAGAGGCGTGCACTCTTTTTCGAGAACAAGGGGGAAAGACATGAGGAGAGGGGAGAGGACCTTGCTTTCACCAAAGATCAACAGCCAGACTTACATACGATTCAAGCTCTCGTCGACCTGTAAGAGAGGCTTTTATGCCGGGAGACACGCGATAGAAGAAGCGAATCCTCGCAGACTGAATTCTAAGCTTTCGCAAGTTTCGAATCTGCATTTCAGGCCCACCCGTCTCACATCTCCCGTGCGGCATCTCCAGAGATACATAAAGCTTGAAACGACATTGGTAAACCGGGACAAGCACGACAAAGCTGACGGAAAGGTGAAAAAGAGTGAAACCAGATCCGAGTCTCCTTCTTTCCTCTCACAAAATTCTTCCTTCTCCTCTTCATACCAGTCCCTTCTGAACCATCTACAATTCTTCGATTGACATAAGATTCAACTTCGCTTCCATCTCTTCTTCCTTCCTACGGAACTCGAAGAAACTTGGAGGCGCGATTGAACGACTGAGATTCGCATCGAAATGAACTGCCACACCGAGATCGATGAGGTCATCGAGAGTTGCTTGCATACGAGGGGGGAGGTCGCTCGAGTAATGAGAAGGGAGAGAGAGGTATCGGAGGGAGAAAGTGTCGAAATTCTCAGCGACAAATTCGAGGTCGAAGAAAATTCTGAGGTCGTAGTGAAGAGAAGTCGTATGGGTTGCCGAATACGAAAACGCTACGGCGTATCTAGTCGATTCGTCTACCTCGATACCGTTCTGGATGACCGCCAGATGAACGAGAGAAGGAAGGTCGTTGAGGAATTCGAAACGACGCGAGACGAGTAACTTGATTTTGTCGCCTAGGAACAGGTCGCAATCGACCAAGTATCTTTCGAGAGGTGCATCGAAAATACGACGCCCTGGGGCCCGTCCAGTCCTCCTGGTGAACTCTGACTCGCTTGAGCTTGCCGTCATCTCCGTCATGTCGCACAGGGCCAGGCGCTCTAGGCTCGGCAGAACTTGACGAGACAGTAGCTTCGAGACGACGTTGGAACCTCCTCGGTATGAGACGATTGATAGGTCGACGAGATTTTCAAAGATTCGAGGGTTGATTGAGAACTCTGCGCTCAAGAGAACAGCAGGATCTTCGACGATTCGGTAGAGGCTGATGAGTTTGAGATCTATAACGTGCAAAAAGATAAGCGAAAGACGAGCTATTGTAACGGAGAAGAACATTAAACTCACGACTCGGTTCGACGATTTCTCCTTCGATGAGCCTTTTCATTATTCCCGCTTCACTGAGCAGCTTCTCAATTTGGTCCATCTTCATGAACGCTCTATCTACATCTCTCAGCCACAACCTTTCCCGAGAATCACCGTTCCCAACTATTCTCACCGATTGAATCAACTTTAGATCCTCCATTCGACCGTAGTTGCGAAGCTTTTCTACGTGCTCGTGATCCCCAAGAAGGATTGAACGGTACAGTAAAGGTTTCACGATAGCCGAGAACCGTTTAGAGACTGAACAAAACACTCCAAGTTGGTGTTGACTGATCTTTGCAGAGGAGAAGATCTTGAGGAGGAGCTCATCTGGAAGCGATCTCTTGCGAGTCTCTTTTGACATCTGCTCGAGGGTCTAGATGGTAGCGAAGAATGTAAGAAAATGGAGAGAAAGAGAGAGAGGAGTGACCATTTGAATCTGCTTTCGCTGAGGCTAATTTTGTTGACTGAGTCACTTCGCTGCAAGAGTATAGTACATCTATCATCTTGCCAGAGAAGGAATTGTAGGCGATATCACAGATATGAGAAAATGAAAATCTGGTCGCGACCGTCTCGCTTCGAGCAGAGCTGTTCGGAGGACTTGAGGTCTTCTTAGATTGCTCTGCAATGCGAGGGAGCTCAAAGAGCGCGGAACTAGATCGCGGAGAAGCAAGAGGCAAACGAAGCGCGAAAGGGCTTGTGGAATTCTATAAGCTTCGATTTTCGAGCTTTGTGTCTCGCTCACAGTTGGCTAGCGTTCGACCGTTCCTACCTCGCGCCAGAGCGCTGGCTGATAGCATCGTGTGCTCGCCATTTTCAGGGCTATCTCAGCGAAGACCATACTTTCGAGCCGTTGCACTTCGCTCAAATCTTTCTTTTACCTCTTTCTTACTGCCAGCCCGTCTCAGCTCTATCAATGCTCATGACCGTTTCTATACTCCTTCATCTCGATCACTCATGCCCAGCCTCCTCTTCTCTCTTACTCGCTTCTTCCTCCTCCTCCTTCTTGCGGAATTCGAAGAAACTTGGAGGTGCGATAACTGAACCTAAATCTCCATCGAAGTGAACTGATACTCCTAGGTCGGTAAGTCTGTCGAGGATCATACGCTCTCGAGCCCAGAGTAGCCGCTCGATGCGAGAGGGAAGGGCGAGGTATTTGAGAGAGTAGGAAGAATAGTTGGAGGCGATTTCGGAGAAATGTTCGAAAATGATGTCAAAGTCCTTGAAGTATTTGGGAAAGGCTGGGAGGAAGAGTATAGCGTACTTGTGTGAGTTGTGTAGAAGTTTGCGGCGGTCTAAGGAGGAGGCGCGGTCTATAGAGAAGATTAGGACGGCGAGGTGAAGGTATTGATAGGTGGAAAGAGGTTGCCCGAGGGAAGGGCTGACGACGAGTTCGAGTTGTAGGAGTATTGGTAGCGTCGAGAGTAACCGACGTTCGCTACATGGACTTTCTACTATGTTTTCGCTGCGTCCCAAATTCCCTTGCCTTCGAACCAACTTGAAGGAGCTTACATCGCACAGCGTCAGGCGTTTAAGATTTGGTAAGACGTCTTGCTTGAGGAGACGTCCTATGACGTTAGATCCTCCACGATGCGAAACGACCGAGAGTTCGACCAGGTTGCGAAGACCTCCGAATGGAAGAAGCTCGAGAGTGGCAGCTACGCTTCGAACAGATCGCGGATCCTCCAACACGTTATGGATATGGATTGATGTCAGATCTACACAACACGAAGATCTGTGTCAGTATTCACTGTTCGTCCTGAGCTTGTAGAGCTCTGAGAGAAGTGAATTTGACTTACTGGAAATTTTAAGCAGATAGCCTTCTAGTAGCCTCTTAACACAACCTGCTTCCCATCCCATCGAGTGCGCCGGAGAGGACTTGATAAAGTCCATAAGAACCTCCGTGAAGTCGTGGACGATCCAGGGATTCTCCTTTCCGACCACTTTGACCGATCTAACGAGTTTAACGTCCTCCTCCCTACTTTTCTTGAACTTGCCCGCTTGCCGGATACTTTGTAGAGTGATTGACCGATAGAGAAAGGGCTTGGCGATATTATAGAACCGTTTCGAGGCTCTACAGAGGACAGCGAGTTCAGGTTGTTCGAGATTCGAAGAGAAGATTTGTTCGAGCGTTTCCGTAGGTAGAGATCTGTTTAACATCTCGTTTCATTAGTGGTGTTGCGAGGTGTAGAGCGAGGGTGGAAAGGGAGAGGAAGAAAGGAGAGGGCGACAAAGGGAGCAGGAGGTTCGAGCTTTTCTCGCGATGTCTTCTCACGCGATCCCTACTCTCTCAATTGGGAAGGTGTCAGCAGGGTACCGAGCGTATTCGACGAGACGGAAAGGGAGAACTGGAGCTCACTCGACATTTCTTTCGGCTTCCTCTCTACCTTTACGTGACCAGAATGGGATAGGAAAAGCAAAAATGAGTCGAAATATCGCTTTGAAACCCCCGAGCCGCTCGACACGATCACGGTCTCTTCGATACCCGTAAAATACAGTTTGAAGAGCACAGGGCGGTGTTGGAAGAAGCGGCGACCCAGATCTCGAGTGCGAGACGGAGAAGAAAAACGCAGAAAGTAGCCAATCGCAGGAGAGGAAGTCAAGAGCATTCGTCCATCTGGCGCGGTGGATCGACCTCAGGATCTGGAACATACGTCGAGAGCCCGTCAGGTCGAACACACGACGCGAAGATGAATTATCGAATGTTCTTTCCTTCCTCCTCCAATGATCGACTCGTTTCCGGTTTGTCCTTCTCGTCCTCGCGAATCGTGCTCAACCGCCTCTCTGTCTGCTCATTGAATGTCACAATGTCTGTCACGCTCATCTCGGACATTCTACGTTGACAATGAGGTTGAACGTAATCTACTCGCAAAGAAAAAGAGAATCAGCACAGGAAATCAATTCTCGCACAGAGAACCTAGTGGTTTCGAGCTCTTACCTTACACTACTTAATAGACAGTATTTGCTGAGACTACTCTGTTTTCCCCCTCGTTGAGTCCGTCAATGTTGAACCAGATTTCAGACTTCCCTCTCTCTCCTTCTTCTCCCTCTCTATCCGTTGTTGTTCTTCTACCTCTTTGATCTGAATCAAGAACCTATCACCCGCAGTACCTTCATTGTCAGCTAGCTCATACGAGACGAAGAGAGGCTCTTGAGAGGGACCTCACCATTTGATACTGATGAACAATCCGATACTCAGTACCAACAAGGCAATGACATGCAAATTTCCTCCAGTGAGTAATACCATTCCGAACAAGGTAACGAAGAGTGCATAGAACGAATAGGACATTGCTTGAATGAGTCCGGAGTTGGTACCGGGAGTGAAGATTGAAGAGATCACGTCTGACAGGATTCCATTACTACTTGAAGTGTTGCTCGTTGCTGTCGACATGGTGAAGGTACAAAGAGCTTGATTCGGTGTGTGGAGGGAGCAAGAGAAGCGATCAAACAACTTCGAAATCAAACTCTCTCTCTCTCTTGACACGTCATTCGCAATCGATTCACGACAACTATTTACAAGTTACTATGTAGCTATAAACCAGAATCAGATCTTGAGAGTCTCTTTGACACCTTCTAGTAGTTTCCAAACTCCCCAAGCTCCTGCGTCCGGCACTGCAGCTTCACGTATTTTATCTTGATCGACGTAAGCGGCTCTTCCGGCTTTGGCGTCTAGATCCCTAGTAGCTTCTGCTGCTTCTTTAGCGGCGTCGAAGGCAGATAAGAGTGTCTTGGGGTCCGAAGGCGAGGAAGAGAGGGTGAGGATGAAGGAAGAAAGGGGATCGATCAAGGTTCGAGAAGGAGGTCGAGCTCGAGTGTATTGGTACAAAGTGTTGAGTGCGAGCTACAGCTCAAACGTCTCGGATCAGTATCCCTTGTGGAGAGTTTTTTCCAGAGGAAGAAAGGAAATAGCTTACCTCTAAACCTCTAGACCAAACTTCGACAGTAGCTTCCTCCTTTTCCAACTCTTTCGCAGCTTGAATCAGCCCTTTACTCAAACCACTCAATCCAATAGCGTACAATCCACCACTAGTTCCACCCATCTCTTTCTCGACTACGGCAGAACATTCAACCATAGCTCGAACTACATCTCGATCAGAAATCTTGTTTTGACTGATTTCTTCGAGAATACCAGATGCTCCAGCTTTCAAAGTCAATCCTGCATCTCCGTCACCTGCGATGGTATCGTATTTGGTGATCTCTGGTTCTGCAGAGATGACAGATTTGAGTGCAGCTTCGAGTGCAGAAATGAACAATTTAGAATCCGTAGCTATTCGCAATCTCTTGAGAATCGTCAGCTTCCACCGTTTCGAAAACCAATACCGCAATGAATGGTAAAGTGCTCACGTTTAGGACCTCTAACCTCGTTCTCTTCCGACAAAATTTCTTTCTTCTTCTTCTTTTCCTTTTCCTCGTCTTCGTCATCAAGTGATTTCATCTCAGGTTTCCCTTTGTACATCCATTTCCAACCAGGTGCATCAGTTTGGTCATCCAAACATTCCAATACCAACTCTTTGTTGAATTTGATTTCAGTTTCAAATTTAGATTGTTCTGGAATTTGTGGTTCACGAGGGAGGAGTAAGAGAGTTAGAGAGAAACCGGGAAGGTTTAGAGAAGTCATGAAAGAACCAGCGATAGCTCTGACGGGATCGATACAAACGAGAATGAGTCAGTAGAGAGTTGAAAGGGGGGCAATGAGCTTGGAATGAAGAGAGAGAAAAGAGGAAAGGAAAAATCACCTTTGAACGGCAATATGTTTACGTTCCAACCATTGAGCAGCTTCTTTAACTACGATACCTAGTTCCAATTCTGGTAATCCACCTAAATTGTTTACTAAAAGTACTACTTCATCTTTTCCGTCGTCTGCGCGAGGAAAAAGAAATTCCATTGTCAGTCATCTCGAGGAGAACAGATGATGAGGAGGACACAAATTTACTCACTCTTGAAAGGAAGGAAAGAACGTTCTTTATCTTCAGTGTTTGTAATAGTAGAAAGGAATTCATCTACTAATTTCTCCGCTGAAGGAATTGGTGAAACTTTACGAATTCCTGGTTCATTGTGCTGAAACCGAAAAGCAAGGCGTTCCTCTTCATCAGCAACTCGATAATTAAGAGAGAGAGAGATGAGATGAGGAAGAACTTACGATTCCCATACCAATTTCTGCCTGATTCTCTTCCAAGTATTCTTCACTTTTTTCAGTTCCAGGTACATGACAATGTTCCAATCCCATTCCCATAGTACCACAACTCTCACTGATCATCTTTGCCAAATATTCTACTTCGTCGAGAGAGGCACCTTTGGTAGCTAAAGAACCAGCGATTTTATAAGTTAAAACAGTTCCTGCGAGTCCTCTACGACCGGTCAAAGCTCCTTGAGAGCGAGGAACTGAGACGTCGTCACCTGTATAGAGTACAATAAGTAAGCAAAGAAAGATAGAGTAGGTAGGAGAAGGGGAGAAGAAACACACCGACTACGACCATTCGAACTGTATCTTCTCCCAAATGAGTCGCAGCCCAACGTTCTTTCGCTAGACCGAACTGAAGGACGTCGCCTGTGTCGTTAGATTTGTACCGTCAGTCGGGAGCTGAGGCTAAGTATCAAGATCAAGGTGAAGCTAGCTTACCAGTATAATTCTTAGTCTGATTGAAAAAAAGAAACATCGAGAAAGTTTGCTTTAGATTCGTTTTAGGAGCGAGAGAAAGAGAGCAATATGACTAACGATGACTAGAGTTCCTTTACCGTTTTTCAATTTGTCCAAAGCTTTCTCTACTTGTCTAGCGTTGGGACTCGCGAAAACTTGACCTGAAACTGCCGCGCTCAACATTCCTTTACCTACGAACCCAGCATGGGCAGGTTCGTGACCTCCCCCACCACCACAGATCAAGTGTACTTGGGAAGTAGAAGGTTTACGAACGATCAGGGTAGTATCGTAGAGTTCAGTTTGAGGGTTCAAAAAGTTTAAACCTTCGAGAGAATCCCCTAAACGACAGCGAGAAGGATTCAATTCGGATCTTTGAAGTAGAGAGTCGCAGAGAAAGGACTTACTGATTGCAGTTTTTGGAGAGTTTAGAATGTGTTCTACGAGGCAGGGGAGAAGGAGGTCAGTTTCGACTGTGGGGAAATGATGAATGAGGTCACTCCCTTCTCAGAGAGGAGAGAGAGGGACTAGGTTACAGAGGTTGGTTACTCACTTCCCATAGTGCGGTGTTCAAGAGGTAGGAATTAGGGAAAAAGACAGAAGGAGGAGAGAATTGAAGAGAGCTTGGAAGGACTCGAAAGGAAATTGAAACTTGTTCTCCTACTCGACACCACCTACTACTCGATCAATTCCATCTCGGCACTCTTCGAAGTCTAGTTCACCAGAACAGAGCACCGCCCACTGATCAGTCCTCAGTACCTGCTGCGTTCGAGTTTGTGCAATCGCAGCGTCATCTCCCTTCTCATCACTCTCTCCTCTCGATCACTCTTCAGTACAGACAACTAGACCACCTCTCCCACAGTCTACCTATCAACCTCTACCTATTCGAATCACTCAGATCGCAAGCGAACCCCTCGGAATCGATTCCACTCCCAGAACTCTCCATTTCACCGCCTTTTGACATCCCCCTCCTTTCCTATCCAAACCACCTCTCGTAAGAGCAATCAATCTAGCCCAACATGCAGAACATGGGAAAGAGTGTTATGCGGTACGTTCTCCTTCTCTCGTTGTCCACTAATGAGTTCGTAATTGACCGAGTTTCCGTAAACACTCATCTCAAATCATTATCGTTGAACGTAATATTCAGGGTAGCGAAGAATTCTATCAAAGGTTTTTCGGATACTCAAACAAAAGTTAGAGATGCGACTAGTAACGATCCTTGGGGTCCTTCAGGAACTCAGTTAGTTTTCCCTCATCTCATCCCCTTTTTCTCAAGAGAGACTATTCGAGTTGCGAGAAACTGACGAAGCTTGGAACTAATTTGTCTCGATGGGATGATGTTTCAGAATGGCAGAAATCGCAACTCTAACTTTTAATCAGTAAGTTGTGACTCTCGATTTCCTCTCTCAATCTCGTACCAAGCTGAGTCTTTTGACTTGATTCGAACTCTCGTCTGGTGTAGGGGAGATTTCGTTGAAATTATTGAACTGCTCGATAAACGTTTGAACGATAAAGGAAAGAATTGGAGACACGTTTTCAAATCCTTGACAGTTTTAGATTACATTTTACACGCAGGTTCAGAAAATGTAGTACATTACTTCAGGTAACTCAATGTTTCGCCCTACTCACCCCTCTCTCTCTGAAAGAATGGAATCTGACGAGATCTTTCGGTGTATAGGGAGAATTTGTATATCGTTAAAACTTTGAAAGAGTTTCAATACATTGACGAAGATGGTAAAGATCAAGGTGCAAATGGTAAAGCTCACAATTCTCCTTTCATTCCCACCCCTTTTCAAGAGAGAGAAAAGCCTTCTTCGAAGAAGAAAACTGATTCGAATTTTTTGTTTTTCTCAGTTCGTCAAAAAGCGAAAGATATCACTTCTTTGTTGTTGGACGAGAAACGTATGAAATCTCAAAGAGCAACTCGTAAAGATATGCGTTCGAGAATGGCAGGAGAAAGACCTGAAGGGGGTCGAGAACGTTCAAATTCTAGACCTCAATCGAATAACAACAACGATGGAGATTTACAAGCTGCGATCGAAGCTAGTAAAAAGAGTGCAGAAGAAGAAGCGAGGAGGAACAGAGCTGATCAAGATTTGGAAGAAGCTATGAGGTTGAGTAGGGAAGAAGATGAGAGGAGAAGGAGAGAGTTGGCGGCGAATGGAAATTCAGATTTGTTTGATGAACAACGACAGTCAGTTTCATATTTTCCCTTTCCTTCTTTTCTTGTGACTTCTCTCTCGTGTACTCATGAGAAAGATCGCTTTAGGAACGCATTGATTGATATGGACGCTCCAGCTCAACAACCTATGGCAACTGGTTGGGCTAGTTTCAACCCTTATGCAGCTCAACAACAAGCTCAAATGGAAGAATACATGCGTCAACAACAATTGATGGAGTTGCAACGTCAAGTAAGAGGATCGATTTTACCTACTCACTCCACCTTTTATTCCATTCCTACCTCAACTAATGAAATCGATGATTTTGCTATCTCTTTTTTTTCTTCTTAGCAACAAGAACAACAAATGATGTACGCTCAACAACAACAAGCTGCAATGCAAGCTCAATACGCACAACAACAAGCTTACGAAGAACACATGAGACAACAACAAATGCTCTATGCTCAACAATTAGCTCAATCGCAACAACAACCTATTCAACCTCAAGCTACTGGGTTCGGTGCCAACAATCCTTTCGCAGCTTTCGCTTCTAGTTCTTCTCCTGCTCCTCCATCTCAACCTCAACCGATTCGTGAACCTTCTCCACCTCCTCCCCAACCTCAACCCCAAGCTCAACAACAAGAGACAACGATACAACCTCAGAGGACTGGGCCTAGGTTCAGAGCGGATGGAGATTCTAAACATGGAGAATTGGCTAAAATGTTGGCAGGAGGTAGAGAAGATGGTTTAGATACTTTTGGAAACGTTGGTAGTTCGAGAGTTCCAGTTTGGCAACAAAAAACTGGAATTCCAAAACAAGGAGGTGGAGGAGGTCAATCGTCGATGGTACCACAAATGACTGGATTAGCTAAAGCGAACCCTTTCAACACCGCTAATCAAGGAATGGGTTACAAAGCTCCTATGCAGTTTAATCAACCTACTGGAGCTCATTACGGAAATGGGAACGGACAACAACAGCAACAACAGCAGCAACAACAACAGCAACAGAATGTGAGTTTCTTCTTCGTTTTCCTCTTCTTTCGAAAGTGCGCAAAAACTGACACATAGATTTCTCTCTCTCTCTCTCGTTCGTTATTCTCTCGATCTTGTAGAATGATCAACCATTCTTTACGATCTAGAAGAATGTCGACTAGAAAACTCGGTTTCCTACCCTGTTTTGGATATTGCGCTTCATTTCTCTTTTCTCTTTGCTCTTTTGCTCTTCCTCTTTTTCTTATTTCCCATAGTAGTAGTAAAGTCTGTCTGTGTGTCTTCTTGTCATGAATAAAGATCGACCTTCTTGATCACTTCAGTCCCTATTTGAAAGAGAGTATGAATTTAGTAAATAGGGAAAAGTTTGTAACCGAAACTTACGATTCGGAATAGTGCATTACAACGGGCGAATTTATTTCATCACTAACTCTCTTTCCCACACGATACAAACCACTCTCCCCTTCAAACCTCAGAATGTCTAAAGTACAAGCACCCGAACTAAAGAAGGTAAGGCGCAACTCTATTCGCTCTGCCTGGACGGAGGAGATGGAGAGATGGTAGAGATGGGAGAGTTTGATCAAACGAACTTGGCGCTCCCTAATCAATTGAGGCAGTAAAAGGGCTTTCCCAGTATAGTTGATGGTCATAACAAAGAGCTCAGAGAGCTACATCAACTATTTCTCCCTCTTATCCCCGCTTCCTCGAGTTGAAACTAACCGAACAACCCACCTTTCTCTCTCTCTCTCTCCTCTCTCTGTGTGCTGTTTAGTACATGGACAAGTTATTGTTCATCAAACTTCAAGGGAACCGTACCGTTTCAGGGTATTTGAGAGGGTTTGACATCTTCTTGAATTTGGTTTTGGATGAAACTAGGGAAGAAGGTTCGGCGGATAAAGTTGAATGCGGTACTGTCGTAAGCATATCCACTCTCTCTCTCTCTTTCTCTCGGAGACGTCAAGTCAAGTTGAGAGAAAAAGAAAAAAAAGAAAGAAACTGATTTCAACGTTTTTGAATTGTGTTTTCGTTCGTCAGGTTATTCGAGGGAACAGTGTGACAACGATGGAGTTGATGGCGACAAGATGAAAGAACAAGTTCGAAAGTCTCCTTCAAGCTCCTCTCGGCTCTTTCCCACTCTCTCTCTCTCTGTTTAGTAATCTCAATCACTTTTCTGTTTTCCTCTTTGTAACAATCTCTCCCTCAAAACTTGTCCCATTTCAGGGCATTCACCAGTAAAGTCGTTCAGGTTCCGCACAACAACTTTACGTGAGAGAGATAACGCTGTAGAGCTTCAAAACCAGAGTTTCACCATTTTCGATCACAACACAAAAAAGATTTTGCCAAACCACAAAAAACCCAAGGCCCACCGGGCCCCCCCTCCCTCCTACTTCTTTCTTCTTCTATACAATCTCCCATCCAATTTTTTCACCAGCCAAGAATGGAATAACGTATTCTTTCTCTCCATCTTCTTTTTCGTAACCCCAAACTTTTTCCACCTCAACTCCCTCGATCTTCCTTTTGATAGTAACTTGTTCTCCTCGTTTAGCAGGTACTCTGTAAAAATCTCTACCAAACCTGCTAACAAAACCTTCCAACTTGTCTAGAGAGATGTTTGATTTTTCAAAAATTTCTGCCGTCAAAGGGATCAAATTCGAACTAGTATAAATCCCTGCTGCACATGGACTAGGTAATGTAACTTCTTCTTTAGTCACTTGTCCTCCTTCATCTTCTGTAACTACTTGTGCGACCTGTAAAGCAGGTAATTTTGATGAAGAAGGATGAGGTGCAGAATCTGAACCTAAAAAGAATTTAGGGTTCCCAGAATTGATCACTTGTCTCAAAGCGGTTCTATCTGAAGGGAATTTAGCCAAAGGTTTACAGAAACCTAGAGGGGTTGAACAAGCTGAATCAATCGTCAAGAGTAAATGGTGAGGAGTTATAGTCGCTACTACGTTTGAAGGTAATGATTTAACCTAAAAAAAAGACAAAGAAAGAGGTTAGAGAGAGAGGGAGTGTGTGTGTGTGTGTGTGTGTGTGAGAGAGAGAGAGAGAGAGAGGACTTACGGCTTCTACAGCAGCAGCAGTTGTACAATGTTCTAAAACGATTCTCAAATTTGGGAATTTTCGATGAATTTCAAACAAGTGAGGAATGAAACGTTCTTCTGCGTTTAGTACGCAAGTACCCTATTAACCATCCGAGTAAGGAAGGAATCAGTTTACGGGACCCAAGAAAGAGAGACAAGGGGAAGAAAAGGAAGAGGAAGTTGAAATATTTACATTTCCATCAACATCTGAAGGTACTTCACCATGTAAATTTAAAACCAAATCTTGTTTCTCCATTTCTCTGAAAACTTGGTCGTAAACTGCGTAACCTTCCATTCCTACTCCACCTTGAGAATTAGTAGTAACTCCTCTAGGGTAAGATTTAATTCCTACTATTCCTTTTTCTTTCGCTTCTTTCACTAATTCGGGAGTTAGAGTAGAAGACAAGTACATTGAAGGTAAGATTTCTAATTCTGGTACTAGTTTGGAAAGTTGTTGTACGTATTCAACTGTTTGATCTGGAACGGTTAAAGGTGGAATCAAATTTGGCTAAACATTCCGGGAATCTCTTTGTTCGCTCAGTTCACTAGGAAAGAATGAACAAGTACACAGTGATGGGTGTACTAACCATTACGAATGCGGTCTTTATTCCACCGAGAGTGACGTGAGGTGCGACGAGTTTCATCAAGTTGCCTTGTCTCAAATGGACGTGGGCGTCCAGAGGTGCTTCGAGAGTTATGCTATCTACTTGAGACATTGTTGCTCGAGTTGATTGGGTTTCGGCGTCAATATTGAGAATAGTAAGTGAGAGAGAGTGGTTAAAGAGGTTGATCGAGAACTCTCTCTCTCTCTCTCTCTCTCTCTCTCTCTCACCCACTACCTGCCGACTTGTTGTTCTTTCTCGAGCTCAGCAAAGCACGCAAGAAGTCACAAGAAGAGGGGGGGAGAAATGTCAAAGATTCCACCTCCTTCGTCTCCATCTCAGGTCATCACGGCATTATCTCTAGCACTCTCTCCTTCTCCACTAGAACGTACTCAATCCCTTGAAGCTTTACAATCTTGGTCAACTTTACCTGGTTATTATTATTACCTAACGAATATCTTTACTTCTTCGAGATCGAGAGGAGGGGAAGTACTAGATGATCAGGTTAGGTTACAAGGTTTGTTACAATTCAAGAATGGAGTAGATAAATATTGGAGAAAGAGTTCAAACAAGTAAGTAATTACCTCCAACTATAACTAATGGAAGAGAGTCAAATGTTGACTGATTCGATTGAATTTGGGATTTCTTGTTCATGCAGTGCGATCTCACAAGAAGAGAAAGCTCAAATCAGACCTTTATTGATAACTACAATGGTAGATGAACCGAATAGAGTCGTGAGTTATCTCTCCCTTGTTGTCGTCGGAACAAAGAGGCTAATCAAACTTGGAAAAGAGAAATAGATAGCAAAGAATTTAGCTGTAACGATCGGTAAATTAGCTAGATTAGATTACGGTGTAGATTGGTAAAAAACAAAAAACATTTCCCTTTCCTCGTCTTTCCTCTCTCTCTCTATTCATTCGACTGACTTGGCATTATCAAATCTTGGATTCTTTAGGAACGATTTACCTGAAACTTTATTAACCTGTCTAGAATCTTCTACATCACTCTTGACTCTACACCGTTCTCTACTCTATTTACATTCTACCATCAAATCCCTCTCTTCAAACCGAATTCCAAGAGGTAGATTGTTAATGAAGAAACTAACTGAATTAGTTTTCAAACCTCTAGTAACGATTTACGAATCAACTTTGAACAAAGCGGTAGAGAGGTTAACGAGGGATGGATTAGGAGGTGAGGTGATGGAGATTGAAGAGATTGAATGTAGTTTGTTGGGATTGAAATGTTTGAGGTATTTAACAATTTATGGAGATTCGAATCCTGCTCAAAATTCGACTATCAGAGTGAGCTTGTTTCTGTCTCTCTTTCTTTTTTTTTTTTTTTTTTTTTCGGTTTCCTCGAAGGTTCAAGCTAAGTTTGATGCATGTGTGTGCTGTTTTTTTGTTTCTTAGGAATTTTTTGTATCAACTTTGGGAACTTTTGATTCACTAGTTTCTTTACGTTTACAAATCTTTTCTTCCAATTCCACATCCATAGCAGAAAACAATTCAAGATTGATCTTTTTGACTAAACAAACTATATCTTATTTGAAACTTTACAGAGGGTTGATACAACAAAACATTTCAATTTTCGATCAAATGGGAATTTCTCAAAAAGTTTTAGAAACCGTTTGGAAATTCGTTCAAGATGCTTGTAGTAGTTCTACTACAACAATAACACCAATAACAACAACGACAAGTACGACAACAGAATCAGAATCTAGAATAGATGATTCATTGAACAGTTTTTATCCAATCAAGTTTTTGATCCCTTGTCTGTTGTTACTAAAATCTTGTTTATCTTCTTGGGATGGTTTAACTCCTTTGACGATCCCGCCAACTTTCCCTTCTCGACTCTTACAATTATTGATCACGAAATGTTTGGTTTTGAAAAAAGAAGAATTAGAGAAATGGTTAAACGATCCAGAAGATTTCGTTCAAGATGAACAAGTTTTACAAAGTGGTGGTAGGGAAGATTTTGAATTGAGAAGTTGTGCAGAATTCTTGATCAAGAATTTGATCAGTGGTTACAAAGATGAAGGTTTAGGAGTACAATTGGTTGGGTTTTTAAAAGATGATGAAATTTCAAGTAAGAGTTTATAACTTCTCTCACAGTCTCTCTCTCTCTGTGTGACGGTCGCTGATATTGGAAAAAGCGAGTGTAGATCCAAAAGATATGAATGGATTATTATTGAAAGAAGCGGTTTATACAGCGATTGGGAAAAGTTGTACAGATTTACAAGGAGTTTTAGATTTCAACTTTTGGTTGAATCAAACTTTGGTTACTGAAGCAACTGGTACCGATCAAAAGTAAGAATTTTCTCTCTTCTCTCTTTTTCTCTTTCTCTCGAATGAGAGGAGGCTGACACTAAGAAAGTGAGTTTTTTTTAGTTATAGAATTATTCGTAGAAGAATCGGTTGGTTGTTAGGTTGTTTGATTTCTGAAGATTTGATCTCTTCAGAATCTAGACCTCTAGTTTATCAATTGATCACACATTTGATAAGTCGTAACGATTCAACTGATGAAGCGATTCGATTGACTTCGGTCACAAGTTTATCAAAGATTTGTGACGGTTGGGATTTCGATTTGGAAGGGTTCTTACCTAATTTGGAGAGAGTTTTGGAAGAGTTGATAGATTTATTAGGGAGTTGTCAAGGGAGTGATACTTTGATGAGATTGAATCAAACTTTGGGAGTCGTGATTTCTAGAACTGGGGAAAGGATTAAACCTTTTGCAGAGCGGTTATCTCAAGTTTTAAACGCTCTATGGTTACAAGCTGCTGGAGAAGGAGGAGTAGGAGAAGCTCAACCTCATTTTCAAACTTCGATTCTAGTTACTTTAACTAAATTAGCTGAAGCTTTAGGAGGAGATGATTCAATAGGTTTACATTCTCAAGCTTCAATCGTTATACAAACTAGTATAGATTCGACTAAATCATCTCATGTTTATTTACAAGAAGACGCTTTAGAGTTATGGTCGACTCTATTGAAAAAAAGTTCAACTCTGACTTTGGAAATGTTACAACTTTTACCAAATTTGATCAATTTGTTACAACAAGGTACAGACGTTTTACCGAAACTTTTATCAATTTTCGAATCTTATTTGTTATTGGAGTCTAAACGAGTTTTAGAATTATCAAGTTTGAGTTTTTTCAAAGCAGTTTCAGAATTGTTAGATGGTTTGAGATTGGAAGCGGTTAAAATAGTTTTACATTCTATCAATATGGTTTTCAAAACTACGAATGGTACGAACGAATCGTGTCAATATTGGGTAGGAGCTTTGGATGAATCGGGTTGTTTCCAAAGAATGTTGGAAGTAATTTCTAAACCTGTAAGTCGTTTTCTTCTCCTTTATTTCTCTGAGGATTGGCGAAAAACGAATTGAAGCTCACCCAGAAAGTGAACCTTCGTTCTCAAAAAACAGGATACTCCAGCTTTAATCGCTACGAAATGTGAGTTTTTCCATCTCGCCGTCCCATCACCGTATAGGAAATTATATACTGAGTAGAGTGAATGTGAAAATAGATCTCTGTTCAATAGCTAGGATCATCCTTTCTTCAAGTCCTCCACAGATTTTTTATCAACTTTTAGAATCTACTGCGAACCGCACTGGAACTTCTTCAGATCATTTACTTTCAATCGTATTGAATCAGTTCATTGAACGAGTAAGCATAGTCACTCTCATTCTCGCTCTCTCCCTCTCTCTCTCTGTGTGTATTGTCCGAGTAAGAAAAACTAAAAACGGGTTTTTCCGTTTGTTTCTCTCTAGTTGGACAACATGTCACAAGGAGGACAAAGGAAATTGATCGCTCTAGCATTATCAGAGTTAGTAGTTACTACGAACCCTACAGTTTTAACGAAATTGGGAGATTTCGTTAGTTTGTGGAGTGGAGTTTTAGCTCAAACTGAAGAAACTCTCGAAGGGGATGCGGAATTGTATCATTTGGTAGATGATTACACTAGTGAAGTAGAGTACGATTATACTGAAACTCTTGAAACTGGTAGAAAATCTCTTGTAAGTTCAAGCAAGCTCTCTCTCTCTCTTTTTCTCGATCTCCAAATCTCCTTTTTTTCTCAATTGACTGAGATGAATTTTTACTCTTCTGATCGTAATCTTTCCAGCTCTCTTCAAAAGATCCAGTAGTTACTAACAAGCTGTCGAATTTCATTGGAGAGAAATTGAACCAAACTCAAGAATTGAACGGAGGGGTTGAAAATTTCACTCGACAATGGTTGAACCAAATCGATCCGATCGTTTTGGAAGAATTGGTGAAAAGGTTGAAAGGTGAATTGAAAGGATAGAAACAGAATCAGAGGTCTCTCTCTCTCTCGTAACAAACTGCTATATAGCATTTTTGTTTTCGCATTTTGCAATTTTTCTTTTTTTTTCTTCGTTCTCTTTTGGTTCTCGGACAGAGACCGGTTCAAGTCAGAGTGGGTTTGAGAGTTGTCGTGGAAAGATCGGGATTGAAAGTAGAGCGATACCGGAGTGACGATTCGGTTGGGAGAGAAAGCGAACCCGAAACGAGACTTTCAACTTTGCCTCGCTTCTCAACTCGCTCTCTCCACTTGCGCACCTCCAAAAGCACTCCACACTGTAAGCTGGTGTGTTTCACACTAATAGGCAACACCAACGTCACGTTTCGAATCTGATCTCCTTGTTGTTACTTTATTCAGATGCCTATCAAAACGTTGTTAACCGAGAAGTTGGGGATTGAGATCCCTGTTGTACAAGGTGGTATGATGTGAGTTTCTTTTGCTCTATACTCCTCTTCCGAGCTCTTGACGTCGAAGAAGCCCTCCCTTTCTCCTTTCTCTCTCCCTCTCTTCCTCCCCCACATTATCGCTAACCACTCTCTCTTGTCACTACGAATAACGATGACAGGTGGGTCGGACTACCTGAACTAGTAGCTGCAGTCAGTAACGCAGGTGGATTGGGAATTTTGACGGGTTTAACGGCAGGTTCTCCAGAAAATTTGAGGGAATCGATTAGGAAGACTAGAGAGTTGACCAAGAAACCTTTGTGAGTTCCTTTCCTCCCCTTTTCTCTTTCGAGGAGTTGGGAAGGAAACGCCGAGCTTGCAAAAGAAAGGACAAAGCTGATCATTTCTTTTTGTCTTTTCTACTAGCGCCGTCAATTTAACTTTCTTACCCTCAATCTCTCCACCTCCTTACGAAGAGTACGCCAAAGTAGTTATAGAAGAAGGTATCAAAGTCGTTGAAACTGCTGGAGGACCCGCAGCCGGACCAATCATCAAAATGTACAAACGAGCAAACATTTTCGTAATTCACAAATGTACTTCGATCCGCCATGCTAAATCTGCAGTGAAATTGGGAGTAGACATGTTGTCGATCGATGGGTTCGAATGTGCTGGACATCCAGGTGAAGATGATATCGGTGGATTGTTACTGTTGGCATTGGCGGCAAAGAAATTGAAAACTCCTTATATCGCTTCAGGAGGTATTGCAGATGGAAGAGGTGAGTTCTCAGGAAACGTCCCTTCTCCCTATTCTATCTCAGCTTCGACTACGAGTCAAGATCCAGCCTTAGAACATCAACTGACTAGATTCTTCTCCCTTTCTTTTTTATCCCTATGAAGGTCTCGCTGCAGCAATCGCTTTAGGAGCGGAAGGTGTCAACTGTGGTACCTTGTTCATGGCCACGAAAGAGTCTTACATTCACGACAACATTAAACAGAAAATGGTAGAAGCCGACGAGAATCAAACTACTCACATTTTCAGAACTTTGAGAAACACTGCAAGGGTTTTCAAGAACAAGGTGAGTAAAGAGCGATAACCTTTTCTTGTGGTTGAACCCTGACTTTGACACTGACAAGGAGATATCGTATGAATGAACAGGTCGCTGTCGAGGTTAGAGAGAAGGAATCGAAAGGAGCTAAATTCCCCGAGATCGCTCCTGTGAGTTTATACAACTTCGCTTTCCATCGCGCTCCTCGCTCTTGCTCTCGAACTTGTCTCCTCGATCGAACACAAAAAGATCGCAACTTACGCATCAACTCTTTCTCCTTCGCAAAACAGCTCGTTTCCGGTCTTCGAGGCAAGAAAGTCTACGAGGACGGTGATTCGGATGCAGGAGTTTGGAGTTGTTCTCCCGTCGTGTAAGTCTCTTTCCAAAGCTTCTTTCTTTTTTCTGTCCCCTTCACATCTCGAGCGATTCTGAATCTGTTCTTGTTGTCTCGTTCCTTCATCTTTTCTTTCTTCTACCTCTCTCTCTCACCTCCTCTTCCGGCCTCGCAAATCAAACAGCGGCCTCATCGACGATATCCCTACTTGCGAAGTCTTGTTGAAGAGGATGGAACGTGAAGCTGAAGAAATCCTTTTGAGCTCGGCTAAGAAAGTCGTCGGTCCCGCCAGGGAGAGTAAATTGTAAGAAGAGCGAGGGTCGGTGTGGGTTTATCAGTTCAGGCTGTAGGGGTGTACAAACAGATGGGAAGGATAGGCCACCTTGCGAGTGGTAGTAGCTGTCTGTACTTTTTTTTTTTCCCATTTCTTCTTATTCCCCAAGGTTTTCTATTCCAGGCAATTTCAAAGTTCAGTATCAAACACTCTCCCGAAAGATGCATGCATACGCAGTAATCAAGAGAAGGCTCACTCGATCCCGGCTACTCCTTCACTGTCCACAATCGAATGTAGAACACATCTCTCAGCTTGGTGAGTCGTTCGTTTCCAGTCTCATTCTACTCTAGCTGACACATTCAATCGTTAAAGTACTGGGCAGACTATTCTGTGATAAGACCAGAAGCTAAGTGGACGAGAAGCGAGAGACTGCCCACTTGTGTCAGCACTGAGCAGGGATCGCTTGAGACGCAATGCCCCCTTTTTGACTCAAACCGCCTGCTTTCTCTCCTCCTCCTCTACCTTCGTCCAGAGTCTCTTCGCACCCGCTCGACAGCCTCAAAAATCGATCAACATGTCAACGAGGTCTCTACCTACCGAAACTCTCGAACAAATCTTCTCTTCGGATCTCGAACAACCTGAACTCGCTATCCTCTGTAGAGTCTCGAAGCGGTTCAACGCAACTATCAAACCCTTTTTGTATCGATCGATCACTCTACAAAGTATCAGGCAAGGGGACAAGTTCAAGAAGAGTAAGGAGGAAGACGTTGGACTCGTCAAATCGGTGAAAGTGGTCGGAAAGGAGAATCCGTGGGAGATAGTAGATATGTGGGCGTTGGGCAAATCATTCAAGGCAATGGCGGAACCTGAGAAGAGTGAGAGGGAAGGTGGGGTCGTCAAGAGGCTACTCGAAGGAGACATTGTCGACACAGCTCGTAAGTTTTAACTTCTTTCTCTTCCTCTCGCGATTGACCGGAATCTGACAGCGGAAGTATGCGTGCAATAGAGTTCAAAAGTATCTTCGTTCACCAAGTAGTCGAAGAACCGAGTGTCGTATGGGCTAAGAGCTTCGAGGTTCGACCTAAAGTTTTCGCAAACCTGACCGACCTCTCGATCGTCTCACACCGTGGAGGCGTCAACGTCTTCCAATACCTCTTCAGTCGTCGATACCTTCCCGCTCTCGAACGTCTTACCCTCTGCGACGTAATGTCGAGTGATCCAGGAGGATCATACGATACGGGAACGATTCTCTCAGGCAGACCTATTTTCCATTTTTCCGCTTCGTCGGACTCGGAATCTCTCGAAAATATATTCGCCTGTACCGAGCCCAACTTCTTCCAATCTGCCGAGCTCAAGCTATTAGTTTCGCCTTCTTACACCTTCCTCAAACTCTATCCTTCCCTCCTACACCTCACCGTCTTCTCTAAGAAATACGGTATCGAGAAGCGTGCCAAGTACTCTCTCGTCTATCAGTCCACCCGCGCAAACTCCAACCAAGAGCTCGACAGCGCCTTCGCTCAACTCGAACGTATTGCGAACGATTTCTCCGATTACTCATTGAAGTACCTCGCTCTTCCCTCTGTCCTCGAACCCAACCTCACTGATCATCAAAGCTCGATCCTCAACGACCTCCACGACTTGGGAGTCGCCATTCACTTCGACGGAGACCTCGGTTCAGTTATCGCACCTCCAAGTTTCTTCGAGTTCCGCAAGAAGGAGGAGGAGGAGGAGGAAGCGAGTAAATCATTCGAGGGTTCGGACAAGAAGCATTCAATGAATTAGAAGAGAGCGCAGGTAGAGTGGAGAGGACCGGCTAGAGGGAGCGTGAAGGGGTAAATCGGATTTGAGTTGGTTCTCAAAGCTTGGATCAGATGCGTTTGTTTCGATTGCTCAGCTTCACGTGATCGAGTTACGTCTCACTGGGCGTTTGTACGGGAGACGAGAGGCAGAGCGAGCTGTAGTGAGCCGAGAGACTTATCGAGCGAAGTAAAAACGGAGGAAGGAATGAGCTGTTCTCCCTTTTGCGTGCGATTTCTTTTCGCTCGTTCTCCGCTCACACGACGACTAGCTGCGATGGAAGTGGGTGCAAAGTCGTACAACAAGACTGTCGCTGAAGGACGGTAGCATTTCGGTCTAGAGGTTGCGAAGCTATGAAATATTCCACGATTTTCCCAGGTTTCGCGAGACTTTCTAGAGTATGCCTGGCTTGTATGTTTCGATTGGTGTCTGCATCAGAAGTGCTCGCATGCTGCGGCAGGCGTATCTCGAAGGACTTTGTTGATCTCACTCGACAACTTGCTCTCTCCCCTTCTTTCTCTCGTTCACTTCGACCTGGCTCCTCAAACTGAACTAGAGTTAGTCAAGGAGATGTCCATCGACATACTTCCCGTCGAAACTCTCGAACAAATCTTCTCTTCAGACCTCAATCAAGTTGATCTCGCCAGACTCTGTCAAGTCTCGAAACTCTTCCGCGACATCGTCAGACCTCAACTCTATCGCTCGGTCACCCTACAAAGCATCAGGCAAGCGAATCAGCTCAAGAACAGCAGCGAGGAAGATGTTAAACTAGTCGAGGAGGTTAGAATCGTCGGAAAAGGAGACTGTTTCCCGGTTATGAAGGCGAAGGAACTCAGAAAGGCTTTCTTTGCAATGAGCGAGATCGAAAGGCTGGGTAAAGAGGCAGGAGTTGTCGAGGAATTGCTTGAGGGAAAGATCGTCAATCCAGCTCGTAAGTTCAACCTCTCTTTTCCTTCTCCCCTCTCGCATACACGCCGACTTAACTCCTGATCATCTCTGCTATAGAGCTCAAGAAGTTGTTCGTCCACCGAGTCGTTGAAGATCATGGTACACTTCCGTTTGATGGCTACGGGGTCACGCCTCAAGTTTTCTCGAGCCTTACGGATCTCTCCCTCGTCTCTCACCGCGGAGGGTTGGAAACTCTATCGCAATTCGTCAAGCCGTCATATCTACCCAGTCTCGAGCGCTTAGTCGTCTACGAGGTCGATTGGTGTAAAGATGAGGAGCATCTTCTTCCGTGTTGGGTCAGGACTTCGGAGGGCCCTACCTACATAGGGTTGAGACCCGAATATCGTTTGCTCGAGATATATCTCGACGCTCTTCCACCTCCTCAACTCTGCAACCTCAAAATCCTCGTTTCCCCCTCTGCCGACTTTCTCCATCGGTTTCCCTCTGTTCTTCATCTCGCTAGCCTCGACGGCACGGATCACCTGCGATCTTTTGAGAAGTATGTAGTTGTCCACGTTTCGACCCGCCTACCTTCCGACGGAGAACTTGGCCAAGTCTTCGATCGCCTCGAAACTATCGCAACCGATCCAGAGCTCTCCCTGAAATACCTCGCCCTTCCTTCTGATCTCGAGCATCACCTCTACCCACATCAGACGAAAACTCTCAACGACCTCGTCAATCTAGATGTATCAGTTCACTTCGATGGAGACCTCGGATCGGTTATCGCACCTCCAAGTTTCTTCGAATTCCGCAAGAAGGAGGAGGAGGAAGATAAGCAAAGGAAGAGTCAAGGGCTCTCTGAAGATTAAATTGTATCGAGGGATTCGGGGTTGTTTCAACAGGAGGAGATTATGAGATTGCAGAGTTCGAACCTGATTTTGCTTTCCTGATGTTTTTCAATCGTTCTTGTTCTGTTCTGTTCTGTTCTGTTCTGTTCTGTCACTGTGGACTACGCTCCGTTTCCAGAAAGTTTTCTCCTCTCCTCTCTAGCCTTCGGTCGCAATGAGAGCCCTTGAGTCTGATCGAGATCGCGAGAGTTGCGAAAGCTAAGATTGCACAAAATTCCCTGTATGTTCCCAGATTCTCCTGCACTTGTAACATTTTGCTGACCGACTCCATCTACTCTCTGATAGTCTCTCGAGCCCTCGATTAGCAGGACTTCAATAAAGCAAGCTCCTCCTGTTCTCTTTTCCCCTTGTTCTTGGAAAAGGGTGCACGCCTCTCTCCCTCTTTCTCTCTCTCCTCTTTCCTCTCGTACCCTCAACTACTTGACCAATCTCTCAGTAGCCTCAAGTATGTCCAGCAAGCTCATCAGCTCTCTCCCAGAGGAGACTCTCGAACAAATCTTCTCCTCGAATCTGAAACAACACGACCTCGCCATCCTCTGCAGAGTCACGAAGCAATTCAGCAACATTGCCAAACCTCTACTCTATCGATCTATCACACTCTGTAGCATCGAACAAGCTGAAAGGTTCAGAAGGAACCAATCGGGAGATGCTCACCTTGTCGAATCAATCCTGATCACTGGGAGAAGAGATGCGTGGACGGGTCACGATATAGTAACTGTGTATGATACGATGAGCGAACTCAGCGAGGTGGAGAAAAGGGGAAAAGAACCAGGATTGGTGCAGAAAGTCGTCGAAGGTGAAATCGTCAATCCTTCTCGTAAGTTCCTCAATCTTCTGTACATGGGACCTCTATCTACCTCACTGACTACCTTCATTTTATACCTGCTAGAGTTGAAGCAACTCTTGATTCATCAAGTTTTCGAAGACGCTGACGTTCTCTGGAGGGGCGAGTTCTCGGTCGACTGTCGAATCTTCGCAAATCTAACGGATCTCTCAATCGTCGGACACCGAGGGGGCAGTCAAGTTCTATCTGGCTTCCTACGACAACGCTTCCTCCCCAACTTGTCACGACTCACTCTCTGCGACCTATCCAAGCTCGCTCTTGTTCAAAGACCAATCCGAGCATCGTCAACTTCGATCATTCCTACTATCGCGATGACTTCAGACGGAAGAGTACCCGGTGAAGATGTCCCTGTAGAGTTTGTAATGCTGGGAGAATACCTCGAAGGTCCGATTAGCTCCGGAAACTTCAAACTCGACCTCCTCGTTTCTCCTTCCTACAATTTTCTCACTCGACATCCTTCGCTCCTTCATCTCGCCATCCTCGACTCACATCATTCCCTCCTATCTATCGATCCCTACGCCGTCGTCTACATCTCGACTCGCCCGGACTCCGCCGTAGAGACCGACAACGTCTTCATTCGACTTCAACGCCTGGTGGCTTACTTTTCCTCCTACTCGGTCAAATACCTCGTCCTTCCCTCTGCTCTCGAAACTCAACTCCCGACTGAGAAACGTACGATCCTCAACGACCTCGTCAATCTGGGAGTATCACTTCACTTTGATGGAGACCTCGGTTCAGTTATCGCTCCTCCGAGTTTCTTCGAGTTCCGCAAGAAGGAGAAGGAGGAGAAAATGAGAAAGAGCGACAATATGAACTGAAATGATTAATTCATCGAGTAGTGACGTGACGGAACAACCCCTTCTATTTGATAAATGTTTCGTACGCTTTTTTCTTTCTTTTCTCCTTTGCCTTGTTTTCCGCTTCCCTCTAGTTGTGCAATACTCTCCCTTTCGATCTGTTGATTGGGCGTGGGATCAAGCATCCCGTCCTCCGAGAGGTTGCGTCTTGTTTCTCGATTGTGAGTTTTGCGCGATTTCCTAAATACCTTAGAGCTTAACGTTGCGTAACTCTCTCCAGACGACGGCTGGCGCTCGTCTCCGTTCCTTGCAGAACCTCGGCCACACTAGGCTCGATAGAAGAGTGCTCGATCCTTTGGGCTTGCAGCAGAAAGTGCAAGAAGAGAAAACGAGAAGAACAAAAGAAAAGAACAAAAAGGTAGAATAGAAACGACGTCACGAAGAGAAAAAACAGAGAAACAAACTGAGCAATTGCGAAGTGAAACGAGTGATTTGCGAGATTTGCGAATGAACGAGGGGTAGGTATTCTAAAGTAAACGAGTAAACGAGGATTTTTTTGTAGGGTATTTTGCTATTGCTAGTTTTGCGAGAAACGACAGGAACGAGAGTTTGAGAGTTGTAGAGAGAGTCGAAGTGTAATCAAGCGTTGGGCTCCTTCATCTCAGAGTCTTGAGTAGAAGAAATACCAGCTTCTTTGGAAGCTACTTCGTCCTTGACTTGTTGCGCTACTGATTCAGCTTCTTTCGAAACTTGTTCGGAAGTATCTTTGATGGTTGAATCAGATTTGCCAGACGAGTCGGCCTCGGTCATGGGAGTAGGAGCCGGATCTTTCTCGACTTCAGCAGAAGTCAAAGGGGCCATTCCAGTTTCAGCTTGAGGTTTAGCAGGAGAAGGAGGGTTGGTAGTCTTCGCTTTGTCCTTCTGGAACATTCCACCTACTCGTCGAGATACGTCCATACCGTCAGTGAGCCTGAACAAAGAGGAAGAAATGCAAGGAAGTAGAATTGATTGAGGACTTACGGAATTGAGAATTCTTATTCTTCTCTTTCTCTTTGTCATCGGCATCGAGTTGAGCGAGAGCTTGAGTGACTCCAAGATCGGGTCCAACCTCTTTTTGAATCTTCTCCAAGAGTTGTCTACCTTTCGAGATTTGTCCGAGACCCTACAGACCAAGTCGAAAAAAACGAAATTGAGCGAAAACCCTGAGAAAGAGAAGGACGACGATAGAAGAGCGTACGATCCTAGCTTGAGCTTCACGGAAAGCGGCCTTGGGGTTGCTCCTGTCGAAATTGAGAGTGAAGTGAAAGGGTTAGCGAGATTTAAGCAAGAACTTTAAGCGAGGTGAGCGAGAGTAAGAAGAAAACTTACTCATCAATCTTTTGAGCGGCTTGAGCGCATTCGAGAGCACGTTGCCAACGTTGCATCCTGATATGAATAGCAGCAGAGTTGATGTGAGTGTTCAAGATCTAATCACGAATTTATTCAGCAGAAAAAGAATGAAAATGAGAATAAATCAACGTCAGTTCCACCATCAGCTTCAATCCGATTCTGCATCGAGCGAGGGGGAATTCGAAATACATACAGCTTTCTTGACAACTGCGTGAGGGTTCTCTTGGTCCTTTTTCTTCTGAGCTTCTTCCTCTTTCTCATCAATCCCTTTGATTTTGTCACTTTGCAAAATGACACCAGAAGTCAAATGCGGAGCGGGGATGATAGGCTGCATCCTTGATTCGAGACCTTGATATCGCTCCTGTGACAGTCAGCTCTAGGGGACAAGCAAGATTGTGCAAAATCTGAGGCACGAACCTTTGAGACTCAAGAGGACTGTGTAGTAATCCCTCAAAGCGCCTGGGTAATCTCCTTGTTTGAACTTTTCATTGCCAGATTCACGTACTTTGAGAGCTTTGTCGATGATATCCTGTCAGGTTTGAATCAAGAGATGAATGAGTTCCAAGTCAGCACCTCGTAGCTCTCAACTGCAGTGAGAAGCTCCAGACAGCTCTATGTATTGCGTGGTACACTGATGGGCTCGATCGAGGCCTTGTTGGAGAGAGTCGAGGGAAGAGAACCGTGTTGACTGATGAAGGTAGAAAGAAGAGGGAGAAAAGACCAGAGAGGGTGGGCTTACGAGGAAGTCTTGCTCAGTAGACATCTCTGTTCACTGCTTCTTATCTAACTGAGTCGAGTTGCAGAAGGGGAGGTTGTCAAGAAGAAGGGGAATCAGCTCTCTCTCCTGTCGGATCGACTCTTCGCGAATTTCGATCTCTCGTTTTACCGACTCTGACTTGACTCTGACTAACCCGAGAGGAAGCAAGGCTCAGAATACGAACGAGCACAAAGATCAAACAACAGGAAATTACAAAATAAAAAAAAATCGAAAACTGAAAACCTGATCCTCAACTCCCTAGCTTTAGAAACGCTCCTCCTTCTGTAATCGACAAACAGAACAGTTTCGCAACTGAAAGACTAGTAGCTGCTCAACTACAGATCGATATCTCCCGTCGATGTAGCTCGTCCTCCTTCATTCGCTCGAGCAGGAACAGATTCCGTCCGTTGCTCGTTTGAGGTTGAAGACGAGCATGAAGGTGTCGAGGTGGAGGTTGCAGCGGCAGAAGTGGGAAATGACGTTTGCTCAGGAGCGGAGGTGGATACAGCTTGATCCCGAGTCAAAGTAGAGGTCGTGGACGGATTCGAAGAATTCGGTTCAGTCGTTTCCTCGTCAGACGCTCGACCTATTCAAAAGCGGACTAAGCTCGACCTCATAGTAGATGTAGGACAAAAGGGTACTGACGGGAGCGTTCTTCCTCAGCTTTATCTCTTTGTCGTTGATCGTATTCTTCTTGAGCTAGAGTGCGAGCGATTCCAGCTTCTGGACCTAACTTTATCTGCAATCGTTCCAGGATTTCTTGAGCTCTGAATATCTGTCCGAGACCCTGTCAAGAGTAGGATGAAGGAGATCAGCTTCGACTTCGACGACGAGCATACGAAAAGTGAAAGGACAGAGGAGAGAAGGAGAAAAGATTTACGAGCCTTGCTTGAGCTTCACGAAATTTGGCTTTTGGGTTCTCCTCTATATTTGGGAGGCCAGCGAAACTGAATAGACGAGTGCGAGAGTCAGGCGCAACTTTCGTGAGAAAGAGGGAAAGGAGAAGAAACGTGCTCCTCTACTCTCTGAGCTTGTAAAGCACATTCTAACGCACGCTGATACCTCTTCATTTGGATGTGGATTGCAGAAGAGTTGATGAAAGTGTTGACAAGCTGTTATGACAAGCGATAATTCGAAAATTGATCAATGTCGGTTTCTCGTTCGATCGTTCCTTTCTTGCTAAAAAGCTTTCTCGCGACTCACAGCTTTTTCAACCGTCTGTTGAGGGTGCTCTTCTTCCTGCTCTTGCTGTTCTTGCTCTTCTACTTCTAATTGATTGCGATTTGCGAAATGCGAAGATCTCCACCGTTTCGAAGGTCTTTTCGACGAAATGGGTCGATATCTCTTCTCAAAATGTACGGCTAACGCTGCTTCGAGTCCTACTCGATGCAACCGGGAGGGACTATCAGCAAGGGCTGCCGGAACTTTGAGCTCACTAAGATGAACTTCATCTGAAAGGGAATTTGATCACACACCTCGAAGTGATAAGAGTACTGTGTGGTAGTCCCGTAATGCTCCACTTAGATCTCCGTTCTTGAACTTCTCGTTTCCTGCTTCCCGTACTTTCAAAGCTGTACTGATGACTGTCTGAAAAAGCCATCGGATCGGATCAATGTCAGCCTCTCAGACGGCGAAAGCTCTGGAGGAGGGACGTGTGTCGACCCATTATTGCTTTCAAAGCACGTCATATGTTGAGGATTATTGAAGTAGTTTTGAGAGAGGGGAGATGAAAGTTGGATGAATGGAAGTGGGGAACCTGGGAGTGAGAGAGGCTTACCATGAGTTCTGTCTGCTTCTCGGTCATTGACGCTGGTGCTTCAGTCATCTTGTGATTCGGGTGAGTCGAGAAAAAGATGAGGTGAGAAAGCGAAGAATCGTAATCTCTTCCGATCGAGCTTTTCCTAGTATAGATTGAATTTCCTGACAGATAACAATGCAATATGAACTTCCTATGACAAAGATGACTGAGTAGATGGATGGACCAGATGCTAGATATGAAAGAGATGCAAAAAGAAAATATTGAACAATAATGAAAATCGAAAAATGAGAAAAGTGTCTATGCGCTCGCCGCTGCCCAAATTGCCACGCCGACGAGTACAGCGATACCTACTCCTCCACCACACGCAGCGACCCTATTCCCGAACACCCATTTATCCAATCCTGCCCAATCGTCTTCACTTCTCTCCTTCCTCCCTCGACCACTGTTTGTAGTATGTTGAGCTTGTTGTCGACTTGTAGATCCTCTCAATATTCTCCCACAGTTGCAAGTGAGAGTTCTACACCTCGTACCTCTCGAGTTTGGAAGTTCTCCATCTTGAGCTCGCAAATACCATCCACCGATGATCCAACACCAAGGTCCTAACAAGAATCCAGCCTACTCGAGGGGAAGAGTCTCGAGTCAGTCGATGTCTGAAGTATCGAAGGGAGAAATAAAACTTACGATGAAAGCTAGTTTAGCGGGAATCGCTTCATCGATCCAAGTTTCTGCAGAACTACTCAATAAATCTGTCAACTCTTCCAAAGTGGTCTCGACTCGGTTCTTTCTTCTGACTGCTCCTACTACTTTTTCACTCGAGGAGGATCGGGAAGGTAGCGGTGATTGTTGGTGTTGTTGAATCAATTCGGGAGGTTGAGGAGTTGCAGGTTTCTTTCGAGGTGAAGAAGTTGCGTGTTGTATAGAATCGAGTGACGGATTCGAGCCGAGAGGTGGTGAAGAAGTCGGAACGTGATCGTATCGGTACCCGGCTGCACGAAGTAGTTGAGCTTTGACTAGACGTAAAGGAGCTGGACTGAACGAGAAGGAGGGAGCCGATTGATCAGCATCAGAAGGAGTTACCAATAAGTGTTGAGGAGTGATGATAGTCGCTCCGCCTCCTCCTACTCGATCGTTCGTCGGGGTCGAAGTTTGCTGCTGCCCGTTTCCGAAAGATTGTCTCCTCGATATTGCACTACTTCCGATTCCTGCCAGCCCGGGATTCGAAGACGACAGTCTCCGAGATATCCTACGAGATGGAGAGACGGTTGGATCGATGGACGAGTCTTGAGAGGACCGAGAAGAATCAGTTTCGAGAATGTCTTCGAGTGGATAGTGGTCATGCGTTCTCTGAGGAGGTGAGATAGAGAGGGAAGGAATTGGAACATGACGGGTTGTAGACACTCTTCTGGTGGTCACCGTGGAAGGCGCTGGAGGAGGAGGCAGGGATCTTCGTCTGAGCGGAAGAACTGGAAACTCTTCGCGGGTTTCCCTCGAAATCGAAGGGGAAGTGTCAGAGATGTCGAAGTCGAATCCCAAACCCGCGAGCGATCCACCTTGATCCTTGTCCGGGACGGGAGGTGGAGTCGTCTCTTCGTCTGAGAAGCATTCTTGGAACAGAGGAGTGTCGTTTGGAGTCGAGGGTGCAGTTCGGTTCGTAGCCGTTCCTCCCCCTCCTCCTCCTCCTTCGTCTTCGGTGTGATAATTGTCGAACAATGGCGAAGGTTCTGGTGAAGCGACATCCGAGTCGTAATAAACGAGTGATTGTCGAGAACCTTTCGCGCCGAACATCGAACCGAGTTTTGCATGAGGAGAAGACGCGGAGTTTGTCGTAGCTGTGAGGGAAGAACGTTTAGGATTGAGCCGTAAGGGCAGCGGGAAGGCCTTGGTTCGTTTCGCCTGATCGAGTTCGGCAGAGAAAGGGCTTAGGTCTACAACTTGATGTGCTGGTTTCTGCTGTTGTTGATTCGCGAAGACTGGTTCCGAGGCGAGTGGAGCAGAATGAGGGGCTTGTCGAGGAGTCGGTGCGTTGAGGGATTCGGTCGTGTTGTAGGCGAAACCGAATCCAGCTGAACGACGTCTTTGAATTCGTGCTGATTTCTCCTCTCCTGTCAGTCTGATCCCTTCCACTGGTCTCTTCCCTGCTCGAATCTCTTTCCTTCTTCGGTCTTCTTCTTCCTCCTCCCGAAGTTGAGTCGAATGATCAAACTCCCTCATCACGACGACCGACACATCTTGTTCCCTTTCTTGCAGTTGTCGTTTGTCCAACTCTTCTGCAGCTCTGAACTGAGCCCTCAGATCCATCTCTCTTCCAGCTTTCGCGGCGCCGACTTTCCCATTTCCGTACCTCTCGGGTTGGTCTTGAGCTTTGAGACCAGTCATTTCGATTCCTACCCAACCGCCAGTCATTACTTCCTGCTCTAACCTCTCCAAGCTACCACCGCCTGCACTATCTCCCTCCTGACTAGACCTTCCTTTTCCTGAAGACGCAGACGAACCTGATGAAGAAGCAGAGTACTCTTCATCTTCGTAAATTCTACTCCCCTCTACCTCTTTCCTTCCGTCATAATCAAACGACAAGTCGAGATCGACGTCACTTGAAGTTCTATGAGAATCTTCCGAAGTAGTAGGACGGTTCTCAGAATGAGAAGCTTGAAAACTTGCGAGAGAATTGTGAGAAGTTAGGGGTGGTGCTCTGTGAGGTGCATTCGGATTCGTCGTAGTCGTCGTGTTGGAAGGTCCTCGAAGATGTCGGATAGTAGATGAAGATGATCCAGCGGGAGGAAGGGGTGGGAGAGGGGAAGTAGGTCGTCGAGTTGGAGCTAAGAATGAGTTACGATTCTCTTTCGATGAGGGAGAGAAAGTCGGTGGTAGAGGACGGGACTGAGAGCGTGGAGGGACGAAGAAGGGTGACTTGAGAGGGCCAGAAAAGTCTACTTCAGATCCAGAAGAAGTGGAAGTTGTCGAAACTGTTGAAACTGAAGAAGGATTCGAAACGAAGGGCGGTCGTTTCGGCGTGTTTACTGTAGATAAGATTTCGACACTCGAGTCTTCTTGGTAACCTTTGTCTCCTCCACCTCTGCCCCTATCCTCGTAGTAGTATCGGGTAGCTGAATGGGTCGAAGGCGCGGTAAACATTGATTCTTCCGTCTCTCCTTCTTCTTCCTCTTCTCCCTGAGTCGTGTCCTGCAAATAGCTATGTGCCGATGCATACTGTGAATGTGACTCGTCTCCTCCATTCGTAGTAGCGCAGGATGGTCGAGGTCGAAAACTCGTTGCTGTCATCTCTCTCAGTTTGAAACGAATGTGACCCTGCTCTTCCCCCACCTGGTGTCAGCTCCTGTTCGTACCGAGACAGTCTATTCGTACTCACTGAAGGCAGTCAGGCGGCTGAGTGGGTGAGGTGAGGTGAGTTTGGAAACGGTCGGAAGAAGTTTGTTGTTGTTTCTCCTCCGGTTTCGAAAAAAAAGGGGAGGGCGGACAGCTCCGGTTGAGCAGTATAGATATCTGGGAGGTATTACACGTAGTGGGTATAGTCTCGTGAGGTCTTAGTCGGAAGGGAGAATTTGGGCGGTTAGATCAAAACAACAACCCGAAAACTTGACGCGTCGAAGGACTTTCGAATTCTTCGACTTTCCCTCAACTTCTGCTCGGTTGTCCCTTGACTGACTGTTCTGCTTTGTCTCGTATGGATGAAAACGCGCGAAAGAACTGTCGTCGCCTTCCGAAAGAAATGCTCAAAAAAAAGAGCTTCTCAAAAAGTGACGATTGCGAAAAGCTTCAAAAGTACAGTTCTACAGGTAAGCGAAGAAGAGCTATGTACAAGATACGTAAGTGTCTGTCTATGCAAAGTTTCTCGCCTCTCTAACAAGCTTAAGCAACGATCTGAGCTTCTTCAACGACTCTCTGTCTAGCTCCCAATCCTCCAGCAGCGATCACAGCATCTCCTTTCCTGGCCCTTTCCATCTCTTCCTCAGTAGGTCGAATAGGTTTCCTGAACTTGACTCTCTCTCTTTCCTTTTCCTTTTCCGTCTCTCTCTCCTTCTCCTTCTCTTTGTTTCCTCCTCTGACCAATCCACCGAACCAACCTCCTCCTTTCTGCTTGAGGTTGAGCGCTTCGTTTCGGAACGTACTCGCTAGTTTCGAAGCTTGTAAAACTCTTGACCATTTTTGGACCCAAGTTCCCTCCCCGATTTGTTCTACGAAACCTCCTTGTTGTTCAAGCTCAGGTTCGGGTCCGGTCCAGAGTAGCTCAGGTCGATCTCCATTGAGTGACTGGGAGGGAGAGGAAGAGGAAGATTTAGGGATCAGGAAAGGATGAGCTTCGGTGTTGAAAACGAAATCGTCAAGCGAGATAAAATCTCTCGGTGAGAACTGTTTGTACGAATAGAGTCAACAGATCGCGTCAGCCCCCCTTTTGGTTGACTTTCGTGGCGAAAGAACCAAAAGCTCACGAGTAGGTAGTAGTATTTGAGGGTTTCTGCGGTGACGAAAGATTCCATCGAGTCTTCTTTCTTGACCGGCACCTTATTCACGTCTCCCACCGTTGCGAACCTGTATAGTCGAATCCGTTTCAAGAGCTTCATCAGCACTCGAGCGTGAACGAGAGGAGTTTCCTTTCTCCTTCATTCGAAAGAACAAGGGAAAATCTCGTTAGCTCACCCAGATTCTGTAATGCTGTGTTCCACCCAGTTTACGAACATCGTCCAACCTTTGTCTTGCCATTTCCTATCTCCAGTCAATCTCCACATGTAGAAAACGCTTTCGATAGTTTCAGGTCTACCGATCTGTCGACGGTTAGCAGTTCTAACTCCTTTCGGGTCCCCTCGAGGTTGTTGAATCGTTGCACCATCTACACAAAACGAAATACATCAGTATACTCGAAATGGTAAATGAAGACAGTTTCCACTTTACCTGGTTTGTTGACTGCCACGAAACGAGATGCATCATTTTTATCATAGAAAGTAGTTTGTTCCCCTCCGATTCCTGTTGCACTACTCTCGTAAACCCAGACGCAAGCTTCCGTGAACTAGTAGAGGACATCGATCGAACTCAGTCAGTACAAAGTTTCTCGAACGCAGATGGGAGAGAAGCTCACGTTTTGAGCAGTTTCGAGATCTCGGGGTCGGTTCATTAATTTTGCTCCGAGTCCCAACCTAGAGATAGAGAATATATTGACGCTGATTTAGTCAGTACAATGATCCATGCATGAGAGGAGCTCATCAGGAAAAGAGCGATCTTACATTCCTCCTGCGAAACAGGTTAGATGTTGTAGTTCGTGTCTGTAAGAGCCCCAGTTCTGTTCACACGCTCGACAGCGAAAAGATGTCAGCTTCTGATGTCCTGCGTTACGGGAGAAAGAAGGGAAGAGAACTCACGACCGTACCGATCGTGATCAAATCTTGTTCTCTGCCTGGAACAGACTCTACTGGTCTGATCAGATATTCATATGCCGAATCGATAGCTTTCTCGTACATTCGTTCGAATTGAGGATTCGAGAAACTTGTCAATTGAGCTTGTTTGATCTGGAAAAATGTAGAAGAGACCAATATCGTTAATTCTTTCTCGCTCTCGATCTTCGATACAGATGAGGAATTTGACTCACTAGGTATTCATAGTAGGAGTCAGCCAATCCTCCGAAAGTATATTCACCTTGAACCATTCCAGGTTGATTAGGGTTTACGTGACTAGGTAATAAACTTCCCAGTCTCCCTCTTACTTTCCCATTCGAACTCCTGACTGGTCCATTATCTTGAAACCTAGTCTCTAGGGTATCCATAGACCTTTGTACAGCTCTGAAATAAGTTTCATCCGAAGTGATCATGCTCAATCTAATAAACTCCATTCCTAAACTTCCAACTTCTGCTAAAACTGCTCTACCTCCATTAGTCTTACCATCTGGGTTCGAACCGATCTTGTACCGAGGGACGGCGAGACCCCAATCAGTGTTCAGAGAAGGTAGTAACCAATCTCCGAGTTCTTTCGCTCTTTGAAGCATTAAAGGATCTCCTGATAAATCATAGGCGGAGATTAGGCCGCCTAGATAGCGGATAGTCGTTTCGAATAAGGGAATCGTAGTAGGGGAAAAGGGAGAGTTTGATCCTTTGAGTCTGAGATTGATCCATTTCTTTGAAGAATCTTGTTCTTCATCATCGTCGACAAATTCTGGCAAGTTCTTGTAATCGATAGAAGGATCGGGAGTCAAGTCGAGAGACGATAGCGGAGGTAAGCGAGTCGAGAAGAAGTGGGAGGAAGAAGGAACGAGGTAAGTGAAATCAATATCGGAAACGTGCTTTCTCGCCAGATTGTATTCGTGAGATAGGTTCATGATCAGTAGAGTATCTAGATTGTCGACTATCGTCGCTCCCCAACCTGTGAATGCGTATTGTGAGTGAGCAGGCTCGATCGCAGAGAGGCTGCCGAGAACTGACCATTGTAGTTATCAGTCCATAGATTCGATACCGGTGCCAATTCATCATGACCCCAAGCATGATCTTTGTATCCCTGCCAAGCATGCAAGAAAGCTTTCTTGACCCAATCTCGCCTCTCCATTCTCTCTTCTTCCCTCTTTGCAAACTCCTTCTCACCTCCATCTTTCTTGACGACTTCTTCTTCTCGAGCCTGTACCCTATCCATCTCCTTCTCTCCTCTCACAGTACCTTTCCCCAGTTCTCCGACTTTGTAATCCGTCTGAATTGATAATTTTGCTCGATCATTCGCTTTCAACCATTTCCTATCAACTAGCTTAACTCTCCCCGTCCTTTTATCCCATTCACTACCTTTTCCCATCTCTAGACTCTCCCAGTCTTTACCTATAGCCTTCTTTGCGTATTCGAGAGCTTTAAGGAGGTATCTAGCTGGTGGAGGAGTTCCATATCCCTTTGAAATCGGAGGATCTCTACCCAGTTTCCACCCTGTCGAGTCACCACCGAATCTTTCTCGACTCAGATATTCTCTCCCTTTGAAAGAAGGGGAAGTGACGGAAGCCCAAGGGTCAGGTGAGGTCGGAGGAATTTTCCGTCGAGGTTGTATGAATTCAGTTACGTCAATTTCGGATGGCGGTGTGACTACTTCTGGTGTTGGGTCTGAGGAGGAGGTAGTGTGAGGAGTTGAGGGAGGTGGATCATAAAAATCTAAATCGTTTTCATCCGAGAATGAGGAAGCGGGAGAGTTTGAGAGGTGAGGATGCCAGGAATGGCCATCGTCTTCTGTTGAGCGAATCGTATGACTAGATAGAGCACGCTCGAGTCAGCTTCAGCGAGTTTCGAGGGACAGAGAGGCCGATTGAACCATGCAAGAGAGAAAGGGGAATTGCTTACACCAAGTAAATCAAACATGCTGCAGCAGTGAGCCAAAGTAACTTCTGTTTACCTCCTCTCAACCTAGTAGCAGTACTGATTGCGTTCGTCAAAGCGTTCCCCTTTGGAGATGATTCCCCGCTAGTTGAAGTTCCGATGTAACCATTCCTGTTCACTCCTGCTTCGTAATCAAAATCGTAAGGGTGACTTGTAGACCTGTCGGAGGGGTATGGAGAAGGTTCAGAGTTGTCGTGAGTTGAGAGTCGAGAGTAGGAACCTTCGGGAGATGAACGTCGATTCGATGACGAGCTGAAACCCGTTCCACCGCCTGCGTCTTGCATACTCTCTTGTAGTATCGAGAGCTACGTCTGCAACTTTTTGTCGAACCGAAAGTGTGTCGAGGGGAGTTGAGCCGAGCATCTGCAATTTCACTCGGCTCTCTCAACTTCAGACTTTCTTAGTCTTTTCGCATTCGAGCTGGAGGGTTCACAATATCGCTGGTAAATTCAATACAGCGTTTTACTGAAGGTGCTCGATTTCTCTCAGAATTTTCGGTAATTTCGAGTTTTCAAAATTTCGCAGCTGACTTTGTTCAAATTTCTCGTTTGCTCGAGTTGGCCGGCTTTTTCCGACTTTGTTCAGACACTTGGGAAGTGGCAAAGGGATTCAAAGACTTTTACAGCGAAACACATCAAACAATTTTCGAAACTTCAGTTTTCAGCTTGAAAAGAACTGAGACGGCCTCTTCCTGACAGCTCTTTCCTCTACAACCCATCACTCTTTGACTCCTCCAGCTTCCTATTCTCTCTTTTTCGCTTCCTCCTCCTCCTCCTTCTTGCGGAATTGGAAGAAACTAGGAGGAGCGATAACTGAACCGAGGTCTCCATCGAAGTGAACAGCTACGCCGAGGTTGACGAGCTCGTTAAGGATCCTACGCTTCTCAACTGACAGCTTATGCTCGAGGGAGGAAGGAAGAACGAGGTACTTGAGAGAGTAGTCGGAGAAATTGGTTGCGATAGTTTGAAGTTTATCGAAGGCGTTGCTCAGTTCTCCATCGGAGTTTGCACGGGTAGACTTGTAGATCAGCGCGTGCTTGTCGTATTTGACGATTTCGAACCTTTCGGAGAAGATCGTAAGACGGAGGAGGGAAGGATAGTCTTCGAGGAAATCGTAAGAAGGTGAAACTAGAAGTTTGAGCTTGGTACCTTCGAAGAGGTCACAATCATCAGGATCGAGCTCCATGTCGAGACATTCCCAGTCCGAGGGCGGGAGCTCTTGCACGAGGGGAACTCCAAAGCTTGTCATCAACATCAAAGGACCTTCTCCCACCGTCCCCATTCCTCCTCGATCATTCGACATTACGTCGCAGAGGGTGAGACGTTCGAGCGCGGGAAGGTATCGACGACTGAAGAGGTTTCGGAAAACATTGACTCCGCCACGATGAGAGACGATCGAGAGGTCGGTGAGGCTTGCGAAAACTTTAGGATGAACCATGAAGCCTTGCTCCCAGACGACACTCGGTTCTTCGACTACTCGGTGGACGGAGATACTCTTGAGCTCTATACAAAGTGAAGTAGTAGAGATCAGCCGTCTATGAACCGAGCTGTGCAGAGAGAAAGAGTTTCGAACTTACGAGCTGTGTCGACGATGTCTCCCTCGAGTAATTTCTTGACAACTCCACCTCCCCTCTCGTTCTTCTCCGCGGTAGACATCCCCTTGCACGACTCATCCAACGCTTTCATTTTCACGATCTCCCAAGGGTTCCCTTTCCCAACGACCTTGACTGATTGAACGAGTTGACGATCCTCAGCTCGACTCTCGAGGAAGTTTTCAGCTTGATGGTGGGTGATGAAGGTCACGGTGTGGTATAGTATAGGTCTGACGATAGTGAGGAACTGTTTCGAGACTCTACAGAGGACGGCGAGATCGTGCTGTTGAAGGTTCGAGGAGAAGATTTGTTCGAGAGTCTCCTCCGGGAGAGAGCTGATGAACTTGCTAGACATACTTGAGGCTACTGAGAGATTGGTCAAGTAGTTGAGGGTACGAGAGGAAAGAGGAGAGAGAGAAAGAGGGAGAGAGGCGTGCACCCTTTTCCAAGAACAAGGGGAAAAGAGAACAGGAGGAGCTTGCTTTATTGAAGTCCTGCTAATCGAGGGCTCGAGAGACTATCAGAGAGTAGATGGAGTCGGTCAGCAAAATGTTACAAGTGCAGGAGAATCTGGGAACATACAGGGAATTTTGTGCAATCTTAGCTTTCGCAACTCTCGCGATCTCGATCAGACTCAAGGGCTCTCATTGCGACCGAAGGCTAGAGAGGAGACAAGAGACTTTTTGGAATCGAAGTGTGCCACAGGGACAGAAAAGAACAAGACCGATTGAACAAGACTAGGAAAGCAAAATCAGGTTCGAACTCTGCAATTCCTCAATCTCCGCCTGTTGTAATAACCCTGAATCCCTCGATACAATTTTTACTCGTCAGAGAGCCCTTGACTCTTTTTTTACTTATCTTCCTCGTCCTCCTCCTCCTTCTTGCGGAATTCGAAGAAGCTTGGAGGACCGATAGCTGAACCTAGGTCTCCATCGAAGTGAATTGATACTCCTAGGTTTGTGAGTATGTCGAGAGTTTCTTGCATACTAGGAGGTAGTTCGCTTCTTGACAGATGGGAAGGGAGAACGAGGTATCGGAGAGCATAATCGGAAAAGTTTTTCGAGAGATCTCGAAGGTCGGCGAAGGCTCTTTGTACCGCGGAATTTGACGTCGAGCATTGAGGAGCAATGAGAATTACATACCTGCTTTGACGCCCAATTCCGAACCCACTGGTGTGAGCTTCGAGATGAACGAGGGAAGGATGCCGGTGATCGTCCAGAAGAGTGAACCCAGGAGAAACGAGGAGGTGAAGTGAAGGAATCTTGAGGAGACCGGATTTCCCAAGTCTCCAACCCAAAACGAGGGATGCACTGGGAAGTCCTGTTTGACGAACTGGTTGTTGTGTCGCAGGTGTCGGTTTTCGTGTTGGGCGGACACATCTGGTCGCTTCAAAGAGGAGAAGACGTTGCAGATTGGGGAGAACAGCTGGACGAAGGAAGTAGTAACAGATTTGAAGCCCTCCACGATGCGAGACAATCGAGAGGTTGGTGAGATTTGTGAAGATTTTAGGCTTGATCGAGAATCCAGGACTGCCGAGTACTGTAGGATCTTCTGCAACTCGATAGATACGAATGGATTCGATCTCTATAGCGCTCACGAGCGAAAGTCAGCGAGCGCACTTTGCGAGCAGAACAGAAAGAGTAAACTCACGACGGGGATTGACAATTTCACCTTCAAGTAACCTCTTGACGACTCCAGCTTCCGTCTCCGACCTTTCACTCACATCCATGCGCTGGAAGAGGTCCTCCAGGCGAGAGAGCCCCTTCGTCTTCCACAGATTTCCTTTCCCGACAATGTGAATCTCTCTGACGAGTCTCGCATCTTCCTCTCTGCTGTTCTTGAACTGATTCGTTTGCGTGATACTCCTGAGGGTGATCGAGCGATAGAGCAGAGGTCTGACAATGTCGAGGAAGAGTTTCGAGACTTGACAAAGTCTGGCGAGATCAACTTGTTTTAGGTTTGAAGAGAAGATTTGTTCGAGAGTTTCGACTGGTAGCGAGTTGATAGACATCCCTTTGACTGATTCTAGTTGAGTTTGAGGAGGTAGATCGAAGTGAAGAAGAGAAAGAACAGGAAGAAATGCATTCCGTTGAGCGAAGCTGGCTGCGTCATTCACCACACTAGAATTGGCAGTTCTATAAGAGGCATGCTCTCATCGCTTGCTCTACTATAGAGATACTCAACTCTCCGCAAACATAGCAAAATTCAGAATTGGTCAAATTTTGCAAGTCTCGCGCAAAGTTCATCCAGTTCCAGTCATGCATCCTACAGCAGTTCGAGCGATGTGTAAAGTATAATACCTCGTGTCTTGCAGTAAAAATCATATAAGTGTGCTAACAGGCGTAAGTATACAGAATAAAGTAGTAAAGACAGATCTAAGAGTTCATGACCATAAAGTTAACAATCTTCACGCTCAGCCTTCGACAAATCCGCTATTGGTTCTTCCTATCCCTCGTTTGTTGTTCATAGCTCCTGTAGTCTCCTACTACTCCTCCTCCAATGGAGCTCGAGCTATAAGCCGGAGGTAACGAAGATGAATTTCCAGCAGCTCCATTTCTTCCTCCTCCTCCTCCTTCTGCTCTACCTACATCGTCATCGAACGGATTCGTTGATACCTTGATAGCTGAAGAAGAAGATGAAGATGATGCAGCAGCAGTAGAGGTTGCAGCTTGTTCGATTTGTTTCAACTCGTATTCAGAGGTATCGGAAGAATCAGTCAAATATAATTGAGATCCATCGGCCTGAAAGAAAGAAAGAAAACATGATCAGTGATTGTAGACTCACTCTCGTCTCGAGACGCTGAGACTCACCATGCGAGCTTTCAAAGCACCTTTTCCGACAGCTTTGAACAATGCTCTACGAGTTACACCTCTCGCGTCGATGTAAACCAATGCGCAATCTACCAATTGTTTCAATCGAATCCAATCTTTTTAGTTCAGATTCTACTCTATGAATCGAAAAAGGGGGGGACAAGGGAGGAGAAATTGAAAACGAAAAAAAAAACTCACGTTTAACGCTAGTACCAGCATCATCTACTATTCCTCTAGCTTCTGAACCCCATTTGTGATGAACTACTTGACTTGCAGATTTACTACCACTTTCCAACAAAGTTTTACCTGAAGCGTCTAAATGATCTCCTACAGTGTTTATAGCGATTAAAGATTTTGCAACTAGACCTTTTAATCCAGTTGGTGCACCTTTTCCAGGTTTACCTATTTGGAGAGAGAGAGAGAGTCGCAATCAGGTTCAACAATCCTGAGATATATCCGTTATGTGAGGGAAGAATCGAGTGTCCTCACTTTGTATTCCAGTAGCTTTCCCAATCCTATCTCCAACTTGAGTTGCAAATTTTCCAACGTATTGAGTAGCCTGTCCCGAATACTGTACAGCTTTGCCAGTGTACCTACTACCCTGTTCCCAATTCTTTTTCGTAGTCTCTTTGAACACCAAAGGAGTTTGAGTAGCCGGTCTAGTAGAAACGTAATGACCTGCAGATTTTTCTAAACCTTGACTAATCAAACTTGAACCTATCACTAAACCGTGACTTATAAAATTCCCTACTGAGATTATAGTAGAAGCTTCAGGGTTTGGTGCAGGAGTGTAATAAGAAGACAAAGGTTTGACTGAAAATCTTGAAGCGTTAAAAGTTGGTTTATTAGACGAATTTGAGGAGGAGGAGGAGGAAGTGATCGAGTTTATTACTACAGCTTCTTTACCATCTAGGTTAAAAGTGTTTACTTCGGAAGCTTGAATTTTATCCTTGACATCTTCGTCATCGTGCATGGTTCCATTCGACAAGTTTGAATCTTCTTCCAAAGAAATCCTCGAATTTTGACCTTCTCCTCCTCCTCCTCCTACTCCTACTCCTCCAGCATCTAGTTGTCCCAAGATTCTACCATTAGATTCATCCACTACATACAACTGATTCCTCTCGAGATACTCAAAAGAAGGTAGAGTAGTAGAATTCGAACCTCCAGATTGTAAAATTGATTCGAATTGTTCTCGTACTTCAGTAGAAATCGTTAAAGGTAAATCCAACTTGATCCAACCATTCTGGTTTCGAGTCTTGGTATCGAGAGAGGAAGAGGAAGAGGTAGAGAATAGAGTAGTAGGATCTGAACCTGTGAGGTTTGGTAACAAATAATAAGAGCGAGAAGTTTTCGAATCGAGTTTGAAAGTATCTGGTTCAACCGGCATTGAGAAAATCGCTTCATCTTCATCTTGTAACTGTAGAGTCAACCTCAAATATCTACTAGATCTAGGGGTAGAAGGGGAAGAGAGGGAAGGGGAAGGAGATGGGGAACGTGAAATTTGGAAAGAACCTGGAATCGCGTCGTGGTAGATCGAAGACGAGGAGGAAGATAAACTGTCTGATTTGGAGGGACGGGGTGGTAACGAGGGTGGCAAGTCGATAGAGTCGAGAGAGAGGGAACCCGTAAACAGTGGAGGATCTGCGCTTGAATCTTCCCCGTATGTCGATACTAGCGATAGTGACACTTGTGGGATAGTCAATAGTCGTTCTTGTGGCATTTTCCTGGTCGTGAAGGTTCGTTGTAGTTGAAGAGAGAAGAGAGAGGACCAGGAAAACGGTTTCTCGTCATCGACTGAGGCGGTGTTAGATCTTTCAAATTCCTCTCACTTTTCGACAAACCATGCAGTAGTACAGTAACAGATTTTAACAACGACAGAAGACGAACAAACTAATCAAACCAAGATTTTTGAAATATAAAGGGGAAATACATAATAAACGAACATCATTCCTCGAAAAGCTCAAACCACGCAAATCCCAGGTCTCTTTCTCCTCCTCCTACAGCTACTAGTGACCGTTTCTCCTTTTTCTCCTTCTCCAACCGATTTCGTACCTTCCTCAATAGCCCACCTGATCTTTTCTTGTATGTTCTCAAATTCTTTTCCTACCAACCTGATACCTCTTGAAATCGCTAAACTTGATAATTCCAAGAGAATCATTCGATTGTCTTCTTCCTGCTTGATTTGATCCTTTTCGAGCATGAGAGGTCTAGGTCGGGAGGGAGAGAAGATGGAAGGAGGTGGGAAAGATGAGGTTTCAACTGGAGTAGATTGAGCATTCGAGGGGTACGACGCCGCTTGAGAATTCGTTGAGGAGGAGGAGGAGGAAGAAGAAGGAGAAGAAGGAGAAGAAGAAGATTGAGAGGAGCAATGCAAATCCGAAACCGAGGTTGTATATTCAGGTCGAGAGAAGGTTAAAGATTCGAGGTGAGGTAGATTCGAAGGAGGAGAGAGTAGAGGTAAGAGGTGTACTGGAGAGAGGTGTGAGTTCGAGTATAGAGATATCGATCGTAGGTGTGGTGAAGTTGACGACAGGGATTCGAGAGTTCGAGGTGAGATTAATGGACCGGACAGGGTGAGATCCGTGAGGCGAGGGAGGAAAGGTAGGATCGAATCGAATTCTGGAGGAGACGAGGGAGTCGAAAGGGAATGCCTCGTCTGAGCAGGAGGGGAAATCGAAGGAGGGAGAGTAATATCGAGAGTTTTCAGGGACGATCCAACTCGTTGAACGATCTTGCGAATTCCTTCCCTCGTGAGACCTCGACAATTTTCCAACTTGATCCCTCGCAGAGTTTGTCGATTCCTGTCAACCCAATGAAATAGAAGTTCTTCCGATACCGAACAATCATTCAATTCGAGGCGTTTAAGTTTTCCTGCAGTTCTTCCAGTTGCATCTACACGAGAGTCTTCCGACAGTTCGAGGTGACTCAGTTTGAGGCTTTGCAACTGCTCGAAATCGAACAAGCCCTGAACGAAGCTACTTCTAGAGTGAGACTCGGACGAGGAGAAAGAGTCTAGCTCAAACTCCTCTCTTTCGACAACTCTTTTACCGAGCCCGGTACCACCAGGAGCAGACAAATTCAACTCTAGAGAGTGAAGACTGCTACGAAGCGAGTCAAGCGAAGTAGCTAATCGAGTATAAAACCGATGATCCGAGGAGTCTTTCAAGGGAGAGTGTACAACTCCTTTCCTCAGACGAAGCTCGTTCAAACCGACGCTAGCTGTTTCACCTTCTTCTCCTGGGTTTGGGCATCTAGTCACCGGAGTAGTTGTAGCCAACACTCTCTCGAGCGAGTCGATCGAAATCGGGTGATCGATATCTATCCTCCTAACCTGATTGACCATTCTGCTCCCCCCTGATACAGCTAGATAGTCCTGAACTTGCTCTTCTCGTGTGAACCGTAGATAAGAGTTGATGAGTGGCGTGAGAACTTGATTGAAGTGCCGAGAGGTGTTTGAGAGGGAGAGTAAAGAGGAATGAGGACGGAGTGAGGACGAGTAGAGAGGTAGGTGAGAGACTATTGAGAGCTGTAGTTCTACTGGAAGAGAGATGAAAGTCACCATTGCGGTGAACCGGGAGTGTCGAGTGAAGAGTAGAGAGGAGAAAGCATCGAGGAAAGCTCTTTGGTGTCGCGTCTCTTCGGAATTCTGAAGGTTTGAAACCTCTCGCGATCTGAAAGAGAGAATCTGAAACTGCATGACTCATTTGGCAAGAGGAGCGATCACTCTGATGAAGCAGGGGAAGAAGCTCACGCGAAGCTCGAAGTTCTCGCTCATTTGATTTCGGAAGGGAAACTTGAATCTGTATATCGACAAAAGAAGGAGGTAGACAAAGGTATAGAGAGAGGAGAGAACAAATCCAAGTGTGTGAGAGAGAGGAAGAATAACGTTGAAACGAAAACGAAAAACGAAAACGAAAAGCGAGAGAGAGAGAGAGAGAGAGAGTCTGTTGGTGTGAGTTTTCTGTTGTGTCAAGCGAGAACTACTTTCGATTTTCCGTCCTTGGTCTCCTCGTAGTAGAGGAAACCTACCTAATCTTCATCTTCCGAATCACTGATAGTGATCGTTTTCTTCTTCTTCTTAATTTCTTGTTTAGGTTTCTCTTCCTTCGACTTGTCACTCATCAATTCATCACTGTCTTCCTCTTCGGAAGCTGGTTGTTTCTCCTTCTTCTTGATGGTAGGTTTAGGCTTGGTTTTTGAGGTTAGACGATTCTTGTCCTTGTTCGAGAGAGCTCCTTTCGAATCTGGTTTCTTCGACAACCTTGATGCCGTTCCCTTTTCGGTACTCGTCTTCTTCTTGAGAGGTTCTTCTTCGGAAGAGGAGGAGGCAGAAGATTCAGCTTCGGTTTCAGAGGAAGGAGGTCGAGTTTTGTTAGAGCTTGATGGTTTCTTGGTCTTGATCTTCTTTGACGAGATGAGGAGACTGCTATCGTCGGAAGTGTCGGAGAGCTCTATAGCTTGAGCTTTAGATTTGGAGGAGGAAGGTTTCGATTTGGGTTCAGACTTGGATTCCGAGGAGGAAGAAGAAGAAGGTTTCTTGACGGAAGGTTTCGGAGAGGGATCATCAGAATCGTCCGAGTCTACGAGAGGTTTGCGGTAAGCAGCTGAGGAAGGAGACGAGATCGTATCATATCAATGAACGATGTTGGGTCTGCAAAGAGAGATTGAGAAAAAGAGATAGCTCACATGTTGATTTCTCCTTTTCCTTGTCTTCTTTGCCACCTTTCCCGAATCCGAAATGTTTCAAGGATTTCTCTTTCCCTTTACCCTTCCCACCATGGTCTGAATCGATTTGCATAGCAGTTGGACTACTTCCATCGCCTTCTCCTTTCTCCTCCTGTTTCGGTTTCTTGAGAACGTTCAATCCAGAGAATCCATCTTTAGCTTCTTGAAGATCTACGTCCATAGCAGCCAGTCTCGCGGCTTCAGCTTCTTCCCTCTTGAGTTTCTGTTCGTGTTCGAATTTGACTCTCTCTCCACGAGCGAATTTACTTTGACCGTTGTTTTTGAGACGTTCTGTACTCTCTCGCTCAACCCACGTCAATCTTATATCTCTCGTCTCAGTGTGTAGAGAGCTCTTACCTTTCTTGAGCTGTTCTTTACGACTCAACTGTTTCGTCTCTTTCTCTTCTCTCGATTCTATATCGAAATCGTATTTCCTCTCAGAAACTAGTTTACCCTTTGTGAGACAAGTGAATACCCATTCAGCTTTGATTAACCAAGTACGCTGAACGATTCAAGAGAGAGAGAGAGGATTCAAGTCAGTTCGAGAAATGATTCGATTGCGAAAAGAGAGGGGGAAAAAATTCACGTTACATTCAGAATCACTTTCAGTAGCGTTCTCTTCATTCGCTTGTAAGATCAATTTTACTAGTGGATCAGCACCTTGAGTACCTTGTTTACCCCCTATTTTCCGGGATCGTCAGTTTCTCGCTCTCTTCCCTGAAATAGAATTGGTATGACTTACAATATTGACCTGATAAAACTACATGACTAACGTTGGCATTCCCAATCACTTTATCAGATACTTTGCCACCATGTTTCTCTATCAAACGAGTCAATTTCCCTTCAGTGAAACCAGTCATCGGACCGTGTATGTGAAACCATTTCCCTTTGAACAGTTTCGATTTTGGTAGTTCCAGGAGTGCTTCGCGATCAAAGATGGTCTCTGCCATCCTTTGGAGAGAGAAGAGGCGAGATGTCGAGAGGTTGAGGAGAGAGAGAGAGAGAGATAGAGGGGAAGAATAGGAGAAGCGATCCCGAGTGAACGCTCGAACCTTCAGAAAGCGTCAGAGAGGTTTTGCGAGTTTCGAGTCGGTAGACGAGAGGGAACAGGGGAGTGAGGTGATTGAAAGAGAGAGCGTGTGTGTGAAGAAGAGGAAGACGCGACTTGTTTCTTCGGTTGAAATTTTGACTTTTGAATCGAGAGATTTGGAACTTTCTCTGAAATGTAAATTGTTGATTGTAGATTGCGGAAAGCTGTAACAATGAGAGAACAACAAGAGAACAACAGAGACTACGAATCGAATACACAAACAGTAGAGAGAAGAAATCGGGTCAAGACCAATTTGCGACTGGTTCTTGTCCAGTTGGAATAATTCTCGAAATCCATCGCTTCAAATCCCTCACCTCGTCGTGACACCAAGAGTGATCCAAAGATGGATACACTCTGAACGTGACATCTGTCATTCCGACCTTTTCCGCAGGAGGAGGTGCGGAGGGGAGAGTGAAGTTTGCGGGAAGGAGTTTGAGAGGTGCGAAGAAATCGACGAGGGAATCGTGTCGCATGAGATTGACTGAGGCGATAGCGTCGTTGAGACTATTGAGTGAGACGTTGTGAAGAGTCAGCTTCTCGGTCGATCAAGGTGCGACAAACTCTAAAAGAGGCAAAGAAAAAAGCTTTACGTGAGGATCTTGTCGTCACTTCCGTGACCCCAGAAGATAGGCGTATCTTTCGTTTCCAAATCAGATATTAGCTATCGGGAAGGGAGGAATGAACTTGTCAATAATCGACACAAACGAGACAGGACAAAGTGTAGGGAGGAAACTTACTTTCGGCAGCTCCCATCTCATCGGCAAGAAACCTGAAAATACTGCTACACCTCCCAGCGGGTACTCTCCAGATAGCGCCGTCATCAAAGAGACGACACTCCCTTGTGAAAACCCAGCTAATACGATTCTCTTGCTCGCCCATTTCCTCTCTTCCTCAGTTCCGAACGATTCGAGAAACCCTGGTTCAACTGGAACTGGTCCAGCTCTTCTACCATCCGCGTCTGGTCCATGACTGACTGTGTAAGCAAGTCCAGGTCGAGGGCCTTCGCTAACCCATTGGGGACCTCCTGCGAATGCTTCTCGTCGACGTAGGATGAGGAGTGCTCGTTCAGCTCGGATGATTTGATTCAGAATTCGAACTGATGCGAAGAGGTGAGGCAGTCGTCCATTGGCAGAGGCTGGATCGTACGGGAGTGAGAGGTCGAACCAGGAAGGATGTGATTCTGAAGTAGTTGGGGAAGTAAAAACTGTTCGATTGTTACTGCGAGAGATCGCAAGGGTTTGGTTGGATCAGTTTGGGTCAAATAAGAAATTGCATGATAATGAGAGGAAGAAGGAAGGTACTCACGCTTGAGGAAGTACCCAACGAGTCGAGGTGTAATCTTTGTGCATGTTGACCGGTAAGAAAGCTTCTGCGGCCCTTTGTCTCATTCCCTATTTGATATCATTCTCGAGAGCATGAGTCATATCTCTCTCGAGAAGATAACAGAGCTGGAGAACTCACGTGGACAAAAATGATCGTCGATTGGTGAGGTTGACCTTTGATCGGGTTCGCGAAGTGAACTAGAGCATCTTCCTCCGGCGCTCTCCATAGATACTGCTTCCTGAACTGTGCGACTTGTTCCAGATTTACACTCGGAAGTTCCTTCTCCTTTGCTAATTCAAAAGCTACTTGTCCAGCTGAACCTCTTTGGAAATTCTCCCTTTCGACTCGAGGACTCGGTCTCGGTACTGATTCTGCCACTTGCCTCATTTGTTCTTTCAGTCTATCTTGGACGGGCGGAGGTGGAGGTTCGAATAGTTCCCGGAGTTGAGGGGATTTTCGAAGTCGAGGGAGGACGAGATCGAGAGATCTGATCATTAGGAAGAGGGCGAGAAGGGCGAAGAACCACATCCGTAGGATTCGGGTCATCCTTCGAGAGAAGAGCCACGAAAAAGTGGCTCTGAAGAGGGAGGGAGGTTCCAACGAGGTAGTTTTCCGTTTCGAAGAATTGGAAGCGGCAGTGTTTTGGAAGGAAGGTCGACGAAGATCTTGTGCTGACATGGACATTAGACCATCTTTGTCGAGGACCGTTGGCGAGCTCGATATTGAAGGCGTTTCGCTTTCGCTCGTTGTCCCGGAGGCGGTTTCAGATTCGTCGAAAGTTGAGAGGAAAGTCGATTGGAACGGGATAGGGACAGTAGTGGTAGGAACTGGTTTGGTGTAGCGAGGTACTGGCGATCGAGGGTCGTAGTTGAGAGGGATCTGAGCTTGAAGACTAGATCCGGAAGCGGTCGAAGTTGGAACGACGAGAGAAGTTTTCTGCCGGGAAGCTGGTACGGAGAAGAGAGGATTATCGGCATTGACGGAGTTGACGATTGAAGAACGTCGTCTCATCCCGAGTAACGGATCATTGAGGGCTGGAGAGCTGTACAGATTCGAAGTCGAAGAAGTTGCTACCGGTTTTGCATTTGAAGCCCGATTTTGATCGATCCCTCCCCCAGCTGTTCTACCTAGCTCGTGACTGTCAGTCTGCCCTAGCGATCTGCTATCTCCGTCTCTACTACTCTCTTCGATACCATTCCAGGTTGATCTTTTGTACCCATCTCCGTTCGGCATGTTTCCTTCTCCTTTCCTCGCACACTTGTCACTCAAAGAAGGTTCTCAACGGAGGTGTGGTACTCGGAGATCAGCTGGACAGAGATGTCGGAGGAGCTCGTCGTTCTCGAGGATCGATTTCTCGATCAAACGAATGTTGCTTCAACTCGAGGACCGGGAGTGCTGCTCTGGGAGAAGCCGGTTCGACAGGTTTCCTGTCACTTGCTGTAGTTCGATTTGAGTGTACAGTCTTTGGTCGGAGTAGATGCTGAAGAAATGAGGCTTGCCTTCTCGAAGGGAACTAACTGAAACTTCTCTGCGGTCGAACACGTGTTCGGACTCACGCCGAGCTCGTCTTGTCGCAGCTTTTTCGACTTTTAGTGTACTTTCAAAGCGAAAGGAGTGTCTTTGAAGCAGCGTTACTCGACGTCGATATAGAGCAGCAGCTTCAGGCAAAAGTCTGAGATAGGATTTCTCAACTTCCTTGCAACAGAACAAACTGGGATACCCCGCTAGCTACGTTACAGCCGAGAGCTAGATGCTCACAATAAATTCAAAAGAGACGAGTGTAATTATCAGGAAATTTTTTTGGTAAAGTACTCTCAAGAGGACAACAGCTGGTTTTAACTTCACCCCTCCCTCTCCTGTGAGTTGTGCATGTTCAGAGCGACTTACAGACTTTTGTCAAGACCTGTGATCAGCCGCTATACACCAAGAACCTTCACTGAACCTCTGTTTCGACGTTACACAGTTCTTTCTCCAAAAATGTCTGGCGAGCTCTCCCACCCGCTCATCGTCGGTAAGCACCTATTCCGATTACAGGATATTGATCAGTGATAGTTACTGATACTTTATGGCACCACAGACGGCTGGTTCCGGTGAGTCTTGAGCCAACTTTCGAGATCAATCTTTCCCACCCCAGTTTCACCTTCGGCTGTTCAATGACTCTTTACTGATCCGCTTTCTTTGGTTCGACGTTGTTAGTGAGATTTCTGAGCAATGGCCGGGTAAGCCCTCATGTTCCCTCAGTTCCAGTGCCCCTCTCCTCTCTTTCTCTCTATTTCTTCTCCTCGTCCCGGCTTCCAACCTTTCTCCTCCCTTGTTGCTCTGCGGCTAATCTCTATCAGGGGATGCTCTAACTGCAGGTCAGGCCATGACCCTCAGGGTCGAGAAGATTCTCCACATGGAGAAGTCTTTGTACCAAGACGTTCTCGTTTTCAAGTCGACCAACCACGGAAACGTTCTCGTCCTCGACGGAGCTATCCAAGTAAGTTCCCATACACGTATTCATTGAGCAGCGACGACACTGACTGAGCTTCCTCACGTTTTGCAGTGCGTCGAACGTGACGAATTCTCGTAAGATTTTGCGAAAGGAGTCATTTCTCGATTCCAACTGACTCTCTTCTTCGCGATCAACAGCTACCAAGAGATGATCGCTCACCTTCCTCTCGCTTCTCACCCTAACCCTGAAAAGGTTCTCGTTATCGGAGGAGGAGATGGAGGAGTTTTACGTGAGGTCCTCAAGCACCCTCAAGTCAAGTCGGCAACTCTTTGCGACATCGATGAAGCCGTTCCTCGAGTCTCTAAAGCTTTCCTTCCCCACATGGCCGCTGGATTCGAAGATCCTCGTGTTACCGTCTTCATCGGGGATGGCTTCAAGTTCTTGGACGACAAGAAGAACGAATTCGACGTTATCATCACCGACTCTTCCGACCCCGTCGGACCCGCCAACTCTCTCTTCCAAAAGCCCTACTTCCAACTCCTTAAAGAATCCCTCCGAGCTGGCGGAACCATCTCGACTCAAGGAGAATGTGTTTGGCTCCACCTTCCCCTCATCAACGACCTCATGTCGATGTCTCGCACCCTCTTCGGCAAAGCTGAGTTCGGATGGACTTCTATCCCTACCTACCCTTCCGGAACTATCGGTTTCGTAGTCGCTACTCTCGATCAAAACCGCGACCTTCGAACTCCTCTCCGCGACATTCAAGGTTGCCGTTACTGGTCGAAGGCGATCCACAAGCAAGCATTCACCCTCCCTGCTTTCGCTCAATCCGTCGTCGACAAGGCTGTAGCTGCACCCAAGGAGAACGCTTCGTCTTCCCCCAAGAAGGTCCTCCTCCTTGGTTCCGGATTCGTCGCTGCTCCCGCTGCAGAGTACGTTCTTCGTCGCCCCGAGAACTCACTCACTGTCGGTAAGCATCACTCTCGCTCCTTACTAAGACAACGACATAGCTGATGTCGTCGGGCTTGGTTCGCAGGATGCCGAACTCTCGCTACCGCTCAATCTTTCGCCTCTTCCCTTTCCCGATCCGCCTCCGCACTCGCCGTTGATGCTTCCGATGAAGCATCGCTCGATGCCGCTGTCAAGGAACACGATCTCGTCATCTCTCTCATTCCTTACACCCAACACGCCAACGTTATCAAGTCTGCCATCAAATTCAAGAAGAACGTTGTCACCACTTCTTACGTCTCTGACGCTATGAAGGCCCTCGAGAAGGAAGCTATCGAGGCCGGTATCACCGTTCTCAACGAGATCGGTCTCGATCCCGGAATCGATCACTTGTACGCCGTTGACATGATCGACCGAGTTCACAAGGAGGGAGGAAAGGTGAGTTTTCACTTTTTACTTTCCACTTTCTCTCTATCGGCGCTTTCAGAACTGACCGACTTTGACGCGCTCGATAGGTCACCGGATTTATTTCTTACTGTGGTGGTCTTCCCGCTCCTGACTCTGCCGACAACCCCCTCGGATACAAGTTCTCTTGGTCCTCCCGAGGTGTACTTCTCGCTCTCCTCAACTCGGCCAAGCTCTACTCGAAGGGACAATTGCTCGAAGTTGAAGGAAAGGATCTCATGGCTCACGCTAAGCCCTACTACATCAACCCCGCTTTCGTGAGATTTCGATTTTCCAGGTTCTTCTTCGCCTTGGTCACTGACTCGTTGTATCGTATTGTAGGCCTTTGTCGCTTACCCCAACCGAGATTCGACTCCCTTCCGCGAGCGTTACCAGATTCCCGAAGCTGAGACCGTTGTTCGTGGAACCCTTCGTTACCAAGGTTTCCCCGAATTCATCAAAGCTCTCGTCGACACTGGTTTCCTCAATGAATCTCCTGTCGACTACCTCTCGAAGGACGCCCAAGCTCTCTCTTGGGCTGAAGTCACCGCCAAGGCTCTCGGTGCATCTTCGTCGGAGGAATCTGCTCTCGTCGACGCCGTCAAGGCCAAGACCTCTTTCCCTTCGGAGTCTGAGGAACAACGCATCCTCTCTGGATTCCGATGGATCGGTCTCTTCTCCAAGACTGAGAAGGTAACTCCCCGCGGCAACCTCCTCGACACTCTCTGCGCTACTCTCGAGGCCAAGATGCAATACGGTGAGGACGAACGTGATATGGTTATGCTTCAACACAAGTTCGAGATCGAGAACAAGGATGGATCGAAGGAAACTCGCACTTCGACCCTTCTCGACTACGGTGTTCCCGGTGGAGTTTCGTCGATGGCTCGTCTCGTCGGTGTTCCCTGTGGAATCGCTACTCAACTCGTCCTCGATGGTAAGATCGCTCAAAAAGGAATTTTTTCTCCCTACACACTCGATATCGTTCAACCCCTCAAGGAGGCTGTTGAAGCTGAGGGAATCAAGATGATCGAAAAAACCCTATAGGATGGAGAAAAAATCACTAGGTTGTTAGTCTCTTTATAGTCATTCTTTACTATCATTTTCACAATTGTATATCGTATTCAAACATCTTCACGTCTCGGTAGAGCTTGAGCGAGAATCCTGAGCTTGAATGAGCGTTGAAAGTTTGACGTGTTCGCGAGTTCTTCGACTCGAGCTTTTCCTTCAGCACTGTCGTTCCCGCTCCCCGGTGTTCTGCAACAGCTCCACCGTTGAGAGAGGTCTGGTCTCTGCGTGAAGAAGCAAAGACTGCTAGTCAGTCCCTCTAATCGAATCTCTAGCTCGATCTGGTCAATTCTCCACCGTCAACACAGTTCACTCGCGATGACACTACTCACCAAACATTCGAAGCATCCTATCGAGATTTCAAGAGTAGAACCGGCGGATATGCTCGAGTTTGTGAGGGTCTCTCTCGAACCTTTCCACCTGATCTGAGAACTCATCCCTCATCTCTCCCTCACAGGCTGAAGGTCAGTTGACAGCTTTCGGAACTCGAATGTACGAAGAACTAGAACCTCCGGAGACTAGAGCACCTCCAGAAGCTCGCTATCGTCGTTTCGCTTATCGACATTCTCGACTCCTCTCTCTACCTTCCGAAATGCCTTTGAAAGCTGTCGTGGGTGGACGTATTGCCGGTTGTGTATGGGTTCAGATAGGTCCAGAGATCGACAATCAACAGAAGCGTCGAATCGATCGAATGGACGAAGAATCGGAGGAGGAGAAGGAAAGTTGGGTAGATTTCGATTGGGAGAAGTGGACGAGCATGCTTCAGAAGTATGACGATGTCCGTAAGGAGAAAATGGGGAGCGAGCGACACTGGTGAGTAGAACCTGTTGCAGCTTTACTCGCTCGACTCGGAAAAAATCTTCGCGACTCTCTCTCTCTCTATCTCTCTCAGGTAGTGACTCTCACCTTGTTTCTATCTGGTAGGTACCTCGGTCCGGTGTGGACTCATCCAGACTTTCAAGGTCAAGGGATCGCGACTGCCTTACTAGGTCGCGTTATTCAGCTAGCCGACTCGACCAAACCTCCAACTCCGATTTATCTCGAAAGCTCGCCAGCTGGAATGCCCGTTTACTCAAAGATGGGCTGGAAAAGAATAGACGGAACTGAAACGGCTATGATTCGTCGAACTCTGCCGGCTTGAGAAATTGAAATTTCTAGTCTCCTCGCTGTCTCGTGCAGTCGTCTCCTTTCTCCTGCACTCGATTTGTTGAGTTAATCGAGGTCACGAGACAGTCAAAAGCATTATCAGGCAATGGATAGTTGCCGGGCTGAGCCTTGTGTACGGAATGCAGGATTCAACCGCTTGTTCGCATGCGACAGGAGGTTTTCAATCAATTGTGCTTTACTCGAGCACTATCGAAACTTCCCTCTGCGAGTCTGTACTGCCTTCTCGGTCAGGTGCGATGGCAATCTCACAGTCTCAGCCGTACTCATTGAAGCTGGATTTATGCGCTGCTGTCATGTATCAAATCGTCGATCGAGCTGAAGGTCTCTGATCAGCTTGCATACCCTTTGACCTTTCACCGACTTCATTATCTCGCATGAGCTGACTGAAACAGATTTGCTTCGTTACGTCGTAGCGAAACATTCGGGAGAAAAAAGTTGAGCTCATCCTGAAAAGTTCCGTGGAACTGACGCTCCCTCGCAAGTTTCCGCTGTTTCCAAACTATTCACGCTCGAGTTTGAACTGTATGCTACCGAGAAAGATAGCTTCGGCTTTTGGAGATTGAATGGAGAAGCTTTCCCTGATCCCTCGAACCCTTCTCTTCTCGTCGTTTTCCGTCGATTCAATCGAATAGTAAGAAGGAAGTTCGGAATCGCTTACAGCAAGCTTCTTGCAGTTTCCCTTTTCTTTTTCACTTGTCAAACCTGGAGAAATATGTGATTGAAATGGAGAGAGAAAAAGAGCTAAGAGACTGTCCTAGCTCGAAAGTACACTTGTCAGAACTTTGCAACTCGCTTTCGAAAAGGTCCCTTCCAACACTAGTTACTGTACTATTCTTCAACTTCCAAATTATTCTCGAGCGCTGAGTGCAATGTGGGACAGTACAAGCTCGAGACTCTCGACGGGATTTTGTTCGAAATTGATTGCGAAGTACAGTACAGTCGGCGAACCAGCGTGGGAGATTTCCTTTGATCTTCCTCACTCTCCCCTGATCGTCGCCGGGAGAAGTGTATGCTCTTCTCAAAGCGGATGATCGCATATGGTCAATGGAGCAGAGCGTAGAAACGAGAGAGAGAGAGGGCAGAAGAGGTCAAGGAAGTGCATGAAAAAGTTTTGATTACGATCTGTACTGGTTGAAGCGCAAGTTGAGAGGAGGTGAGCTTCATTTCCTGGCGTTTGTAGAGACGAGTGCATGTATGGGAGTGAGAAGCGATGGTTGGATCTACAATTTGCGATTTGACAAGAACAAGTGATAGGAACAGATTCGACGGTAACTTGTCCGCAAGAGAAGGTCACAAAAAGTTGTTCTCTTTCGCTACACATCGTCCTTCTTCTCCTTCTCTCTTCTCTCCCCATCACATTGAACGACTCTCTCTCCTTCTATTCCGACTTTCCTTTCATTACGAACAGTCTCTCTCAGCTACCGACTCTATTTCTCTCTCAGTCGAATCAATCAACTCAGCTCCACGCGCTTCTCCTTCAGCTCCTCCCTCTCTCTCTCGCAACCTCGAATCACGTTCAGGATACCTTAGCTGGTCTCTTGATATACTACTGGTGAGTCTGCACAGCTCATCGTAGAGGTCTGGCGCGTGAACGAGGCTAATCACCTTTTTTCCCCTCCCCCTTCGGTTCAATCGGACAGAAATTTATAGCTAGCATTCACCCATTCAACGCTACAGTATGGAGGCTATCCTTACTTCCCTACCTTCCGAGATCCCGATTCAACTGCAAGGTGTCTTCGTTCACCCGGATCACTTCTCTTCCTTCGCCGACGAAATCTCTTCCCCTTGCTCTTCTACCGACTCTTCCTGCATTCTCTCCTATGAAACGGACGACGATCTCAAGGAGTACGAGATGAAGGAGCAAATCTACTACCGCGACGATCGCTCAGCTGAACAAGACGGATCAAACGACTACTTCGCCCCTCGACCTAAATCTTCGACTTCGTCCTTCTACACTGGTTCTTCTGACTCGACCGACTCTTCGGATGGAAACGCTAGCTTCTCTTCTTTGGACGACGATGGAGAGGAGGAGGAGGAGGACGTAGCAACAACTCCCACTCCCGGTTCGAGTTACCAACCTCCTTCCTTCTCCCGTCGCTCTTCTTCCTCTTACGGCGCGACCTACCCTGACCTCACCGCTCCTCTGCCTCCTACGTTCCCTGCTTCTTTCGCATTCAACACTTTCGCTCCTTCTCCGGCATCCTCGCGTCCTTCGTCGCGTCCTTCTTCCCCTTCTCGTCGAGCTCACCCTTACGCCAAATCTTCTTCCGCCATGATGCGCTCCGTCTCTTCTCCCGTCGAAACGAACCGTCAAATCGAAGCTCGCAAGAACGCAATGCTCGCCTTCAATGCCTCGATGGACGAACGCGCTCAAATGATCCGCTCGAAATCGACTCCCAATGCGCCTCCTACACCTGGACCTGCCGCGATGTCTCGCTCAGCAGCTTCTAGTCGCGCTCCCGTCGCTCCCTTCCTCACTCCTTTCGAAGACAACTGGGGATCGGCACTTCCTCCTCGAGAAGAGAAAACAACTCCATTGCTCCCATTCCCTTACAACCTCGCCAGTCCTCCTTCTCGATTCCGGTTCAACCGCGCCAACTCTTACGCTGGTTCCGAAAATCATTTCGAGGCAGCTCCCAAGGTTGACCGTCACGGATCAGTCCCCACCATTTCCGTCTCTTCTCCTTCCACTACTTCGTCTCTCACCTCTTCTTCCGGCATGACTCGCACAGCTTCTTCCTCTCGTCGTTCTTCCATCCTCCGTCCTCTCACTCCCATCGTTTCTCAATCCTCGCAAGCTCAAGACGGAGTCTGCACTGCTCTCGAATCGTTCTCGTTCTCTCCTTCTCCTTCTTCACCTCCACAAATGGTTCGCGCACGACTCAACCGTGGACTCAGCTTCTAACCACCTCCTCTTCTCTCTCTCTCGCATTACAACACCCTTTCGTTCCTATCATCGTTCCGTCCGATTACCCTCGATTTAACCCTCGTTTCTGTTCATATTCCCTCGTTCGTGTTCATAGCATCATCAACTCATCCATTCAGTGCGGAATCATCTTGGTTGTATCTCTGTCATCCTTCCTGTCGTTCCCTCATTGTCGTTCATAGCTGTTCTTCTGTTTCGTTTTGTTCAGTTTTGTGATCATTCTTTCTCCTCAAAAGTGGCATGTAGCTACACCTCATCATCCATCATCGTTCAATCAATCAATCAATAAGTGTCATTACCTTGTATCGATATCATATTCAATGCAGCCAAACGTTTACCCAAATTTTTCGTTTTCGTTTCTGGGTCTTGCGAGAGTTTTGCACTTCACAGCTCGTTCGTGTCAACGCTAATCTTTCTTTCAATTTGCTCGCGGGGTTCGTTATTCAGTCGGAGCTCCCGAACGCTTCCTTCTCGAAAGTTGAGCCCTTCAAATCTTCTTTCGCGGGGTCTCAGAGTTGATCACCTTCAAGGCGACTTCATATCACAGACGACTGCACTCTGTATTTCATCCATCGCGACTGGTCGAGTCGACATATATTTCGTCGAAAGCTCGTCCAGCGATTGAGGAACGAGTTCTCAGGACCTCGAGCTCGAGAAGCTCAGATGGAGGGAGACACCGGATGGTATTATCAGTCGGACAATCGTCCGTTTGTATTGTACACTTGCAATTCGTAAAGGCCACGCTGTGTTCGAGAAAGAGATCGACTTTATCGTGGCAGTCGATGAGACAACCTCACAATTACTTTTAATGGTAAGTCTCGCAAGCTTGCGAGATTTTTTGTGATAGTCTCTGCGTTTTCGCAACAGCTCGTAACGTTCCTTTTCCCTTATCCAAGGCACTTTGAAAGTCGTACGCCACGAGGACCGTGACCACAAGAATAAGAAGCGGATTCGCGGCAGTCGACTTTCAGGGAGTTTTCTGCCTGATTCACCGGCTGCGAAAGCTCGACTCGAGTATGGTTCCTTTCAAGAAGCGACGATACTACGGTACACCTCGTGTTATTGCACGCGCAAGTCGCACAGTGTACCATGCGCTCAAATCTGCGTGCAATCTCGAAAGAGGGAAGAAACGAAAAATCTCCTTCGCAGCCTAGTCCTTCACAATGATTGCCTTCTGGTGCCGCCATTACCGTAGCAGATTGAAGCTCAGTGGTCGGTGACTAGAAGAGCTCGTCGTCAGGCCACTGGTAATTCGAGTCTTCGGCGCACGAGAAATTTGAGCTTTCGGTCGTCGCTAAGCTTTCACGCAACCGTGAACTCGCACGACTGTTACGAGTCTCGCATTCTTCTAAGTGACAAGTCGTGTAAGTGGATAGCTTGGCGAAGAGGGAGAGAGCGTTAAGAACTCGAAGATTCTAATCACTATATCGAAAAGGAAAATTAGAAGTTTCGCTTTGACCGACATTACTCAGACAAATGAGGACGATGATGCTATCTCAAACTGATCCAAGCAACAAGGACCACCTGTGTTTTCCCTGCGAAAGGGAGGTAGCGATCGACGCAAAACACTGAGCTTCCTCGCCGAATTTTGACGACTAGCAGTTCTCTACTTCGACGCGCTTTAGACAGCGACTTGCCTCGCGAGTCCTTCGGAAGCAATTGCATCTTGTGAGTGATCCGGATAGTAAACTAAATCGATTCACGTTGCGCATTCCGACGCTACACTTGATCCAAATTTTTTACACTGTTGCGAAAACTTTATCAGCCCGATCTGACGGGATTATGTATACGAGAGAGCAATGAGCTGTTTCGTCGTCAATACTCGAGCAGCCTCAGGAGAAGAGGATAAGTTACGAGCCAAGAATTTGAATTCTTCACGCAGTCAGCTCAGCTTCACCTCTCACTCAGTCCAGGGCCATCCAACTGATAGAAGACATTAGTAGACCAGTCAAGAGGTCTTACGGATCGTGATACAGCTGGTCAACGCCTCCCTTCCGACTCGGACAAGGTCTCATCTCTCCCTTTTGTTCACAACTCTCCGGCCCTCGCCACAACCTCACCTGCAGATCTCTCGATCGCGTCAAACTCCTCTCAAGGTATGTCTCGTTCTCGCGAGAAGCTTTCTGTACATCCACGATTGAGAGAAGCGGAAGAGGTACGGGTAATTCAGATGGAAGAGTTACCAACTCTCGGCTCGATCTCGTGGATGAGAACGAGTCGTTACGGAGAGGATTTTCTTAGGACAGTACTGTAGAAGTAGCTGCATAGCGACCCCTGATTCGACGGGACCTTGGACTCTTTGGTTTCACTCATTGGATTACCGGGACTTGAGGCTCGATGTAGCTCTTACAGACACGCAAGACGATGCTCTCAATCGACTATGAACAAATCACTGACGTTCGCCCTTATCCACATTCGCTTGCTGAGCAGGATGGCTCCCTCTCTTCGACTTCGATCTCCTCACGTTCTCCCTTTCCTCGCCGCTGCTTCTCTTCAACGAGCAAGAACAGCAGACGCAGCTATCATCGGAGCTCAAGCGTACAATATCTCTTCAGACTCGACCCAACTGACCTGTAAGTAGGGTTCTTCCTCTTGTTTTCTTTCTTTCTTCTCACAACTCTCCCCCTCACACTCGAAACCTCCACTGACACTGTGTGTCCTATGTTCAGATGTCGGGACCTGGAGATCTGATCAGGAAGATGGGATTTATCAAGGTGAGTCGACTTCTCTTATTTCTCGTCTTCTCACCGCCTTTTTACTGAATCATTCGGTCTCCCTAGCCTACTCGAACGCTTCCGATGCAGCAGTCACTTTCTCCTTTATCGGAGTTGGAGTCGCCTACCTAGCAGAGAAGAAAGCAGATCGAGGACTCTGTCAACTCGCAGTAGATGGGAAAGATTACTACACAGTCGACCTCTACAATGATTCGGGATATTCACAGGGAACGCAGCTAGTTTGGGACAGTGGTACGCTAGTTTATGGAGCACACAATGTCACTATCTCCCAACTCGGTCCCGATGCACGTTTTGGGTGAGCTCATCAATTTCTCTCCTTTGAGAATCTTCGAGAACTCTCACTCATCGTTGATTTTGCTCATTTCAAGGTATTATCCTTATCTCATCACAGAGACATGGATTGAATCAGTTCCTACAAATGTCGGTGAGTATCATCTCACATTTTGCAACAAAGTTTCGACAAAAACTAATGAAAGTCATCGATTCCATCAGCTGCTTACACTGCTACTCAGATCCGCCCTTCTCCTACCTCTACAAATTCTAACAGTAACGGAGATCACCATACGTCTCCTGGACCAATCATCGGAGGAGTCATCGGAGGAGTTTTAGCTGCTTTCCTCCTTGGTTTCCTTTTCTACCTCTGGCGACGAGACAAGGCTCAACGAAGGAGGAGTGAAGGAGCGCCAGTACAGAAAGTGAAGAAGGCGGAAGGCAAGTTCGCTATCGAGGACGAGCAACCCTTTTCGAAAGCTCACGACTTCGGAGGTCCTGGAGGAGGAGGAGCGGGTGAAGGGGGATGGGCTGGAATGCCTGGAGCAGTTGTATCTCCGGCGGGAGGAGGAGGAGGTTATCAGTATCAAGATCCGTACGGAGGGTACCCTGCAGCTGCAGCCGAACCTTACAGATCGAATTCGGGAAGTGACGAATCTTACCACCCTTACCAACAACCCCCTCGACCTTCTAGCTACACTTCTGGCGGTGGTTTCGCTCCGGCCCCTCCGGGGCCATCGTATGGGTCCTACACTTCTGCCTCGGCCTACCAGTACCCTTCTTCGACCGGATACGAGAACGGAGGAAGTGGAACGATGTCTTCGCAAAATCGATCATACCCTTACCACGAGCAAGGATTCGGGACCGAATCGAGACGTTACCCAGTACCCGAGATCTAAGATCCGACAGCATCTTCCCTCTGCATTAACCCGCACAACAATCATTCCCTTACTTTAATCTACTTTTTCTTGTTCTCACTATTGATTTTTTCTCGGATGCTTGTATTGTTGGTAGACACTCACTCTCGCCTTGTTTGTTGTGCAAGTACTCCCATTCGGTACCTCTTCCACGATCTTTGATCTAAAAAGTTGAGATATTTTACACTGTTCAGCTAAACAACCAGGTTTCGAAGAAAGTATTTATCCAGATGAATAAGGGGGAAGAGATCGAGATGCGAAGAGAGCTACTAAAGGAAACGACAGTATAGACAGGGAAAGGGGAGAAACGAGGAGGGAAAAGTTTATTGATGCGAGGAATGCGAAAAAATGTGGGAATCGTCGACTGCCATTGTTGCGCCTGAAGGAATTGCGCCGTGAGCTTGTGATTGAGGATAGTCGTTGAGGGGAGCAGTCTCGAAAGCGATTCCATATCCTTGTCTATTCGCGATGGAGAAAGAAAAGAAAGATTTCAATCAGCGACTAGAAGAGAAGAAAGGGGCAGAAGAGACGAAGATGAACGTACTCGTGAAGCTTGGTCATCAACTCGGTGTCGCCCAGCTGCTCGAAGGGTAGCAGAACGTATTCGCATTCGGAAGACGGTTGAGCTTCTTGAAGCGAAGCGCCGATCGGATTTCTTCGTTCTTGAAGAATCGAAAGCGCTGTGTCCTTCATCGATGCAGAGTCCCGCTGTTGTTGCTGTCCTCCTTCTCGCGTGAACTGGCTCGAAGCGTCGTCGTTTCGTAAAGTGGGAGTGACGTTTCGGTTGAAGGCTGAGAGGGAAGAAGCGAGAAGAGTACCGATCGATTGCCGGTGGGCGAAAGGTTGAAACGAGCCTCCAAACTCCGCGGAACCGAAAGCCGGAACGGCTGGTTGTGAAGGTTGAGAGCCGAAGGAGGAGAGAGGATGTTCGGGTGGAGAAAAGAATTGGGTCGATTCGACGTGGTACTCTAGAGAGCGAGCTTGAGGAGGTGACAACTTGCTTGCAACGAGAGTTGAGCGTCGACGATCGAAGTAGCCAGCCGGGAAACCTCCTTCGAGTCGTTCGATGTTTTCGACACTGTCGTCCGTCGACCACGAGCTCGAAGCGGTGTTGGGTCGTTCATACTCGGCTTCGTCTTCCGTCACGGGTAGCGTCGAAGAGCCGAAGGCCGCGAGGAAGTCGGCATCGGTGAAAGGATTCTCGACGGGGAAAGATTCGAGAACGTCTTGAGGGAAAGTCAGAGTTTCGAAAGAAGGATCGTTTGCAAGAACCCCGACCGAGAGAGAACTTTTTCTGTAAGGAATGGCACCGTTGTTCTCATCGACTCCGCCTCCTGATAGACCGAGACTGACTCGTCGCAGACCCGAACTCCAGCCTACCGATTGCCGACGTCCGTTGAAAGTGCTCGTAAGCGGGGAGATGAGCATGAGATCTCCTCGTCCGTTCGGTTCGACATGTTGGCCAGGACGGAGTGTACTACGTCGGTGCTTCAGAGCCGACAGAGGGAGGTTCGGAGGAAACTGAATGTCACGACGTTGGGCCAGAGGAGCGACACCTTGAGTTTCCGGTTGAGACGAGTAAGATCCGAAGCTATACTCTGATCCGTTCGAAGGAGGCTGAGTCGGGAGAGAAGGGAGAGAAGGGAGAGAAGCTGGAGAACGGGAAGGAGGCGAGGGACCGTTGAGCGAGTAGGATTGCATTTGACGAATCGCGTCAGAAGTCGGCGAGGGAGGACGAGAGAAGCCTATGGCAGTTGCTGGGGGTGCAGGAGCAGAAGGGCTAGAATGGAAAGTCGAAGGGGAAGACGTTGTCGAGGGTCGTGAGAGAGGGTGAAGAGCTTGACCGTCGACAGTCGAGCTGAGAAGACCATATTGAGGGTCGATACCAAAGAGTGCGTTCGGAGGAAGAGTAGATTTTGAAGCGTCTTGCTCGAGTTGAGCCATGAAAGCGAAAGGAGAGTGGTCGTAATCGGGAGAAGAACGAGGTCCGAACTGATCGTGGTACTGAGCCCATTCTACACCAGCGAGTACAGAGGGGTACGGAGAGGTAGTAGGACGAGAGAATGGTTCGTAGAGAGCAGGGGGAGTAGGAAGTCCGAGAGAAGGAGGGCTTGAATCGTCCGAGACTGGCTCTTTCGACTTCGTCTTGCGAGTTGCTCGTCTCGTTGTCTTGCTTTTCGGGCTCGTACGCCTTGAAGCTCCTCCGTCGAGTACTTCCTCCATGAGGTTGGCCCGTCCTCGTCCTGAAGCCGAAGGGGGAGGAACCGGAAGTTGGAATCGAGGCTCGAGTTGAAAGTCTGCTGGTTGCTCTTGAGGTAGCTCATCTCCTTCTTGCTCTAACACTATCCTCGCTACCTCGTGACATGCATCTCGATGCTCCCTCGACTCGACCGGATCCGCCTTCTTTCGTTTCCTAATCGTTTCCTTCGCTCGAGGTTGAGGTTTGTAACGATACTCGGGGTACAGTCGTTGATGCTCCTCCTTTGCTGCTTGAGCCTTCTGCTCCCAGTAAGCCTTGTCCTCCGGTTTCATTCCTTTCCAAATTTGAGAGACGATGAGCGAGACGTGCTGAGAGTTGTTGATATCGAGACTCGCGAGGTGACGAGCGTGGGCAGTACCGGGAGGATCAGGTTCGGAAGCGTCTCCCTTGGGTCCACAACAATGAGATCGGAAGAGAATGAAGGCATTGGGAGGTCGTTTGATGTGACCGGGAGCGGTCTTGCGAGCGTGAGATTTCTTCGGTTTGACGTTCTTGGCGGGTTTCGAGGGAGCTCGAACGGCGGGAGATTCAGGAGAGGGTTGCGAAGAGGAAGGGTACGAAGAGGAGAGAGGAGGCTGAGGGAGAGTGGCGTCGGAAAGGAAAGGGAAATCAAGTGAAGAGAAGTCGACAGTTTCAGGGGAGTTGTTGTACCTTGATTCACAATCCGTCTCGTAAGTACTCGCCTCACTGTCCCATTCACTCCTATCGCTCGCGCTTGTCGCTGACCTCGGACGAAACGACCTTTCCGAAAATGAACTTGCGAACGAAGCTGGAGAAGCTCCGTAAGGGTGGTGTCGACTCGAGCTACGACTGAGTGAAGATGCTGTGGTGCCTGCTCCTCCACGAGAAGATGGGCGAGAGCTCGGAGGAATGGCGACTGGTGAAGAAGTAGAAGGAATAACGAAAGTTGATTGAGGTCCGGTCGAACTAATCGGAGTAGGAGGTTGTAGCTGGAAACTAGGCTGCTGAGATGGTAGAGCGACGTATTGATCCAAGTACTCCATCTGAGGAGGTCAATGGAGTCAAGGTCAGTCGTGCAGAGCTTTTAGCGATACAGAGAAAGTTGAACGACTCACGATAAGTTCTGAAACTAGAATCTTTCCTCACTGCTATAGGAGCTGTCTTTCTGTTCTGTTCTTAACTGTTCGAGAGAGAGTACAGGAGAGGAGATGTGTGCGGCGAGAAATCTTGGACGACAAAGGGATAGCTAGGGAACGGGAAACAGTGAGCAAGAACAAAGAGCGAAACTTTTCAGACACCGGCCCGTTGCTTTCCCTCCCTCCGATCTTCCGACACCTTCTCTTTTTCATTCGCTTATCAGCCAGGTTAAGCGGACGCGAGAGAGAAGCGAGAGATGGGAGAACAAAGGGAAGAGAAACTGAAACATCTGTTGATCTTCGCTGTCTGGAGCCCCTCAAGCGAGGCGGCACTTCACCTAGCGCAAGGTTCGTTCGCGAGAGAAATTCATTGAGGCTGACGGAAGTATTTTGAGATCAGAGTGGGTGGGAAGAGAAAGTCATCGAAGCTGATAAATTTGTGAAAGACTTTGACTTTGTGCTCGCTGAGATAGCGGTAGTACAAAAGTTGAGGCTGACAAGTTGGTATAGCAGGAGCAGCGGACGGGCAGACTACGGGAAGGGGTGCGAATCAATTTCGAACGGAAAACTAGTTATTCAAGGCGCTGCTCTCTGTGACTGTCATTCTCGCTCAGACCTCTCGTAGATAGCCTGCGGAGTAGGATAATAATGTAGAGCAACAGAGAAGAGAACAATCCGAACAATCAATCAATAAATGAATAAATAAATAAAAAACGGGTATCTGCAAGATTCGATAACATTTGGTACAACAGCGATGTTGGGTCCCTGAGCTCTAAACAGCAATCTCTCTCAGCTTGTCGGTACCTCTGACTTGAATGTCACCGAAAGCTTCCTTCTGCTTGATTTTGACGACGTCGGCGGAAGAGAGAACTAGAAGCTCGAAGAAGAAGGAGGATGCAGCTCGTCGAGATGCCTACGACATTAATAGACATCGTCAGTCGAAAAGTTAAGAGCGAGACTACGAGCAGACAACTTACCTTTTCAGCGACCTTGTTAAACTCAACCTTCTTGTCCTCGACTCCTAGTTCTTCAACCTCCTCAAGCTGTTCTTTAATAACCTTGACAGCTTTCCTCGTGTTCTTACTTTGCAGACTAATGCTTCCACTCTTCTGCGTGAGCGAGTCTCCTAGACTGGCGGCAGCGGCAGCTTCTTCAGCTTCAGTTGCGAGACTTTGACTGAAAGCTTGAGATCGAGAGGGAGTCAAAGTTGCGACAGAAGTTGAAGAAGCGACGGTACGACCAGATCCGAGTTCGTCAAAGACTGCGAGAGGTCCTTCAGATCGGTAAATTTTCTCCTCCTCCTCGAAGATTCCTCGACCGGAACCGACTGAACGAGCTGGTGTAATTTCGCGTTCTCTGTCTCCCGCATGCGACGTCTTGGCCTTCTTTGCTCGTTTCGTAGGAGTCTTGGCAGAGTTATCGTCGTCGATTTGTTGTTCGTCGAGTCCAAGATCAAAGTCGAAATTGTCTCCTGCATCAAATCCACCGAGATCTTCATCCTCCCTTGCGAGTCCAAATCCAAGGTCTAGTTTCTCCGCCTCGTCTTCTTCTCCTCCTCCTCCAAAGTCGTAATCAAAGTTGTCTCCATAGTTGAAATCGTCGCGAACGTTCGACACGTTCGAAAGAACACTTGCTGCCCTTCGACCCAGTTCGACGGGACGATCTTCCTTACTGTTTCGTTCACGTCCTTCCAACTTGATCCGTTCTCGGCGTGTCGGCATCTTGAAGAGGTCTCGAAGTTCTGAAGCGAGAAGACCAGGAGGAGCGAAAGATTCGAAGGAGAGGGCTTTCTGTGAGGTTTTCGGAAGAGCTTGAGGGAGGAGGGAAAGGTGTGCATCAGGAGAGAGGAGAGCGAGGTGAAGTCGAGAACGAGGAAGGTATTCAGGCTGTCGAAACAATGAAAATCCGTCAATCGATAATTGCTTAAAAACAAGTAACAAGCGACGAAAGACTCACCTCCTTGAACCTCGCTTTTCCAGCGAGACGAGCGGCTTGCCAATCGAGTTCGATAACCTTATCGATAGCGATAGCCTTTTGACGTTTCTTCGCAGGTTGCTTGGCTTGAGCTTCTTCGCGAGCATTGACGGCAGCGGCGGCACGAGGAGTAAGCTGGAGAGACTCGCCAGCTTCAGTTTCAGCGACGGCGGGAACGATGGATCCAGCTCGAGAGAAAGCATCGGGGTCGTATTCTGAAAGGTGAATGAGAGTGTACAGTGTCAGCATGCGTTACATGACAGAGTGACTGAGGGATCGACGAGAACTCACGAGGAAGTTGTTCACCTTCGGCGTCGTCGAATCCTCCTCCAAAATCCTGATCAAAACCGAGATCCAATCCAGCGTCAAATCCTCCCAAATCTTCATCTTCTGGGGCTAGCATTCCAAAGTCGCCGTCGAGATCCTTGTTCTTGTTGAAGTCGAGTGGCGCGAGCGATCCACGATCAGAGGAAAGATGAGGAGCAGCATCACGACCTAATTCAACCGACAAATCTCCATCTTGTCTCTCTTCGCCTTCTTCTTCTTCACCGTCCTCGCGAGCTCGTTTGTTAGGTCTAGAAGGTCCGGCGAGCTTTGCGAGTTCATCGTCTTCGTCGAAAAGCGCGAAATCCGCGTCGAGTCCCAGATCGAAATCGACGTTTCCTCCTCCTCCGAGACCATCGAGATCGTCGTAGTCGAAGAAGCCAGGATGGTTGTGTGATTCGTCGAGAGTGATATCGGCAAGGTTTGCGGTGAGAGCTTTCGCTTTCCCCTTTCCCTTGTCCTTTCCAGTGTTCTCGGCCAAGTATTTCTCGAGAGACCTATAACGTACGTACAAGGGATCATCAGCTCACGGATTCAGAAGAGGACGGGAGTGAACGAGCAAGTACTCACCATTCTTCGTCTCCTCCGTACCCAGCTCCTAACAAATCCTCGAGGTCTCCCCCTTCCCTCCTCAAATTGATATCCCTGTGTCCTCCCCGAGCTCCATCTTCTCCTGCCGCTGCACCTTGCTGATCCTCTGGTAGATCGACTGCTGCTCTCCCCTCGTTCTGGAAAGCCTTCTTGACCTTTCCGAGAGTTTCTTGAGCATCGTCCAATAAGTACTTTGTCTTTCGAGAATAGATCCTAGCGATACCGAGGAGCAACTGTCCGGAAAGTCGAATCGCCATTGAAGCGAGTTGAGTACCGAGAATCGATTGAACTGATTTCGGAATCGAAGTAGAAGTGAGAGCTTGTTTCGAAAGCTTGGTCGAGAGATGCGATGCCATCCATACTTGAGCTAGAGCTCCTCGCTTTGTGAGCAAGTCTTGATTGAAGAAATTGGAGGCGCTCATTGTGGAAGTGAAAGAGAGAAGAGTCCGAGAGGATGTTTCGAAAGTCGATGCGAGAAACCTTTGCGCGTCTGCCGAAGAAACCAAGTGAATGATGTGTCAGTTTTGCGAGATCCATCTGAAACAACGCTTGAGGTACTTCAAGGCGCAGAGACAGTTCAAACTGCTCATCACGGCCTAGTTCCTCCTGAGAGTCACTGTTTCCTTCTGCTCCTGACCTCCTGACGTTACCACATGCTGTCTTTCCGTACCGTGTCCTCTGATCCACGCGAAGCTCTAAACTGTTCGTTCCTTATCTCTTTGTTTGTCGACTGAGATGAGACCTCGCCAATCGCTTCACCTCTCTCTCTCCTCTCTGAAGCAAGCTACTGAATATGAGAGCGGTTCACTTACCGATTCAGTAACTCTTACGCGCTTTCCGATCAACTATTTCCCTGCTCGTGAAGTTATTGAAGTTGGTGATGAAAAGGAGGGGCTTGAGCGATTGAGCAGTAGCTTGATCTTTTGAGTCGATTACTGGCGTGAGAGGTATAGTAGTAATATTTGTACAAGTTGATGCAAGTATGGATGCAATGAGAGGTGGAATGCAGTCGATGAGATTAAAGAGCGAGCTGGAAAATGTGACGAAAGACAACTTCGATTTTCGCGCGTTTGAAGTCAAACTTTGCGAAGAGAACGAAACTGCTTCTTCATTGCCGACTTGCTGTATAGCTACCTGTAACATGGTGATATCGCTGCGATTCCGCCTCAAAGCCTGCTCCGGTCTGCCAAAGCTGTAAGAGGCTCTTTCAATCCGTCGCGAGCGAGAGGTTTCCTGCGCTGCAGCCTTCCCCTCTCTCTCGCTTGCCCTCTCCATGACCTGACTGTCGGACCGGAAGAGCGGTAGGTCTACGAACTCTCTCGTGAAAGTTTGGAGGGAGATTACCTGTGCGATTCGACGAAGTTTCGACTGTCGCTCGAGCGCGATTGCAAGCTTTCCTGCGTCGTCCGACCTCCTGGTTTGCTGCCTCGGGACCTCCTTGCTGGAAGATCTGACGCGTTTCGAGCACTAGCGCATGACCCCCCTTGCAAGCCCTTTGTTCTCTCGAAGATTTCGATGCTCAGCGCTCTTCTCTCTTCTATTCCTCTCTCCTTCCTCCGTCCACCTCGGATTAAACTAGTTCTTCGCGTTTCAGGCTCCTCAGCTCGCCAAATGCTTCTCTTGTCAGCCCTATACAGCAGACGACGAAGAGTTCGACTCTTCTTCGAAATACAAACGCACAACCCTCTCAAAACTCACTGCAAGTCTCTCGTTCGACTACTTCAACTTCTCTCTCCATATTGCCGAAAACGAAGGCAGAGTGGACGGAAGGAAACGCGAGATTACGATGTCGACCACGGTGAGCATTTTGTTTCATTTGCACGTCGCTCCACTCAAGTCTTCGTACCGTTTCAATCTGAACCGGCTTTCCCTCGACATCTCGCCAGTCCAGAAACAAAGTAACGACAGATTCTTGCGCGACTGAAGCACTCTCCCTCTTCTCTCCTTCCTCTCTCGACTCAAATTCGACTACTCTTCTACTCGATTCCGAAACTTCGATGACCGTTGCACAAACTGTCGATTAAAGAAGCGCAACATCGACTTCGACGTCAAATCGAAAGATGGAAAAGGAAGGAAGGAATTTGATGGGGAAGAGCTGGGGAGGCTGAACGAGCCGTCGTTTGAAAAAGAAGCGCAGGACTCACTCTCGTACGTTTCTCAATTTCCTGTTTTTCTCTCTCGATGGGAACTCGTCGGGACCGTCGGTAGAGCCTTCGTAGATAAGGCTTTATACCTTTACCGCGAGGTGGGGAGAAGGACGAAGAAAAGGAACTTGGTCGAAATCGGGGAAAGAGCCCGGTCGTCGGAGGTCGGGAAGCGGGAAAAAAGATCTTGGTCTGGGGTCAGAGTCCGAGGAATTTCAGTTGCAAAGCAAAGTGAAATTTTGGAACTCTACGCGCGAGATCACACCTCAAGACAAAGTCGAGGAATGTGAAGTTATTGCAAGTAAATGAGATTCGAGAGGTACTGATGGGTAGTGGTGGATCTCGTAGCAGATCCACGAACAAACGGTTTCGAGAAGCTAATGAAATCGTAGTGTTGGGGTCGACAGGCGTTCAAGTTTTTTTTTTTTTTTTTTCGAATCGAAGTTTTCCTCTCGGAGGATTGTCCTTCTCAGCTTCAACGAGCATTCGTCGCACACACCGGATCCGTAAGTCGCATTATCTCTCAGTAGTACAGCAACGGTTAGCGAAGACTCTGAGAGGGGAGGCCTCGGAAATTTGAAAGTCGAATCGCAAGTGCTTTGAGCTCTGGCTATGTCTCTTTCCGGCGTATCGCTCTCATTCTCCATTTCATCACTCTCTCTTCTCCGCCATGCTCCGTTGAGCTTTGATTCGTTCCATCGACACTAATTTGACGACGATCCTCAACTCGCACGACCACCACCTCGACGATACTTTCGACGGATCGCAAAGAGAACAAAAAGGTTTAGTTTCCTATCGGTGCTTTGACGTCGTTGAGCGAAAGCACTGCTCTATTCCGGAGCGATATCATCGACTTGCTCAGGGAAGACACGGTTTCGTAGGTCTGTGGTGAGCTCGGAATTTTCGGTGGGAACTCGACGTTGCTTGAGAAGGTTTTTCCCAAGAGTGGTTCTGTTCTCTCACCTCGTTCGTGTGTCTGTTCCTCGTGGACCTTCTTCTTCGTAGTTTCGCTCACACGGCCGACGATCGCCAGCAAGAAAGAAGAAGAGAAAAACCTGGAGGAAACTTTAGCAAATACAGTGGAGAAGGTTCTTTTGTTCGTTTCCCAAGGTTTGACATTAGGACCCTGAATAATTTGACGCGCTAAGAACGCGATCGAGCTCTGATATTCTTGTTCCAGTTCCGTAAACAAAAAACACTCGATATGGAAAGTTCGAAAAGAATCGCTTTCTCTCTTCTCCTCTTTTTTTTTTCTCTCCATCTCTCGGTCCCTCGATCTCATTCGTTTCCAACTCTCGCTCGGTTTCTGAACCTCCTTTCACTCGTTTACACCACTCCCTCACCGACCTTCAGCCCAGCGACTCTTTTACCTCGTCAAACTCTTTCGACTTTCGACAAAACAAACAAACTTTATCACTCTCTTATCTCTCTCTCTAAAAACCAGCCTCTCCTTACTCTCCAAACATGCCTTCCTTCAAGACCTGCCTCGTCTCCCTCGCGCTCGCCGCCCTCTCTTTCGCCTCTGTCAACGCCTCGACCGTCAACTCTGGTATGTTGAGTTCTTTTTCTATCACTCGACGCGCCTCCTCTTTCTTTCGAAAAGGTCGCTCTCGTGCGCTTCTTCGAAATCAAACTGACGCACATCACGCCTCTCTTGTGTTGAACCTCTCGCAGGTGTCGTCGCCCGCAACGTTGTTGAGGCTCGTGATGTAAACCCCTCTGCCGGTGTCGCTCGTCGCTCCGCTGCCGCCAAGGCTCTCGCTAAGCGTGCTGCCGCCGCCGCTGCTTCCAAGAAGAACCCCTACTCGAAGTCCTCCCCCTTCATGAAGACCAAGGCTGCCCTCGCCGCTGCCCGTGTTCGTTGCGGAACCAGTGAGTTTTTATCGATTTGTTCTTTCTCTCTCTCTGAATCTTCGCGGTACTGACCTGCCACCTTTTCCCCCTACTAGACAATGTCTGTGAGAAGCGAACTGCTGCTCCCCCTGCCAACGGTGCCGCCGTCTGCATCTCCGGAAAGTGCACTTACCGATGCAACGACGGATTCGCCCCTGGAGGAGCTGATGGAACTCAATGTGTTGCTTCCGCTACTTCCTGCGGTGGTGTCGTAAGTCTTTCCGAGTTCGTTTTGTAGAAAGGTTGGCTAGAAACTGACACTTTTTTTCTCTTTTCTTCCTTTCTTTCTACAGTCTTGCCCCACTGTTGAGAACGGTTACAACGTCTGCGACCCCAACTCTGGAGCCTGCTCTGCTGGTTGCAACTCTGGATTTGTCCTCTACGCTTCCGGAAACACCCAAGCTTG